>CM076569.1:469751069-470179274 GCA_034641835.2 Pinus albicaulis
ATGGTTAGTGAAGCATCATAACATGTATAAAAAATAGTTATAAAACATAGCATACTACAAAAAGAGGAGGAAACAAGAAACAAAAAATACACATATAACACAAGCTCAATATCGGGTAAATGAACAAATAGCCTGCGCGGAGAGCTTGAATCACCTTTTGTGTATGCGGTGGAAAAAGAGGTAGAAATGATAAAACGATGCTCGTGAGTCCTTAGATCTACTGGACTGCAATACTCGAACTGAGAGGAGGGCTCTTCCCACGCCAGTTGTTTTGCGAGCCTCTTTCACTGCTCTACGAATGGAGATGATCGGATAATGGAAAACTTACACACCTCTCCTTTGGGATTGAGATGTTTGGATGGCCAACAAATTAAATCCATTGCACTCCTTTGCTTGGACAACACGATGATGGTTTTCTCGTGGAAATTTGCTTGACTTTAACAATGTGTTCTCAAATTTTTCTTCTCATGAAGACGATGGTGGTCTTACATGGAAAAAGTCGATCCTAGCTTCCCTCTCTTGCTACAATTGTGGATAGTGACCTAAGTGTGGTTGTTGATTCCATTGTGTGCTCAATTGAGGTCTCAAGGTGGATGATGCATTCAAGATGCGAAAATAATCATAATACGCACAGAATCAACAAACTGTTACTTTAAAACAGGTCTTACATAAACCCAAATTACTTGCATACATGCAAAACTTATTTACTGGAGGGCCCCACAACACTCTGAACCAATCACAAGCAATCTCACTTCGCAACCTTTATGACTTACTTTCCCCGCAACTTTTCCCTTTTAATAATTTAACAAACTTGCGATTTCGTGATTTCGTGACTTCACACTTCGCACACTTTATAATTTAACTTAGCATTTAAACCTTATTCCATGCAATATGCGATAATGCACTATGCCAACATGTAGCCCTTCTCCACTTTGCATCGCAAGGTAAATAACTTATCTTTCGAAGTCTTAACCACAAACATTATATCATGCGATATGTGAAGTCTTCACGGTTGCGGTGTGATTTGCCATTTTTGATATGCGCAAGATCTAACGGTCCTCGTTGTTGCCTGCAAATATGATTGGCCTCCGCTGTGTGATCAATGCGATATCTAATTCAACAAAGAAATAAAACAAACAATTTAAAATAGAGAGCCCAATTAAAATAAAAAAAACTTGGAATTAAATTTAGAAATGAAATACACAGAGCCAAGCCCTTGGTTGGCTGGTTTTTACATTTATTTATGCTCTCTGTTCACTCCTCTCTCACTCTTCTCTCACACCTATTCCACACCTATTCCACTCTATTCCACTCTATCCTCTCACACCTATATATATATATATATATATATATATATATATATATACACATGAAAGTAGTTATTCTCGTCTTTTAATAGATTTCTGTTTGAACCACTCTAACAAACAAAGGCTATCCTATCCTCATGATCTAATCTATTTGGTTTAATATCCTCGTAGGGAGAAAACAATTGCTATTTTGATTCTAATTAATTTATAAAATCAAAGCAGACTAACTTCTCTCATTTAAAACTAAGTAAAATATTAATAACCAATGTTTATCCACTTCTTGTTAGCCACAACATGTGAACACACAATCACATTGCTGGCTAAATCTGGATGCTCCTACATCAGAGTCCTGGGGAAGAAAAGGTTGATCCATCAATGTTTCAGGATCTATATTAAACTTCTATAACTTTACTGTTGTCATCCAACTGGAATCTTCCACTAGGTTTCCTTTCCATTTGACTAGATACTGATAATAAGTTTGTCCTCTGGTATTCTTTGCTGCTCTTTTATCCAGAATGGTTTCCACTTCTTTCTTTCCTATCTTTGGAATCTATTCCTTCCAATTCACAGTTTGGTCCTCCTCTTCTGTAGATTCTTCTTGTAGTTCTTCCTATGTTCCTTTGTATGGGTACAAATCTGCAATATTAAAGATGGGTGATATCCCAATTCTTGCTTGTGATTCAATATCATATGCATTTGAAGAAAACTTCCTCAAATTTCTACATGGCCCTATCTTTTTTATTTTCAGTTTTTATAAGTCCTAATTAGAAACCTTTCCTTCCTTATATAAACCATGACTAAATCATCTAATTGAAACTCCCTTTCAGTCCTCTTCATATCATCTCTTTATTTATCCTTTTCAATGTTTTTCTGTAAGCTCTTCTTGACATCTTCCTGCAACTTCTGTATCTATTCTGAAAATTCTTTATCTTTTGCACTCCTTGTCTCTTGTTTGCTCAAATATCTAAGTTCATAAACCCCTCTTGGATGCATCCCAAAAAAAATCTGAAATGGACTCATTCCAGTACTCCGATTAGGACTATCATTATAGGAAAATTCATCTTGAGCAAGTGCTAAGTCCCATTTATTTGAATTTTTGTAAACCAAACTCCTTAATATATTTCCCAGGCTCCTGTTCACCACTTCAGTTTTTCCATCTGTCTGAGGATGATAGGCTGAACTGAAACTAAGGTTTGTACCCAACTTCTTCCATAGAGTCCTCCAGAAGTGTCCTACGAAATTTGTATCTGTGTCTGAAACAATACTCACAAGCAATCCATGCAATCTTATAACATAGATAGAATCATGTCCTTTTTGAGTCTTTGGAAAACCCAAAACAAAATCCATGCTGACATCATCCCAAGGTCTATTGGGTATTGGCAATGGGTGATATAACCCAGTGTTTTGGCTTATTCCTTTGGCATGTTGAAAAATCTTGCACTTCTCAACAAAATTTTTGATATTAGTTTGCATTTTTGGCCAATAATAAAAATTACTTACTTGAGAAAATGTTTTATCCTGTCCAAAGTGTCGAGACAGTCCTCCACTGTGTTTTTCCTTAATCAGATTTTCCCTCATGGAACACTTAGGTATACATAGTTTATTATTCTTGAAAAACAATCCTCCTTGAATCAAGTAATCTAACCACTGGCTTCTATTATGAATCATTGGATTCTTAACAGCTGCATATATTTCTTTGAAATATTTCTTCCTCATACATGTCAATCATCTCTTCAAACCCAAAAATGCCAATCCGCAATTCCTGCATAATCAAATTTACTCTGCTTAAAGCATCAACAACTTTGTTTGACTTACCACTTGTGTGTTTGAATACAAAGGTAAAACTCTGCAAAAACTCCACCCACTTTGCATGCTTTTGGTTCAAATTTGGCTGATTATTTATGAACTGCAGTGCATGGTTATCTGAATACAACACAAATTATTTGGGCAAAAAATAATGCCTCCATTTCTTCAAAGCTTGCACAATAGCATATAACTCCTTATCATAGGATGAATACTTCTTCTTGGCCTCATTTAACTTTTCACTGAAATAAGCTATCGGTCTATGCTCTTGACTCAAGACAACTCCAATTTCTATCCCACTGGAATCAGTCTCAATTTGGAACATTTTATCAAAATTTGGCAAATCCAAAACAGGTCTTTCAGTGATCTTCTTTTTCAATAACTTGAATTCCGATCTGTTGCTTCTGTCCATTTAAATGGTTGGTTTCTATCCTTTATTGTTCCAATTATTGGTGCATAGATCTGACTAAATCCTCTTATAAACTTTCTGTAAAAACTTGCAAGAGCATGAAAATTCCTTACCTCAAATACACTTCTCGGAGTTGGCTGATCCAATATTACTTGAATATTTTCTGGGTCCATATTCAAGCCTTCTTCTAAGACAATAAATCCCAAGTAAATGAGCTCCTTCTTCATGAAACTACACTTCTTCAATTTTATGAGCAACTTCTCTTTTTGCAAAGTACTTAACACCAGCTTAACATGCTCCAAATGCTCCTCCTTACTCTGACTGAAAATCAGAATGTCAACAAGATAGACTATCACAAAATTTCCTGCATACTCTTTCAAAACATTGTTCATTAGTCTCATAAATGTGCTTGGTGCGTTAGTAAACCCAAAAGACTTCACTAACCACTCATACAATCCATTGTTGGTCTTAAAAGAAGTATTTCATTCATTTCCTTCTTTAATCCTTATTTGATGGTATCCACTCTTCAAATATATTTTAGTAAAATACTTTGACCCACTTAAACAATCCATCAAATCATCTATGTGTGGCAATGGAAATCTATACCTGATAGTGATCTTGTTTATGGCTCCGAAATCAATACACATGCGCCACTCACCTCCTTTATTTGGACTAAGCACAGCTGTTACTGCACATGGACTAAGACTTTCTTTGATTAGTCCTTTAACTAGTAGCTCCTGTACCTGTCTTCCAACTTCTTCATTCTCTCGAGGGGTCATTCTATATGCTGATTTGTTTGGTAAACTTGCACCAGGTATTAAATCTATGTGATGAATACTTCTGATTGGTGGAAATTTACTTGGTAATTCATCAACAACTATATCAGCATAATCATCTAACATATTTTTAATTTCCACAAGAATGTTGTCTAAATTAGTAGAAGTCAGAAATACCTTGGGTTTACCCGCAACAACAAAATGCACTTCTTTCTCCTTTTTGAATTCTTACAGCAACTCCTTTCCGCAAAACAACATAACCTTACTCTCAATTGTTCCTTTATCTGCTTCATCCTTCAAAGGTAGAAATTTGTGATTCTTTCCATCCTTCTGTATGGTGTTGGAATTCCTTTTTCCATCATGAATGGATTTTCTGTCAAATTTCCAAGATCTTCCCAGCAATACATGTCACACGTCCATTGGCATCACATCACACAATATGACATCCTTATATGTACCGATCTGTATCTCTACTTTGCACTATTCTGTCACCAAAATCTGATGTCCCTTCTATAGCCACGACACTCTGTAAGGAGTAGGGTGTACCATCTTAATCAACCCCATTTTCCCAACCATCATTGTGGAAACAAGATTATCAATGCTTACACTATCAATCACAACTTTGCAGCACTTTTCTTTACACTTGCATATAGTCCTGAATAGACTCTTCCTCTACGCTGGCTCATTTGCTTCCTTCTCTGCCTTAAGAAATACTCTTTTGAGCAATAAAGACTCTCCTACCTCAGGTGGTTCTTCTTTTCCCGTAACCTGAGCATTCTCTTCCTTTTCTTCAACTACATTCACATTCCGTTGATTTGCTGGTTTTTTATGAGGACAATACCATGATCCGTGCCCCCATTCTCCACATATGTAGCACTGAATTTCTCTTCCTTTTCCTCTGCCTATGGGTGCAAATATTCCTCTACCAAATTTTCCTCTCTGTGGTAGTCTGCTACTCGAACCTCCTATTTCATTCCGAGAGTGCTGAAATATTGATCTGAACTTTCCTCTTTGTAATTTTTTGTAGATGTTCTATGTTTGGTGCAAATTTAATTTTTATCCCAATATCAGTCAGCAATCACATAAAATATAAAGTAAAATGATGATAGAACATACCAATAGATCGATAGAAGACAAGCCAAAAATATATAAGTGTGTTGGTGTGTTACGACGGTTAGTAGGATGCTTCAACCAGCAAAGTCTCAATATGGTCAGCCAACCAGAAGTGTCACACAACCCTCTAGAACAGCCAGATCAGTCAACCCCAAAAGTCAATGAAATTCAACGCTGTCACAGTCAACGGTCAATGCAAATAGCAGCAGCAGCAAATTCAACGCAGTCAAGTCAAAGTCAACGTCCAGGCTCAGGAATTGTGCCAAGAAATGCGAAATGAGGAAATCGAAAGATTCAGAGAGTTTCAGGTCAATTTGACCATGCATTGACCAAATTCAACGCTGGTCAATGTTGCGGTAGAAACCCTAGGCCGAAAGTAGAATTTTGTCCTTGCTGAAATTTCCCATGTGTGAAGAGAAGAACCTCCAAGGTAATCAAACCAATCAGATGATGAGAGAGAAATGTGTGAGGATGTGATGACTGAAAATTTCCTCCAACGTTGACCAATTTATATCCATCAATGAGGGTGTGTGACACAACTGCTGGGGCTCCAAACCTTCAGGCCAACCTGCACATATTTTGAATAAATTCAAAATAAATGTTCTGCTTATCGGATCGAGATGATATTTAGATCGATCTTGCACCTCTCTGAAATAGGAGCCCAATAAAAATATTGGCATCTTCATCTGAGCATTGCAACATGGATTTTGTACCTAGTTGTCCAAAATTAACTCTCCCTCTCAACTAGTGAGAACTCCATCCACCTGTGCAATCCAAACATCATGTGTCATCCCATCATAACTTTCTTTGCTGGATTCTTTATTTCAAAACAAAGGTTGGTCAGTCACAAAGACATCATCCTCGGCTGGCAGATTCAGCCCAGAGGTCCGAAACCTCACTATACTTGATCCCAGATCAAGTGGTTGGACCGTGCCATCCTAGATAGAGAGTACGGCAAACTCTGATGCATCCATAAATCTTTGCTACTAGTCTCTAGCTTTTCCCACCTCACTGGCCAAATGAGAGGTAATTCCCACGAGTCCTAGACTCAAATCGGTAGGATGCATATGGGGCACAGATCATGAGAGGTGAACCAACTCAATCATCATAACGGTGGGAAAGAAGCACACCAAAAAGGTCCAGCAAGCCTAGCCTTGTGGTTGCTTATAGCTCCGAGAAGCTATCCCCAAATCCCCCCAGAGCTCCAAGATCTCATCGTCCAACATGACCCTTAACATAGGTTCGTTCCATGATACTAAGATTCTCACGGAAGGTTAGGAACTTGACCTTCCCCAAGGACTTTGTGAGAATATCTACGACCTGCTCATCAGTTCCTATATGATCGAGCCTTACGATGCCTTGCTGTACCATATCCCGAATAAAGTGGTACCTGATATCAATATGCTTGGATCGATCGTGGAACATGGGATTCTCAGAAAACTGAATCCCACTCTGGTTATCACAGAGTATCACGGTGGTATCTAGCACATGCCCAAACAGCTCACTAAATATCTTTCACAACCAAACTGCTTCATAATAGGCCATATTTTTTTCAATGTATTCGGCCTCTGCGGTGCTCAAAGCCACCGACTTCTACTTCCTGCTCATCCATGATATCAAAGAAAAACCAAGTGTGAAGCAACATCCCGATGTGATCTTACAATCCACCACACTGCCATCCCAATCGGCATCAATATATCGATGGAGTGTCACGCTCCTGATAGTATATCTCAGCCCATGGTTTACTGTGCCCCGAAAATATCTCAACAAATTCTTGGCACCAACCCAGTGAACATGATGAGGCTCAACCATATGTTGACTCAAATTATTCACTGCAAAAAAATACGTCCGGATGGGTGTTCACTAAGAACATCAGGGCCCCTACGAGTTGACGATACTCAGTAGGATTTGCTAGAACAGGCCCAATAGCGCTGCCACTCAACTTCTTAAAGTTGATCTCCATCGGTGTTGACACAGACTTACAGTCCACCATACCAAATCTTTCGAGAAGCTTCACAATATATTTTCCTTGAGAAAGGAAAATATCGCTAGGTCTCTGCCAGACCTCCAGGCCTAGGAAGTAATGCATCAGTCCTAGGTCTTCATCTTGAACTCAACAACAATTTCCGTCTTGCTCTGATGAATGAGAGGGTCAACACCTATCAGGAAGATTTCATCCACATACAGCACCAGAATGAGAGGCATTTCTCTATCAACCTTAGAGTAAAGGTTTGGATCAGCATTACTATGAGTGAAGCCCAGCTTCATCAGGTAGCTACCTATCCTCTTGTACCAATATATTGGTGCTTTCTTCAACCCATAGAGGGATTTCTTCAACCTGCAGACATGGGTGTTCCGAATCGGGCCATAAGTGAAAATCTGTCATCATAGTCTATGCCTTCCTTTTGAGAGAAGCCACGGGAAATGAATCTTGCTTTGAAATTTTCATCACTTCCATTAGACCCATGCTTGATCTTATAGAGCCATTTCGAGGTGACAACTTCTTTATCCTCTGGTCTCAGAACTAGATCCTAGACATCACTCTTCATAATGGACTCATATTCTTCATGCATAACATCCTTCCAGACTTGATTCTTTACGTCTTCCTCAAAATATCCAAGCTCATATTGTACAATAGTACTCATGGCTACTAGATACCCTTGATATCTATTCGGCTTCTTGCTTTCACGGAATATCCCCCTTGGGGAAATATGTCCCTCGGCATCCTCGAGTGTTTCCCTGAGCCATGATGGCCTCTTCCTCATTGAAGGAGGTGGATCAATAAGGTCCATCAGTCCTTCCACATTGGGCATTGTCTCATCCTTCATTTCTTCTTGATTTCTAGGCCTTTCTTCATGATCTTCCTCAGATCTCGGAAGATTGATTACTTTCCTCAGGGAAGCATCTTCGTCAAAGGTAACATCGTGGCATATCTCCACTTCCGTTTGACCAGGCACATAGACTCTATAGGCCTTCAAAGTTTCCTTGTAGCCCACAAACATTCCCTTCTTCCCAGAAGCATCCAGCTTGCTCCTCTTCTCCTTTGGTACATGAAAATAAACAGGACATCCAAAAACTCTAAAATGTGAGACATTAGGGTGGATATGTGAAGATGGGTTACACTTTTGTGAGAATTGAGGGCGGAAAACTTTTTTCGGCAATAGTTCGACCGAACCTTTTAAATAGTTCGGCCGAACTTTCTCAGAAAGTTCGACCGAACTCGTGATTCTGTTTAGATTGATGGCACACTAACGGTGTGGGCAAACAGAATTTTTGTTGGAGATGGGAAAACCGGCAACAAAATTTCGGTCGAACTTTGAGTTCGACCGAACTTTTACTCTTAAAATAGTTCGGCCAAACGATTTGCTATAAATAAATCGCCTGCGAAGTTTATTACAATGGTGTTTGTTTGTTCATGGTTTTTTTGTCCGTGCCGCTCGTCAGTTCTGCTGTTCGCACATTTTTTGTCTCTGTTGTCGCTTTTACGTCTATGATGTCGGGTCTGTTGCTTCCGTCTGCGCTGTTGGTCTGCGGCGACTTCAAGCGACTTCAATACCAGGTATTTTTCTTCTCTTTATTCAACATATTCGGCATGCTCTTTATCTGTGTTAGTAGTTCTGTATTTGTAGTGCTCCCTGTTGCTTCAACTGTAGGAGTGATGTTAGATGTATCATGTGAATGTCAAGATTTAAATATTTAACAGTGGTAAATATCATATGCACTACAAAATTACCCAAATTAATACATCATTCTATGGAATTTTTGTTATTTTTTGTGAAGGTGAATAATGCATGCATGATAAATACCTCTAGATGTAATGAAATAGCCATCCATATGTTTACATCATAAACCCAACATTGGACTTCAACTAGACACAGTACATCATCATGACTAAATTACATATTTGTAGCCCCAAATTTCGTGAAACACGGGAACAAAAGGCTCACAAAATATCCAATTAAAATTCATATTCTGAGCACTTTATTGGGAAAATATTCTATACTAGTATTTGATATGATGGAAACAAAGTTTGTTTTCTGGCAGGAATGGTAAACTATAATTCTCCTCAACTTCCTTTAGTATAGTTTTAATATAATCTAATGCCTAGTCAGGATCATAAAAAAATGATATTCTGCTAGCATTCTTCAAGGGAAATTTCTACTTTGAAGGGCCTCTTTTTTCTGAGTTTAAGGGCAGGACATGGGTCAAAATAACCTCTTTACTATTTTTGTAAATCTTTTGACATTGTCCAATCTGTTAAGTGTTTTAAGTACTGAAACAATGGCTAGCTTCCATCATGATTAGTATTCATGGTTAGGTTTAGTGGTTGCGATTAGGTAGGTGCAGATATCGCTATGTTACCCTTTCTGTCATGTTTCCTTTGAACCATTTCTTTTATAATGTAACTAGTTTTTAGTATCATTTTCTGTCATTCTTTTATAATCTAACTAGTTTTTAATATTATGATAGTTGGATTCATTACATTCACTTTCATAATCTAGTTAAGATTCTAATTTCATATTATTTAGAGCTAATCATATATTATTTTTAAATATAGTCTAGATGTTGATTTCACTAACATGGTAGCTATATTTACTCATCTCATTTCATATTTTAGTTGCTTTGTTTTCAGTAGTTGGGAAATTTCTACTTTGAAGGGCCTCTTTTTTCTGAGTTTAAGGGCAGGACATGGGTCAAAATAACCTCTCTACCATTTTTGTAAACCTTTTAACATTGTCCAATCTGCTAAGTGTTTTAAGTGCTGAAACAAGGGCTAGCTTCCATCATGATCAGTAGCTGTGATTAGGTTCAGTAGTTGTGATTAGGTAGGTGCAGATATCGCTATGTTACCCTTTCTATCATGTTTCTTTTCAACCATTTCTTTTATAATGTAACTAGTTTTTAGTATCATTTTCTGTCATTTCTTTTATAATCTAACTAGTTTTTAATATTATGATAGTTGGATTCATTACGTTCACTTTCATAATCTAGTTAAGATTCTAATTTCATACTATTGAGAGCTAATCATATCTTGTTTTGAAATATAGTCTAGATGCTATTTCACTAACATGGTAGCTATATTTACTCATCTCATTTCATATTTTGGTTGCTTTGTTTTCAGTTTTTGGGAAATTTCTACTTTGAAGGGCCTCTTTTTTTCTGAGTTTAAGGGCAGGACATAGGTCAAAATAACCTCTTTACTATTTTTGTAAACCTTTTAACATTGTCCAATCTGCTAAGTTTTTTAAGTACTGAAACAGGGGCTAGCTTCCATCATGATCAGTAGCCGTGACTAGGTTCAGTAGTTGTGATTAGGTAGGTGCATATATCGCTATGTTACCCTTTCTGTCATGTTTCCTTTGAACCATTTCTTTTATAATGTAACTAGTTTTTAGTATCATTTTCTATCATTTCTTTTATAATCTAACTACTTTTTAATATTATGATAGTTGGATTCATTACATTCACTTTCATAATCTAGTTAAGATTCTAGTTTCATATTATTTAGAGCTAATCATATCTTATTTTGAAATATAGTCTAGCTGCTATTTCACTAACATGGTAGCTATATTTACTCATCTCATTTCATATTTTGGTTTCTTTGTTTTCAGTAGTTGGGCATGCTTACTCCCTGTCCTAAAATTATTCTCTTATAGGCATTGATTTAAAAAAATGCTCGACACATAATGGTGTAATATTTATAAAATATATAATCATGCAGTCCCTATTTTTAACTTTATAAAAATAAATCAATGGAGTTACCTCAATTTCACACCGATGTAACATGACTCACACAACAAGGTGATATACAATAATTTACAAACTATTCAATCTAGTCATACAAAATAAAAGTAACTAGAATTATCACAAGCCTTTAATATCTTGTCACAACAATTGAATGGCTTATGTTTAGCATTTTTCCACTCTTCATAGATTTAGAAGAATTACAATCTAGGAAGAATAGCAAAAAATTGCAAAGTTTTAACCAAAATTCTAAGAACAAAAACATACAAGTAGTTAGATTAGCAAGTACACATACAAAAAAGAAATCCTAAATACTACATCCAAAAATTTTGTTGAACAAAAAAAGAAATAAATAATAATAGAAATACTTTGCCAAATCAGAAGGCATTGCAGACAGAACAAAGTATCAACAACGTGCACATGGAAGCAATTTATCAAGAGGTTCCATACAGATAACTTCAATGGAAACACACTCACTTGAAATCTTCCCTTTATTAGTCTCAATGGCTGGACCATCATTGCTAGAATTTCCAAAAGCATCCTCTCATCTGCCCCAATTAGTGTAGATTGATGCAAGACCATGGAATTGTTGGAAATTTCCTTGATATTACTAGATTTAACTGATTCCAATGTTGATTCATCAGGCGGTTTAGATTTATCCTCTAAAGATACAAAACCATGCTCTAAATCATCCTTTTTATCTTTAGGGATTTCAAAATCACTTCTAGTTCCTTCATCTTCATGTCCTTCTTCAAGCAAACTTTCTTGTGGCAATAACAAAGAAGGATTTGCAGGAAGAGAATTTCCCATTGAACTTTCATCCTCATTTTCATAATTCCTCCTCCCTTCGATGTTATGTTTACCCATAGGTTGAAAATCATCATAATTTGTAGTTTCTCCTTTATGTGATGTTCCACTGTAGTTCCTCTTGACATGATGCCATGGACCCTCCAAATATATGCTCTAGTTAGATTTCTCTCTCCCATCTGTCATTTCTTCTTGAAGGAAGGTGGTCATTCAGTAGGAGGGACTTTTACCATTTTTTAGTTATGATTTTGCTTTTTTAATTTGTGGGATACTAATATGAATCAAAGGGTGATCTAAATGATTGACCGATCTTCATTGTATTCTTGTTCCCTCACTTTACATGGGAGGTTAGTATTTGATCCTAGTCCAATGGGACCTCCTCTAAGGCCTTAGTATTATAATAAGGATAATACTATTGAGGCTCTAATTGAAGTAGGATGGCCATGCTATTCCATACTTTCCACTTTCCATCATTCCCTCTATTCCATATCCATTCTCCGGGAAAGTAATATTTGATCATGGAGATTGACACACTCATCCCCATCCTTGTGTTTGGGCCAAAGAAAATTGCACTAGAGTTTCATGCATCTAAATTAATGATGAAAGAAAAGAAAGCCACGATAAAGGAAAAAAGAAAAATGAAAAAATGGTTGGGACAAAACTTAGTGTGTTGGAAAAATCCTAGCATGAGCTTTACCCCATAGTCATCACCTAATTCCTAGAGCACTTGATGCTCCACACATAAAAGAAGCCTTGTATTGTTCCAACCTTAACAAGCAATAAACTGCCTCATCCTAAGGAATTATAAATGCTCAATCTCTCAAATGCAAGATTGGGCTCCTTATCCCTTTATCCCTCTATTATAAGTGGGTTATGGTTTGCTTGACAATTATGACAAGTGTATTGTTTTTTCATCCTTATGTTCTTTTTCATTATTATTTCTTTAGGTTTGGAGTAGGTGACACGAGTCCCTTTATCCCTCTATTATAAGTGGGTTATGGTTTGCTTTGTCTCACTGTTATGGTATAGTGATTTGTGATCTAGAGAAAACTTTTTAGTAATTTTTCAACTTTAAAATTTTGATTTTTAACTAAGAAGTTAGTTCATCTTTATGCTCACACATATTGCCTTTGATTTTTATTCTCTCTTACACACACACACATATATATATATATACATACACACACACACACACACACACACACATATATATATACATACATATATATATATATATATATATATATATATATATATATATATGAAGTGATGATCCCATTTTCTTAAATTTTATTCATAGATCAAATGTCATTTAAATACAATATTTATCATAATGTAAAATGATTCATTCCATATTATTTATAAAAATTTTCATTAAAAAATGAACCCTTTAAATGATGAACCTAGTTAATGCTTCTTCTTCATGAAGAAGACTACTTGATCTTTCAATTTGAATTTGATGATGGTCCTTTGTTATCTTTCTTGACTACTTCAAATTATTGACACAATCATATGCTTCTTGTTACTCTTTCTATTCCTTCCTTATATTGTATTCTCTCCCTTAGATCTTCAAATTATTGACACAATCATATGCTTCTTGTTACTCTTTCTATTCCTTCCTGATATTGTATTCTCCCCCTTAGATATTGTGTACTCTCCCACATATATATTGCACTCAATTTTGATGGTCCTTTGTTATCTTTCTTGACTACTTCAAATTATCAAATTATTGACACAATCATATGCTTTTACCTTAATATCTTGTAGAGCCCATTTCATCCAAAACACTCAAAAAGAAGTAACTACTATGTATTCTGCTTCTACTCTAGATAGAGAAAGTAACGACTCTTTCTTGCTTAACCATTAAACCAAAGACTCTTCTAAGTAGAATTATACATTGTCCACTTGTACTAAATTCACAAGCCTAGTTGAATCTCTATATGTTGTCAATGTAAATTTCTCAACTTCTACAAGTTTTATAGGCGGAGTCTGTAAAGGGCTAGGTAGGCTCTGGATCTCATCTTTTATGGAAGGTGACATATCTAGTAAATGCCCCTACAATCAATCTCTGGAACAGATCTAAATAGAAGTTCTTCATTTTAATATCCATAAAACACAACCACTTTAAGGTAAAATTTTTGCATGCACGTCATTTCTCCCACAAACTAAAGGCTTCCTCCCATTAATTTTAAATGTGAATTCTACCATAAAAATTTTAAGTCAAACTTTAAGATAAAACATGCACATGTCATTTGCAATAAATGTCAATTTAATATCTAAATTCACATATGTTTAGTGGTGTCATTGTTTCACTTCCGATATTATGTTGCTTACCTTGATGAACAGGTGGAACTCTGCTGGGAGGCCTTTCTGTTTTTTGACTCTTTGCTCATACTGTCAAAGGTCGTTATATGTTATATGGGCTATATTGTATAGTTATTAGACTACATATCTTCATATAGAACTTGAAAATAGTATGATAGAAACCAAACATAATAATTTGTTAGGACATCACAACTTGCTAATCAGTTATTAGACTACATATCTTCATATAGAACTTGCAAATTTAGCATGATGGAAATGTGAACTAATTAGTTATTAGACTACATATATTCATATAGAACTTGCAAATAGCATGATGGAAATGTGAACTTTCATTTATAGTATGATGGAAATGTGGATCTCAAAGAAAATTCATGATTAATGCTTCTAGAAACCAAACATAATAATGTATTAGGACATGCTCCTTTAACTTGAAAATAGTACATGGTCGAAATGTGGATCTCATGACTCTTCATGATTAATGCTTCTAGAAAACAAACATAATTTAATGTATTAGGACATGATCCTTTAGGCTTGGTGGAATTACCTTTGCTTTCATTATTAATGCTTCTAGAAACCAAACATAATTTAATGTATTAGGACATGTTCCTTCAGGCTTGGTGGAATTAACTTTGTTTTTTATTTCTCTCTTACACACACACATATATATATTAAGAGATGATCCCATTTTCTTTTTTATTCATAGATCAAATGTCATTTAAATACAAGATTTATCATAATGTACAATGATTCATTCCATATTATTCATAAAATTTTTCATTAAAAAATGAACCCTTTACATGATGAACCTAGTTAATGCTTATTATTCATGAAGAAGACTACTTGATCTTTCAATTTGAATTTGATGATGGTCAGCTTTGTTATCTTTCTTGACTACTTCAAATTATTGACACAATCATATGCTTCTTGTTACTATTTTTATTCCTTCCTTATATTGTATTCGCCCCATTAGTTATTGTGTACTCTCCCACATATATATTGCACTCAATTTTGATGGTCCTTTGTTATCTTTCTTGACTACTTCAAATTATCAAATTATTGACACAATCATATAGATATTGCACTCAATTTTGATCCAGTCCTTTGTTATCTTTCTTTACTTCAAATTATTGACACTTGATTGAATATAGATATTGCACTCAATTTTGATGGTACTTTGTTATCTTTCTTGACTACTTCAAATTATTGACACAATCATATGCTTTTTGTTACTCTTTCTATTCCTTCCTTATATCTATTCTCCCCCTAGATATTGTGTACTCTCTCACATAGATAAATTGCACTCAATTTCATAGGCTCTTCTTTTGAAGTCAAATATATTGTATTCTCCCCCTTAGATATTGTGTACTCTCCCACATAGATATTGCACTAAATTTTGATGGTCCTTTGTTATCTTTCTTGACTACTTCAAATTATCAAATTATTGATACAATCATGTAGATATTGCACTCAATTTTGATCCAGTCCTTTGTTATCTTTCTTTACTTCAAATTATTTACACTTGATTGAATATATATATCATATCTAGGTATTGCACTCAATTTTGATGGTCCTTTGTTATATTTATTGACTACTTCAAATTATTGACACTTGATCATATAGATATTGCACTCAATTTTGATGGTCCTTTGTTATCTTTGTTGACTACTTCAAATTATTGACACAATCATATGCTTTTTGTTACTCTTTCTATTCCTTCCCACATAGATATTGCACTCAATTTCATAGGATCTTATTTTGAAGTCAAATATATTGTATTCTCCCCCTTAGATATTGTGTACTCTACCACATAGATATTGTGCTCAATTTCATAGGCTCTTTTTTTTAAGTCAAATAAGTGGCAATAATTTACAAGAACTATCCCTAATTTGTTTCTCACATGTTCAAATGGTTCTCTAACAAGATAATTTACAAGAACTATTCCTAAATTGTTTCTCACATATTCAAATGATTCTCTAACAAGGGGCTTTGAAGGATCTACAACCTCCGGTTGAAGGATGAAGGGCAAGGACCTTCAAAATACAACCAAAGGTTGAAGGATCTACAACCAAAGGTTTAATAATACAACCTTGAGTGATTCCACGGGTCCTCTACACCCTTCACACAGTGAAATTGGGATAGGTCTAGTGTTTACTTCTACAATTTCTATAGGAAGAGTCTTTAAAGGGCCAGGTAGCCTTTGGATAGATCATCTTTTATGAAAGGTGACATATCTCGTAAATTCCCCTACAATCAATCTCTGGAATGGATCTAAATAGAAGTTCTTCATTTTAATATCCATAAAACACAACCACTTTAAGGTAAACTATGTACATGTGTCATTTCTCCCACAAACTAAAGGCTTCCTCTAATATCCATAAAACACAACCACTTTAAGGTAAACTGTGTACATGTGTCATTTATCCCACAAACTAAAGGCTTCCTCCCATTAATTTTAGATTTGAACTCTACCATAAACTTTTTAAGTAAAACTTTAAGATAAAAAATGCACATGTCATTTACCTCATGATCTTGTGTCGTTTTTCTCATGCATTTGCAATAAATGTTGATTTAATATATATATTTTATTGAATTTGTTTTTTTTTCAGGGATAAGAAAAACATTAAATATGGTTGAAAAATGGAAATTATGCATAGAATTTTCTTGCTATCCCAATCCAGGGAAAGCAGTGATTACATATGTGCTTTCCAATATTGCGACTAGCAAAGTCGTCCAAAGGAAAATGAATATACCGGGAATAACAACAAACAACGAGGCATATTATATTGGATTGATAGAAGTCTTGGGAACAACGATGAATTATGGATCAAATGGAATTGTATTTTTCACCAATTCTGAACTTGTGTGCAACCAGATGAATGGCGTGTGCCAAGTTAAAAAGGAAAGGCTAAAAAAACTGCATGGAATAGAAAACAATATTGTTAGCCAATTTCAATTTTTTAGTATAAGGCATTGTACAAATGTGAATAAGATGTCTGTTGATCTATTGCGTGGGGCAATGCCAATTCATGATTCATCTATCAAAGATGAATTAGAATTATACAGAGCAATGCCAATGCAATATTCATCTCTCAAACATGAATTGGTTTTGAGATGCTCTTCTTCAAAAATTCAAGATTCATCTCTCAAAGATGAATTAGTGTTTAGACGCTCCCCTTCAAAATTTATTGATGGACATTGTAACATATCTTGGATATGTTTGTGTTGTGTACTTATAAATGCATCTTTTTTAATGACCATGTGTTTTTTTCAATTATATACCAAGTGTGCTCCCACCACACCATGTAAAGCGCAACTTGGTGAACTTCACATTTGCAACAAGTGGTGAACTTCATGTTTTTATAAAATTAAAATGCAGGGACTTCAAGAAATTTTTGTTTAAATGGATTTTGTTTAAATGGAGTTTCACGCTTCTTTTTTAATGACCATGTGTTTTTTTCAATTTTATACCAAGTGTGCTCCCACCATGTAAAACACAATTTGGTGAACTTATCATTTTTATAATTTATTTTTTTCTTAAATTGAGTTTCACACATCAATTATTGCTTTGAAGTTTGTGATCTACATAATTTGTGTACACTAAATTACAAATTTATTTTCTGAAATATTTTCTGTAAATGTCCACCAATAGATATATATATATCATGGAGGATGAACGGCGAAGATGAAGCGAATCTCATACGGGGGTTCAGGGATCGTGGGATGTTCACGGTATTTAAATATAATCTTAAATCTCCATACATGTGCGTACATATGGAATTGATTTTTTATTAAATTTGTGAGTTAAATTAGTTGTTAATAAGTTTCATTTTTAAATTTTTAGGAGGTAAGAGGAGAAGGGTTTCTACTCCATCCATGGAGCGTGCCCATGGTTCAACCAGTCGTGGTATGGTTCACGCAATTTAATCAATGAATATGTATATGTATTTATATGTACACATGAATGTATTTTTCAATTGATTATAAATTCGTATTTGTTTATGAAGCTTCTCTCTCGTCTCGAGAGGTTGGTGGTGGTTCAAATCCACTTAGAGGGCCATCAATGAGTGGTAGCAGGTTGCGTGAAGGGGGTGATATTTATTCCTCCGAAGGCCAATCAACGGCTGCTGGTTCTCAGCAGGGTCATTTTGGGTCTGGTTCTCAGCAGGGTCGTTCTGGGTCTGGTTCTCAGCAGGGTCATGCTGGAGAAGATGCTAACTAACCACGTCAAGGTTGCCATCAATTTCAATATTTTTTTCATTAAATTTGTACAACTTTTTTTACATGTGTTTTTTTTAATATACGAAATTTTATATATATTGATGTAGAGGCTGAAAATGTTCCAACTAGTGGTCAAAATAGATGCAGGGCAGACCGCTACATTCAAGAAGAAGGTTGTCTACCCAGCACAACTTATCCCGCTGACATTTTTGATATACCATGGGAAACAAACATGGTGCAATGCACCTTACAAAGGTGTGAAAAACTTCATGCAAAATTGCAGAGAGATCTTGTGGCTTTGACTCTACCTGCTGAGAGTCGACAAAGCCTTGAAATAGTTACACTGTCATTGGGAAAAATTGTAAATGTGTACAAAAATCTTGGGCCAACGACTGATACATTTGTAGAAGTGATGAGAAAGAGAAAGGAAACAGTAATGGGTCCAGATAAATGGGAGGATGTAAAACAAAAAGTTACAAAAGATGTGGCCAAGTCAATGTTTAATTTCAAGGAAGGGCCAAAAAGAAAAATATTGAAGGTGCAATATTTCAAGCACCCAAATATAGCTCGCTATTTGTATGATAGGCACCTTGCGGCCTATGGAAGCTTCCCATGGAACAACAAGGTTCCTGTTTATTTTGCACAAATGTTTTACGCAAAATTTTTTTTGGGTATGAAACCCAACTACAATGACCTTCCGTCAGAATTTTTTGGTCCGGGGAAAGGTCGATTATATGACCGTAAGGGCGCTAAGAGAGATGTGGAGTTGCCTCACCCTGAGCCGCCATTGGTGAGTCGACCTTTTCGGGTCGAAACTCTGCGGTCAGAGATGGATGCAACTTCTCAAATAAGTCGAGAAGCAAGGGATGTTATGATCAACAATGTTTATAGAGGATTGGGTGGAGTCGATGTTTGTTTAAATCGACAAAGAGCACGTGAAAATGCATGTGCCAATTTTATGTATTGTACGGATGAGGAGATTGACAACATGAATGTTGAAGATCTTTGAATATATGCAAAAAATTGTCGCAATGGTCTTCCTAAATTAGGTCTGACCATTAGGTCTGAAAATTAGGTTCAAACAATGCAGATGGGTCTGACCATCAAGATCTGTTGGAAAATGTTAGTGTTTTTAAAGTGACTTTAAAATAAATAATTGTGCACACATGTACATGTATGTATATATATAATTTGATAAAATGTTTTAACAGATACCGATTCCGTCCGATGTTTTTGGGATGGCGGTACCTTCTTCTTCCTTGGGAGATGTACCTTCTACTTCCTTGGGAGATGAGCCACAAGTATGGACAATTTTTCACAAGTTTAAAATTTATGTTTAAAAGTTTTATATATATATATTCTACCTCAAAAAGTTCCATTAAAAATTGAGATATATAAATATATATATATATATAGAGAGAGAGATCTATATTTTGAGTTATCTAAAATTTTTTGAATTTAGGTTCCTATAGAAGATTTCTTTAATCCACGGACTTTAGCGACGGAGATAGGAACATCCACAACATTTGAACAAGTTGTCTTTAGTTCCTTTTTTTAATATTATTGAAAATAAGTTTATATATGTACATGTGCATTTTCATTTGAAAGTTATATATATATATATATATATATATATATATATTGTATATGTATATTGTACAGTTTACTGTTGCAGATGTTCCTATGGGGGCGGAACTTGTTCATCAAATAGAGAGGGAACCTCATGAGGTATTGCATGATTTTTTTGTTGTATTTTGTTTTTTACATGAAGTTCTAGATATATATATTCTCACTCATTTTTAAAACATCAAATTTTAATGTTCAAGTACATGTGCATTGTGTATGTAGGTTTCCCATGATGCTTCACATGATAGTGCGCGGATTGAGACCCTGATAGGAAAGACGCTAGATCCGTCTCTATTTGATGGACATGATTTGTAGATTTGATTTCAAGATTTAGATGGTCTTAAAATTTCTTTTTTATATATGATCTAGATGCAATGTCATATATATATATATATATATACAACTTGATACAGTTTGATACTTGTGAGATCTACAATTTTTGGACATATTTTATTACATTGTTAATATAATTTGTTTTGTTTCAAAAAGTTAATTTTTGGATGGTTTTAGTACTTTTGGCATGTGAATGTGAAGTAATGTTGTCATCTATAAATTAATGTTGTCATATGAACTACATTTGGCATGTTATGTAATGACATCTGTTATAATTTGTTTTGTTTTTAAAATTTAAGTTTTGGATGCTTGGAGTACATTTGGCATGTGATATTTAATGTTTCAAATGTTTAATGTTTCAATTTTGCATGATATATAATCAAAAGGTTTTTAAAACTTAAGTTTTGGATGGTTTCAATCTACATTTGGCACATGTGGTATATAATGTTAAATGTTTCTATTGGATCTAGTTGAACTGTAATTGGCATGGCATGTGAAGTAACGTTGCACGATATATATAATCAAAAAGTTTTTAAAACTCAAGTTTTGAATGGTTTCAATCTACATTTCGCATGTGATATTTAATGTTTTAAATGTTTAATGTTTTAATGTTGCACGATATATAATCAAAAAGTTTTGGATGGTTTCAATCTACATTTGGCACATGTGGTATATAATGTTAAATGTTTCTATTGGATAGTTGTTCACTATAATTGGCATGGCATGTGAAGTAATGTTGCACAAATCCCTTTAATTTTGATTTAATGTTAAATGTCCTTTAAATGTAAATCCATTTAATTTTGATTTGATGTTAAATGTTTTAAATGTTTTGATATAATGTTAAATGTTTTGATCTAAGTTTTTTATGGTTTCAATCTACATTTGGCCTATGGAAGACCCCATGCGTAGACAACAGATGCGTTGCAGAAGGGGAGGTGGGGGTAGGGATGGAGGGGGCAGGAGTGCTGGCTCTCGCCCTCCTCTTTCCATCCATGACACAGGTAGCCACCCTCCTCCAACAAGCAATGAAGCACAATTTCAGTTCACCAGCGCTATGGTCAGACTGCGAATTATGGCGACCATTTCCATCTCTTTTCAGGAGGAGCCGCAAGATCAAGGTGCTTCTAGTTCGAGGAGGCAGTGGATAAAGTCCACCATCCCAGCCCATCAACTCCAGGACACCAGAAAGTTGGCAGCTCTTCCAGTCAAATCCACCTCGACGAGCTCCAACAACGATGGCGCGAGCAGCGACAACTCCTCCCAGCGCTCCAAGGGAGTAGATGATGATCCGGAGGACTACGGTTGTCCAATTGTGGAGGAGAATCCTCCTACACACATCGATAGCTAGCCTGATGGTAGGTCCTCTTTAGCTTTTTCTCGGTTATGGGCAGTCCCTTTTCTATTTTTTTTATTCATACCCCCTCTGGTGTTGGCTAGTTAGGCAAACCAAGAGACGGGTCTCGCTATGTATATTATGTTTATTATAGTTATATATGTGTAAATCCTTTAATTTTGATTTAATGTTAAATGTTAAATGTTTTGATATAATGTTAAATGTTTTGATCTATGTTTTGGATGGTTTCAATCTACATTTGGCCTAGATGGAAGAATCCCATGTGAAGTATTGTTTTGATTGAATCAAAAAGAGAAAAGAAGTAGTTGTATATATGTAAATCCCTTTAATTTTGATTTAATGTTATTTAAATTTTAAATGTTTTGATCTAAGTTTTGGATGGTTTCAATCTACATTTGGCCTAGATGGAAGATACTCCTATTTGAATTATTGTTTTGATATATTCAAAAAGATTAAAGTAGTTATATGTAAGTCTCTTTAATTTTGATTTAATGTTAAATGTTTCAAGATATAACATGTTAAATGTTTTGATTTAAGTTTTGGATGGCTTCAATCTACATTTGGCCTAGATGGAAGACTCCCATGTGAAGTATTGTTTTGATTTAATCAAAAAGAGTAAAGAAGTAGTTATATGTAAATCCCTTTAATTTTGATTTAATGTGAAATGTTAAATGTTTTGATCTAAGTTTTGGATGGTTTCAATCTAAATTTGGCTTAGATAGAATACTCCTATGTGACTTGTAAATTGTTTTGATTTAATCAAAAAGTTTTTGAAACTCAAGTTTTGGATGGTTGAAGTACATTTGGAATCTTAAGATTGCTTTTGATCTCTACATGTAGTCTTGCTTGAATGAAAAATTTTCCAATAGGAAGAACATAGCTTTTCAATGCAACTAACCATGTATCAATTGAGCTCTAATTAAAAAAATATTTTAAAGAAGTAGATATATGTACAAATTATCCCTTTAATTTTGATTGGAAATATAAGTCTAGTACATATATGTTTGTTGAATTTGGGTCAATGTCATTAATGCACTCAAATAGGTAGCCTTGTTGATTTATAATTTGGTAAATTGATGACATTCAGTTAATTTCATTCTAGAACATAGAACATATATCTGACCATTCGACAGACAAATTTTGTACTAGATTTTCAATCAGGAATAGAGATGTGGGTCAAATCCCACCAAAAGTCGGAGAAGTTCTCCAAGTCTCTTGTCTGAAAGGAATCTTCATACAAAACTATATCGTGGATGATTTATTTACATTGCACGGATACTTTTTACCAGAAAATCTCACAAGAAAAATTGGGCACATTAAGTTCGTGTATATATCCAATACGATTTTTCATCAATGCACATAGAAAAACTACTTTTAGTTAAAATTGCATTCTAGAACATATATATTGAGTACATTTAAATCATTTTTCATCAATGCACATAGTAAAAATACTTGAAAAATTAATTTCATTCTAGAATGTATATATATCCAATATGTAAGTAACATTTTTCATCAATGCACATTGAACATATCCGACCACTGGACAGACAAATTTTGTACTAGATTTTCAATCAGGAATAGAGATGTGGGTCAAATCCCACCAAAAGTCGGAGAAGTACTCTGAGTCTCTTGTCTAAAAGGAATCTTCATACAAAACTATACTGCAGATGATTTATTTACATTGTGGATACTTTTTACCAGAAAATCCAACTAGTTTCTCATCAATGCACATAAGAAAAACTAGTTCCAGTTAATTGCATTCTAGAACATATATATTGAGTACACATGAATAATTTTTCATCAATGCACATAGTAAAACTACTTGAACAATTAATTGCATTCTAGAACATATATATATATATATCCTTGTAACATTTTTCATCAATGCACATGTATATATCCATGATACTTTCAGTTGATACTAGAGCGCGTGCACATGTACCAAAACAATTTGTACATGTGCAAACACTTGCACAAATAACATAAGCAACTCAATTTTTAGTTTCAAGTGTACTGGAAGTTCTAAAACATATTTAATCCAAAGAGAATAAATTGTTGGGCAATTCAATCAAAAAAATTCCAATGGAATGCCATCTTCAATAATCCGTTCATGATCAGATTTTGACATTTTCCATTTCTTAATTTTCGTTTTTCTCTTTGATTGAACCTCTATCAACTTTATGCGTGCTACACACACCAAGTGACTATATTGACAACTTATGGAATCGGGTTCATATTCTTCAAAGTAAACAAAGTCCTCACTTTGATTAGTTTGTTTGAAAAAATAACCTTTCGGTATAATAGATCCTCTGTCATATTGAAATCTGTGATCATTATATTTTTCTAATAATTTCATTTTTCGCTTAGTGCAACGCATCAAATAATACTTAACATCTTCATCATTGTCAATAGGTGCAATTACAACAAAAACAACTCCTGCACAATAAAACAAACTTTTAAACAAAATTATACATATTTAAATTTATTTCTAGATCTTTAAATCATTAGAAAGCAATTCAAATGTTACTTTCTCTAACAAGATCAGAAACTCGATCACCATCAGATGTTATTGTAGTTTCCTCTTATTGCATTTCTTTAAACATTGCAACAGACATTTTTCCCTTTGTATTTAGCTCTGTATGTTTCCAATCTTTTACATACATGTTGTTTTCACAAACGTCATTGGATTTTGTGTTGTCTATGCAAACATCACAAAAACAAGAATATTTTCTTTTATCCAATGCAAACACATTTCTGGATGACTTTGTTTTAATTGAATGCAATTTTCGAGTACCTTTTATTGTTTCAACGTCATTTCCAATTGATCTATCTACGTCTTCGATCCCAATATCCCATAAAAACCTTTATATGGAAAATTAAAAGAAGAATTTGTAAATATGATCTATCAAAATACAATCAAAGATAATCATTGCACGATAAATGTACACAATGTTTAAAATTAGATTTCCAATAAAAATTAAATTGAATGTACCTTCGCACTTCCCTTGATGGGTTAGTCTCATGGCTTAGAGCAGTGATGCACCATTGAACAACTTCTTTAGCTTTCACAAGTTGGCTTGCAGAGGGGTTCATTTAATATCTTCGAAGTGCTCGTTTTATGCATGCTCCTGCACCGTCATGTTCTCCTTTTCCATGGTCAGTCTCAAAGAAATTCCAACAATGTTTAATGCAAGTTTTCTTATGAAGGCAACACAACCAAAAGAATGATCGTGCAGATTTGAATTGACCTGCACATCCGTATGACCATATCCAATGTTCATTGAATGTTATTCCACGATTTTTCAAGGAATCATAAATTTTTCCAAAACAATATTGTACAAAATATGTATCATGTGTACGATCGTCACTGATATAAAAGACATATTCTTTAATGATATGTCGATTTTCACTCGTGCTTTCTATATGATCGACATTTTGTTCAGCATTTCTATATAGAATATGGACGAGCATGGAGACTTGGTCAGAATGATAGTATTCACTCTGAATTTCTTTTTGTGGAACAAATGTGTAGTTTTCTGCAAAGTCAATCATTGAAAAAATGGTCCCTAGTGGAAAAAATTCGCGAGATTTTTTGAATTGCAAGTCTTTCCATCGAGCTCTATGGGAATGCTTGGTGTATTTGTAAATTTCTGCCTCAAACTTTCTCAAAAAGTCTATCACAAAAATTTTGTCTTCTAGTAATTCAATTATTTTAACATTATTTACACCTTGAATCGACGTACCGATATATTCATATCTTTTCCATTTCACTTTCATGTTGGAAAATGATTTATCATTTATATCAGTACGATATGTGTTTTGAAATTTAGTCAAATTTCCATAATCTTCACATTTTTTACCACCAACACATTTCTTTTTGTAAAATAGTTCATCGATTTCTCTTTCACATAGAATTTGAGATATGAAATCACAAATAGTGGAAGGAGGGGGTGAATCCTTCCATAATGTTCTACCAAAATCAAGGAATGTGTCATAATATAACTCAAATTCCACATGATAACGACAACAACAAGTGTCGCGTATAGTGATAGGTTTTACATACCATGGTTTTTGTTGAACAAAAACACTGATTGAAACATGAATTTGATGATTCTCTTCTTTGAACTTGTTGAATAACTCTATTTGAGTGGTTTCCAAGAAATATTTTTCATGTTCTTCGTACTGATTTCGTGCTATTCTTCTTTGCATCACATGCCTTGCAGTTGGCGAAGCACGCGAATTGTTCTTCCAATATTCATATATTATTTTTTTAACATTTTCTCCAAGTCTATCTTTGTATGGTTGCCTACAAATGGCTCTCCAACAAGCGAGTTCATCATTTACATATACTTGCAGCCAAAATTTCTGATGTTTGTGCAAAGTTTTTCGCGAGGTTCCTAATGCTCGTGCCATAGATGTTACTAAACGATTCTCTTTAGTACTTGATGAAACTATTGCCATATGTATTCCTCTACGTACAATTGAAACATTTATATCTCTAGATCTCTTAATTGAATTTATAGTACTACTTATATTTTGTATCACATTTTCCTTCATTTTTTTTATCTTTGGTTGATTTTCGAATACCCAATAGTGTCGTAGCTTCTTTTATTTTCCTTAACGATAGGAGACCTTTCAACATTTGAGCTTGAACTGTCACCCGCTCATTTAAGAAATACTTTTCAAAAATGCAGTTAACACGATATCGTATAACATGGTCAGGTTTTTTATCTCCATATGTGTGAGTGTCAACATTTTCTAACATCTCATCATCGACACTGATTTCATCTGTACATATTTGAAAAAATAGTACATAATAAGCTTACATATGAACAATAAATAACTAAATTAATAAATATATGTATAATTTCAATAATACGTGCATGTGTTCAATATATATATATATATATATATATATATATATACCTTGTGATTCAATTTCTTCATTTGAATTTCTTTCAATATTTTCACCATCTTCAATCATTGGTTCAATACCTCTTTCACTTTCTCTTTCAAAATTTTGTATCTCATCATCAATGTTTTGAGGAATTTCTTTGTCTGTTTACATTAAAAAAAATATTAAAATTCAAATTAGTTCATCAAATAAAAATTAAACTTCATATTTTACACTAGGAAAATTTTAAATATATCAATAGATCATAATATTTACATTTACATACCTGCTTCAATTTCTGCTTGAGGTTGATTTTCCCCTTCAATATTTGAGAGGGCTTCTATCTTTCTTTTGCGAGATTGTCTCATCTCTTCTCTACATTCTTCAGGGTCTCTTTTTCGATCATATTTTATCGCACAAGTCCTTCGATTTCCCATGATAATAGAGTATGAAGTTCAAAAAATTTCCTTAAAAAAATTAGATAATAACTGAATTAGAAAAAGAATCACAAAAGATTTAATTTAAAAAAAAAAAAAAAAATCATTTTAATTTTTTTGCAAAAAATACATACTCCAATCCAAAACACTTACTTTAAAAAATTTGAGAAAAAAATGTCTTATAAAAATGAAAAGAAGCTCAAAATATTTACTTCAACTCAAAACACGTACTCTAAAAAAATGTCACTTCAAAAAATGTCTCCAAATTAAAAAAAAAGTCACTTTAAAAAATACTTTCAGAAAACGTCTTTTTGAAATTAAACCCAACTCCATACTTTCAAAAAAAATGAAGCACAAAAAACATCCAAAAAAATGTATTACACACCTCCAAGAAATGTCCTTTGAATGTACGTCCAAGAAAATTCCTTAAACCCAAAACAATTATTTGCAAAATCAGACCGTCTTCAAGAATTTGAAATTAAGCACAAATCCATACTTTAAAAAAAAAATGAAAAAAAAACAACCAAAAAATGTATCACATACCTCCAAGAAATGTCCTTTGAATGTACGTCCAAGAAAATTCTTTAAACCCAAAACAATTTTTTCAAAAATCAAACCGTCTGAAAGAAATGTCCTTAAACCCAAAACAATTCTTTGCAAAATTGGTCCGCCTCCAAGAAATGCCCTTAAACTCAAACCTCCAAGAAATATCTTTAAAATCAAACCAAGACCTTTATAAAATCAGATCAAATGTGCGAAATGTGTGAAAATTATGAATGATTCCACGTCAATTTATATTGCCGCGAAATGTGTTTTAGGAGGGGCGCCGCGAAATTTTCCGGCCGACGGAAAAATAGATTATAGTTTGGGTGAACTTTTATTAAAATTTTGACTGAACTTCGATTAATAGTTCGGCCGAACTATTAATTCGTTAGATTTAACTGGCCGTCAGCGCAAAAAATAGCTCGGCTGAACTTTTAATCAATTTTCGGCCGAACTAGCGCGTCGCCAGTCATGCAGCTTGACGTTTCTGCAACTTTGTACTGATTAAACTCCATGAAACATTCTGAATTAACTGTCGGAACCAAGATAAGCATTTTCAGAATTGAATCTACTTTCAGGAAATATAACTTTTATGGAATTTCATAAACATTTACTAATTTTAATTAATTTTCTAATAAAATGGGTGCAAACAATTTCTGAGGGTTATTGTGATTCATTGAAATCAAAATTCTATATCTCCCAAAATACATTGTAAAAGAAATTGAAAAATTTATGGGGCATTACATTGGTCCGTCGTCTCTAATGGGTAGCTTTTAGATTTTTAGTTTATAACTTATATTTTAAGAATTTTTTTGCGTCGCGAAACATATCCAAAATATGCAGTTTTTTCATATTGAACCAGATCAAAAAATTCTAGTAATTATGATATGCATCCATTGGCTTTGTAAATATGATGAAACCGAAGTAGACTCTGTCTAGATTGTTGTAAGACATTTTGTTTTCTAAAAAACACAAATTTTCAATGAATACAACATTGCGTATTAACATGACTTCTTATGAATCCTTTTATTGTTAAGAAACACACACTCAAAGAAACGCTAAGTTGACATATCAAATCTACATAAAAAAATTTCAAAAAATAAGTAATAGAAAGCTAAAAAAAATTCTGACAAGTTTTATCTTTATCGCAAAATGAAATTGTAAACAGAAAAATTGTTATAGTTTGTAGAAAGTTGAAGAACCGAAAAAATGAAAAAAAATTCTCAAAATAGGGCAAAAAGTGTAACCCAACTTCACATTTTCACCCATTATCAGGTTTCTTACCATAAAAACCTTTTCAGGAGGTTTGGAGTCTAGAGCGGAATGCGGGCATCGGTCTTGTATGTACACGACAATGTTTGCAGCTTCTCCCCATAGAAACTTCGGTAGACCTTGGTCACATAGCATGGCACGGGCAACTTCCACAATGGTCTTATTCTTTCATTTAGCAATGCCATTCTGTTCAAGAGTATAGATAGTTGTGGTCTCCCTCTTGATGTCAGCTTCTCTGCAAAAGTTCTTGAACTCATTCGTCTCATATTTAGTACCATTATGGGTCCTCAATATCTTGATCTTCTTCCCTGTTGAATTTTATACCAAGGATTTGAAGGTACGAAACCATATGAAAGCCTCATCCTCATTTTTCAAGAATTATATGCAAGTTTTACGAGAGAAGTCATCTATGAATTTCATATAATAAGAACATCCTCCCATGTATTTCACGGGCAGCATCCCAGATATATCAGAATGAATCAATTGCAAGACATCATATGTCCTTGTGACACTTGAGGGGAAAGGTCCCCTTGTATGCTTTCCTTCGGCACAGCCCTTACATACACCTTCATGATTATTTGTGAACTCGGGCATCCCCGTCACCACCTACCTTCCTTCGGGAAGGGCCTTAAAGTGAAGGTTTCCAAACCTCCAGTGCCATAGTTCAGTCTGTCGGATAGTATCACACGTCATCACTCCCAGTGGACTTCCTCCAACTTAGTAGAGTGGATCAACTCTAAACCCAATCATGATAGATTCCTTGAAACTATTCTTCCAAATGTGCACCTTCCCATCAATGAATGCCACAATGAAACCTTTGTCTTCCATGGCAGATATAGACACAAAGTTCTTCTTCAAATCAGGTACATATAGTACATCTTGCAAATGGTGGACTTGACCTTGAGACAAGTGGCAGGTCACAATCCCTGTCCCCTTCATGGCATATGTGGCATTATCTCCAAGGATAATTTCCAGATTAGTATCCTTCCCAACCATATTAGAAAGTGCTTCCTTGAACCCAGTGATGTGCCTTGAGGCACCACTATCTATCAACTAGACATCCATAGTGTTGGGTGGAGATACAGAAGAGAGGGCAGATACAAGAATGAATTCATTTCTTTTATCAACAATTTGATTCCTCATACTTGGAATTTCTCGACCTTTTGAAAGGTTTCCCATTTTCGTCGGAGGGAGCCTTCCTCTTTCCTTTGAACATGTTGTTCCTTTGATTTCCATTCCTCCGGTTTTTGTTGTTTTCATCATCATCAGGAGAATCCTTCTTGAAAGGGCATTCTCTAGCATAGTGGTCGATCTTGTGACAAGTGTAACACTTGCCTTTCTTTTCTTGGGTCCCTGCTCTTCCTTTGTTCCTTGGACCACCAAAGTTCTTCTTCTTAGTATGAGCAGCGAAGGCAAAATTTCCTTCATTTTCATATTCCATCATCCTTGTCTCTCTTCTTGTACACATCTTGATAATACTTTGTCAAAATCAGGTATGACATTGTTATTGAGAATGGTAGTGTTGAATACATGCCATTCAGATGAGATATCTTCAATTGAAGTGAGAACCATCTCTCAGTCATCTATTGTCTCCCCAATATCTAACAGATTATTCTTGATTTCGGCCATCTTCAAAAAATATGATTAAACAGAATCATCCATGCCTTTCTTCAGATTCTTCAATTGGTTCTTGAAGAATAGGACTTGATTCACATTGCTTTCATTGAACGTGTTGACCAACTTATCGTACATATCCTTGGATGTGCCTAGCTTAGAGATGTAGGCAACCAGAATATTATGAATTGAGTCCCTTATCATCATCTTTGCTTTGATTTCCCCCTTCTTGTACTTTGTTTCGGCAGCAATAGTTGCATTGGATGGAGGCTCATGGATTTTACCTTGCACATAGTCCATGACATCTTGGTCTTCCAACATAAGATCCAATGTCATCTTCCTGGCATGGAAGTCATCCTTCCCAGTCAATTTTTCATCAGCTTTAAATCCATTGTAGTTTGAGGAACCCATGTTCTTCTTCAGTGATTGCTACAAACTAGGGCTTTGCCTTCACCTCAGCTCTCGTTCCATGTAAATTTTTGTAGATGTTCTATGCTTGGTGCAAATTTACTTTTTATCCAAATATCAATCAACAATCACATAAACGATACAGTAAAATGCTAATAAAACATACTAGTAGATCAACAGAAGACAAGCCAAAAGTATATAAGTGTGTTGGTGCATTACGGAGGTCAGTAGGATGCTTCAACCAAAAAAGTCTCAATACTGTCAGCCAACCAGAAGTGTCACACAACCCTCTAGGAAAATGAGATCAGTCAACCCCAAAAGTCAATGCTGTCACAGTCAACGGTCAATGCAAACATCAACATCAACAAAGTCAATGCATCCAATTCAAAGTCTACGTCTAGCCTCGAGAATTGTGCCAAAAAATGCGGATTTCGGAAATCGAAAGATTGGGAGAGTTTCAGGTCAATTTGATTATGCACTGACCAAAGTCAATGATGGTCAACGTTGCAGTAGAAACCCAAGGCCGAAAACTGAATTTTGTCCTTGCTGAAATTTCTCATGTGTGAAGAGAAGAGCCTCCAAGGTGATCGAACCGAATCAAATGATGAGAGAGAAATGTGTGAGGATTTGATGAGTGAAAATGTTCTCCAACTTTGACCAATTTATATCCATCAATGAGGGTGTGTGACATAACTGCTGGGGCTCCAAACCTTCAGGCTGACCTGCACATATTTTGAATAAATTAAAAATAAATGTTCTTCTCATCGGATCAAGATGATCTTTAGATCGATCTTGCACCTCTCTGAAAGAGGAGTTCAATAAAAATATTGGCATCTTCATATGACCATCACGACATGTAGTTTGGACCTAGTTGTCCAAGATTAACACTCTTCCTCTTGCTGGAATTTTACCTCTATTCCTCTGACTTTGCTTCCTCAACATTTTCTCCTCTACCTTCAAAGTTGCTTGGTAGGAATCCTCAATTGTCTTCAGACTCAAAAAACTGATTTCATACTGTATCTCATACCTTAAACGATTGATGTATCTGGCTACTTTCTCCATATCATCTTTAGCATGTCCTGCTCTAATGCTCAACTTGTAAAACTCCTCTGTATACTCCTTGACAGTCATTCTTTTCTGCCTCATATCCTGCAATTGCTTCAAAAGATTCAATTGATAGTCCTTTGGCATAAACTTATTCTTAAACTTCCTTATCATGTTAGCCCACTTCTTGATCTTAGGCTTTCCTTCTCTAACTCTGGATCTTTGTAGTTCATCCCACCAGATAGATGCATGGCCCTTCAACTTGGTAGTTGCATACTTTACCTTTTTCTTATCTTCGATATCTTCCAAATTGAAATACTTATCCATTGAAATGATCCAATCCATCAACTCGTCCACATTAAGGTACCCCTCGTATGAAGGAATCTCCACTCTCGGTTTCCCACTAACCTTTGCTAATATCTTGAAAACTTATGGTTCCTTGCCTTCTACCACTTATTCTTCCTCAGAAGTTTCCTATGTTGCATTGACATCTCCTTCATCAGGTGCTCATTAGGGGAATTTTGAGGTCTAAAATGGGCCTCCTAAGAAAAATGTACAACCAAAATAAAATTTATAAGAACCAATAGGATTCAAGATGATGATGTCATCCATAATGGATGATTCACCATTTTTGGAGTAAAAAAGTAAAAATATTAAAAAATAATAAAATAATAAAATTACTTTTTCAACTCGTATTTTAAACTTATCTCCCAAAATTTTTACTCAAATTTCGAGCGGGAGTACTCGTTGGATGCGGAATTTAATTCCTCATCCAAGGAGTACCCATGTTTCATACTTTTGATGAACTCTTCTACACGAAAAAATGAGAAATATATAAAAAAATGGATTGTAATTCAGCATTTTTTGTGTATTTCTCATTTTTCGTGTAGCAAGGTCCATCAGAATTATGCAACATGGGTCTTGGATGATGAATCAAATTCTGCATCCAACGAGTGCTCCCACTCGAAATTTGAGTAAACCCATAAGGAGATAAGTTGAAAAAGTAGTTTTTTTATTTTTTCCCTCTAAATTTGATGATGTATTCTAATCTTATTTTATTATTTCCACTATTATTTTATAATTTCCTTAGGAGGCCCATTTTAGACCTCAAAATTCCCCTAATGCTCCTTTGAGCAGTGTCTACTATCTCCATTCTTGTACGAAGATGTCGAATCTCATCTAGCAAAATTTCATTAGCTTCCGACCTTCCCCGAACTATGCCAACTCCTATCTTGGGTGGCATATTTGCTCCAACCTTCGAGAAAATAACTCAACGTCTGCTCTGATACCAAATGATTAGGAAAACTGCGAAAATAATCAGAATAATAACATAGTGAGTTATAGGAATTGGATCTCAGTATGCACTTCAACAAGAAAATTTGATGGAAAAGGCTCATTGTTTGAAGCCTTTGTGGCTATGGCAGGATGGAGACAGCCTGGGAAGAAATGAATTTAGACCCCAGATTCTTAGAACCAAGGAAAAAATACTTTCCTATGAATTTATGAAAAAAATCGCAAGTCTAGGCATGAACTATAGGATTTATGAAAATTATTATGTCTCTAAGAAACCTCGAAAAATAGGGAAAATCTTGATTCAAGAGTTGTCCAAGTCGGTAGTTGGGCAGTTCATCCTAGAGGTATCCTTTCAGACAAGTTTGGGTCTGAGCCGGTCAAAGCTCATGCAAGTCGAGATTTGACCAAGTCAAGGATTGGTAGTTGAGACTCAATAAGGTTGTTCGCAGGTTGCAGTGATGAGGACCAACCCCGACTACACTAAATTCTACATGTGATTATATCATTCTATGTGGACTCATCCAGGAGTGGTGAAGTGATCATGTGGGCGCCACATGGGATACCACATGGCCTATATTGATGAAGTGACAAGGTTTAATGGGCCAAAATTTTGATCTGTAAGTTAGATTGGAGTAGGATTTATATTGATGGAATGGTCCTGGTGAGCACTTACACAATGATGTTATTGGTTTTTAGTGTTAAAGTAGTTGAAAAAGGAGTAATTTTGTGACCCCATTTCCATGAAAGTACAATTGAGGTTGGGTCAATGATAGTATCACTTCCTTCCACCCCTAGTAAGGGCTATGTGGTGGATGGGGGGTGTATTGGTGTGTTTAGTATGAGGGTGTACAAAATACATTGATGCTTGGTAGGAGTGATTTCTAGCCTACAAGAAATGTCACAGGGTAGAAATGGGTTGTTAGATGGTTAGTGAAGCATCATAACATGTATAAAAAATAGTTATAAAACATATCATACTAAATAAAGAAGAGGAAACAAGAAACAACAAATACACATATAACACAAACTCAATATCGAGTAAACGAACTAATAATACCAACAGAGAATGAATCCCCTTTTATTAGCTATTGGTGGTAAAAAGAGGTAGAAAGCTAAAACACTCGCAATGAGTCCTTAGAGCTATTGATCTCTAATACTAAAAGCAAGGAGGGCTCTTCTCTTAAGTTGTTTGCAGGCCTCTTTCTTCTCCTCGAATGAGTTATCGGATAACAGACAACTGATGCACTTCTCCTTTAGGATTGAGATGTTGGATGGCCAACAAATGAATCCTTTCACTCCTTTGTTGCTTTGACAACACACTACTAGTTTTCACATGGGAAATTTAGCCAGCATAACAATGTGTTCTAAATTTTTCTTCTCATGGTGTTCTTTTATAGGAAAAATTAAAATATTCTTCCATCTCTTGCCACAATTGTGGATAGTGACCCAAGAGTGGTGGTTGATTCCATTGTGTGCTCACTTGAGGTCTCAAGGTGGCTCTAGGCGTCTGTCATTGGGCGGCCTCAAGTGGAGACTCTTCTTCCTGAAGTGTGCAAAGTGGTCCTAGATGGTGACATTCTACCATACTCAGGACCGCGCGGCTTATTGAGGAAAATCTGCTGAAACTTGCACTGATATCAAAGAAAAGGGTGCGCGAAGGGAATTGTGCTAGTTTCTTCTATGCACAATATAATAAATTTTCCTTTTGACCTTAGAGAAAGTTAAAGTTTCCAGATTCTGTAATGTTTTTCCACCTTGTAAATTCTTCTCCTTGACATTTCATGAAGTCCTTTGCTTGTACGATTTTTCAGTGATAACATTTACCCCCTAATGTATGAGGTCTAGTAAGAAATATATAGCCCAAATACATTATATTTTATTTTCTTTATAACCCATATTGAGAGAGAAAGAGAGAGAGTAACTTGTGTGGAGCCTAAGGTTGGAAACCCCTTGCTGTGAGTAAAATAGGGACCATATTCTATCGAAAACCTGCAGAAGATAGCATAAATATCATACATACAATATTTCTACGAGGCGATCATGTCCCATGCTCGTGATGCTTTGGCTAGTTAAAGCCTATGTGACAGATAGAGGTTCTATTTGTGTCACTTATACGGTAGTGATCTGTTGATTTGGTTGATGACGACGATTGGTGACGCCCTTAGCCTGTTTTTTCTTTAACGATAGGTTGAATGTAGTGTCCACATGCATAATATTAGTATGGAATATTTTAGAATAAATTTTCATTGTATGCATGGGTTTATGATTGGGACCTTCCCATGTAAGCATTGTTGAAAGATATGCTTTTAATGGCACGGGTCTTCGACGAATTCTAATATAGGGCAATGGTTGTGAAGTACGATACCATATTGACATGAAAGCTTGTGTTGTATTCGAATGTTAGGAGGATCGATGACATCAATGGGCAATGATGATTCCCACAGTTACATTTGAGGATGGCCTTATTGAGGTGAGGAAGCATCCAAGGTACTGCATCCTTTTTTGAAAATGGTTGTTGAAGCCGACAATAAGGAAGCCTCAACCAATCGAGAGAAATATTGATGAAAGGGACTAGTGCGTCTAATATGATAGTTTAACATAGGCATGATGGTGAGAAATGGATGAAAACCGATGATTGGATTTCACTGGCCCAAGGTCGAAGCTTGAAAATCAATTTGGTGGCAGTCATAACGATTTCTGATGAGGAAAGCCCTAGAGTCGGTAGGACATTCAGGGTGGGTATATGTTTGATATGAATGTCGTGGTGCCTTTGCGTGAGAGGTGTGAAGCTCCGACCAAGGGTGATTAGGGACTATTTCCAGGGGAGAAAAGTGGATGTTTGGGTGGGGGGTGTTTTCCTAAAAAATATTTGTACACTTTCTAACAGAATATAAAATGGGTTTGGATGTACGAACACAGAAACGAGTGCCCCAAAAACATGAAAATGATTGCTCAGTGATGATGTGAGGAAGGTGTTTTTGCTGAGGCTGGGGGCCCTATTGATTACTCTCGGTGCGGGGGTGGTGAAGCAGGTGAGAAGTATCACAGATGGGCTATGTTGATGGAGGTATGGTAGGCCAAATTCGAGACATGGTGGTACGTGTTCAATCTGCTTGCTAAAATGGTAGTCCAAGAAAGGGGTTGTATCGTGATATGGTAAAACTTTACTTGATGCATGATGGATGGATGAACATGAAGTGCTTCCTGTACTGGGGTGTTATGGCCATGGCATCTTATTTTTTGATACATGGTCTACTTGAGTTATGGACGTCGTGGAGGAGGAGGCTCTACCGACCGACGAGGATGTTTATCATGTGCAAGATGAGGAGATGATAAACATTTTTAGGTGTTTGGAACCTATGGCTTATTCTTGTGGAGAAATGATGTCAAGATATGAAAATATTTATGGGACTCTATCATGCTAAGGGGAGAATGATACCTTCTCTAGAACCTTTAGTGACTGGGGCGACAGATGGTTTTTCATAGTGTGTAATGTCCGCAACCAATACCCCAAGTGAAAGCATCTTTTTTATTCAAATATAATGACAAATGTACTGAATGAAAAAACAATAAGAGAGGGCATACCTATCGTAACTGAAAAAATTTAATTTTTCGGAGGCGTGAATGTGTGAAGCCTCCTTTGGGCGTTATGAGGTGTTGATCACTATGTTGCTTTAGGTTTCGCAATTGGGCTTTTTGAGCTCTTGTTATGGTCCCTCAAACAATTTGAAAAGGGCGATATATAGGTCAATATGCCTCATTCCAATTTATTTGTGTCATTTGAGAGTTGTGAGGTCAGAGCTTGCTACCAAGCCTTTCTTGCCGTTGCGGTCAGCCTGTGTACCAGGGATTTGCATCGTTAGTGCCAGGTAGACCCCTAAATGTCCAGCATTTTAATTTTTTCAGTTTTATTATTGGGGGGTCCATAAAAATTAGGTTTGTACAGAGCCCTACTTTTTTTGGCCTTGGTCAGGCAGGCGATTAAGGTTCAAGTACAGAGAAATCTGTGGAAATTTAAGGATTTTCACAGAGATTTCGTGCCTATTAGTGTTTTTTCACATAGCTTCCGATTTTGTTTGAGATACAGACATGCAGTCAGTGCGTCTTTCTGAGAAACATGCCCATCGAAAATCCAAGGCAGTTTTTTGTAAAAAAAAGTGATTTTTTTTAGTTTGATGTCATTGATGTGCTTCTATTTGGTGGCAGGATGTTGTGGAGAGAGATGGATTGGTCGAATCTTCATATGTTTGTGGCATAGGATTCCAAAGCCCATAGGTTACTGGCATTGTGGGTTCTCCTCAAGTTTCTTGAGAATGACCTCCTGAGGGCTACGCTACCTGGACCGTTGTTGGAACCGAAGGCGCAAGGTGATGTTTTTGCGAGGGAATGATGTTCCTATCCATCCAGAGATGGATATATACTTTTTGACCAATTTTTTGTCTCAGGGTGAGGCACTTCCTGACCTACTCCCACCTGGGAGGGTATCTCTCCTTCGTTGGTCGGAGCAGCACTGTAGCGGGGAGCCCCTTTCGGAGGGGTTCATTCTTATATCCTTAGTGACCGACCTAGACGAGAAATGTGCTTTGTCTATGATCATACGATTGACTGGACCATCATTGCCGCACAGGGCATCGGGACCTCATATCGGTGTCCTGCGTTGGCTTCAGGCTGGACATTTATTTGACTGAGCCTGTCATGTTTATGACAGTATGGTTTCATAGATGGCAAAGGTCCAAGGAGGATCTAAGCTATTCACATATGCTAGCATCCTGTGTAGCATTATGTTTGAGCGGGTGGTATTGTTGCGACCCGTAGTGGTAGTTCCTATGGCGTTTCACTGGGACCCCTAGATGAGGCGATGGGAGCTGTTGATGCCTCAAGGTGGGGGAGGAGAGGTAGGTCACTATTGGAATGCGACCACAGAGGTCTGGTTTGAGGAAAACCCTCATATTTTCCTCAACTTTCCATACTTTGGGATGGACTTTTGGGGAGATCTAGATATGGGTCTTCCTGCCGGTTACGTGTGGGGACCTACAGGTATGATTTTTATTTTTTTCTTCATTTGTTGAGTATTTATGATGTGTATATTTATATGTGTATTGTGGTGACACTGACACTCTTTGTTTCTCTTGTAGATGTGGGAGCAGTTGGACGGCCTACTGCTCAGTTGGTGAGATACCAACCCATTCAGAGGGTTCCAGTTGGAGGAGCTTAGCCCCGGGCTGGGGGGCAGGATGGAGATCCAAGGTAGGCTCAGGGTGGAGGACTCGGTGATGGTGTTGGCCCTTCCAAGAAGGGTAGCAGCTTGGCTGCTGCCAAGTATGCTACAGCTATCGCTCGTGCTCAGGTGGAAAAGGCACGAGTGGTAGAGATGGCGGAGTAGTTAGATGCATTTGAGGCTCGATCCACTAACCTAGCAGATGCTTGGGGTCGAGTGGAGATTTTGACCTAGGTTATGCCGACCTGGGGTTTTGTTGATGATCTGGATGATGCCTGGCTTGAGACATTGATAGCCCGAGAGAGGGACTATCGTCTGACTCTACGTCGTGTGGCGCTTTTTGTTTTGGTTGTTGTCGAAGTGTTGGCACCAAGCGTAGCTGTGGGTCTAGATGGCCCACCTGGCGGGGCTCAACCCTAGAGACACTTTGTATTCAAGGAAAGCACCCATTAAGAGGATGCTTCCCTTATTTTTTGATGCCATATGTATATATATTTTTTTGGTTCACCTGCGGGTCAGAGACATGACTTGTTATTTTTACTCACATATTTTTTGGTATATATGCGAGATTTATTTTTTGCAGCTCTTGATGATGTTTCTTATGGTTATATTATTTTATGGATGTTGTGTATCGTTGATGGAGATCTATATTTTTTATGTTTTTGGTTTTATGTATGATGTTTTATATGAGATGCATTCTAGTCTAGGATGTGATTAGCTATGTGATCTGTTGTCTGGTTTTTATTTCTTAGTACATGTGTGAATGTAATATGATCAAATTGTTGACTTATGTTTTCACATAAATATTTTCTAAACGATTGTGAATCTCGTGCTTTAATTCTTGGTTTAAGCTACCGAAACCACTAGCGGGAATACGAGGTAAATATGCGAGGTGGAGGATGCCTTGGTTGAAAGCATCCTCATGATCCATATGATGACGTCATATTCTTCACGATTATTGGTATTTGAACAACATACTCCATTGGTGAAGAATGAACGATCGGTCAGGATAGTAGATGACCCGGTGAAAATTTCGCTGCTGAATTTTGAGACCATCACGATGCTCCATCGGCCACATCCAAAGTAATCGTTGGGGCGGCGATCCCATGCGTGACACGAGAGAAATTTTTTAGAAAAAGTATGTGATGTTTGTGATAAAAAAAAACCAAATTTTGGTATGTGCATGTTATCTCTAGGGTTGAAGCTATCTGTACCCACTTGTAGGTAAATTTTTTTGGTGGCGCCCATTGACGGGGATTTGTAGGCATGTTCGTCGGGATATGACAAGATGTATGCCCCCTTGAGGCAATGTTTTATAACATGGGGACCTTTTCATAGGGTTTTGAACTACCAACGGGCCTTAAGGCTTCTTTGCTGTCTGTTGAGACTAACTCCCCCTCGATGTAAATGATCGAGGGGGTGATGTTGTGATCGAACGTCTTTCACCCACATTTTATGAGCTCATTGCGTTAGACGTATAAATGGAATTTTTGTTGACGAGCTCTAGTTGTACCAAGCATTGCTCTGGGGCTTGGTGTCATCGAAGTTTGATGGCGATGTGTAAGTTCGAGATTTTGCGTTCTATGGGAATCATGACTTCGACCCCGTACACGAGTGGAGAGGGTGTAAACCACAGTGATGTTTTCCAACATTGTACGTGCTACACAAAGGAAATTGGAGAAAATCATGTGGTGCTAGTTTTTCTTGTTTGTATTCACCATATGTTGTAACATTGTTTTGAGCACTTTGTTCACAACTTCTACCTGCCCGTTGGATTGGGGGTAGTATGGTGAAGCAAGTTCATGTGTGAATCCGAGATGATGAGATAGATCCTCGAAAATCTTGTTTTCAAAGTGTTTTCTATGGTCGGAGACTAACTCTTTTGGTACACCAAATGATCTAGATTTATGCAGGAACACAACAGAATAAACATATAACCATTAATACAGAGATGCAGCGGAAATAATACTTCATTTCATTAATATCAAAGAACGGGAAATTTGTAGGACGGAAGGCCAGCGCTGGGGCGTTGGTAGCTATCTCGGGGAAAGAGATGTGGCGGCTACGAGGCCTACGGCGAGTTACCATGAGGGCTCGAGGGCCTATTTATTATTCCCATAAACATTGGGAAATCCCTAAACAGCCAAAACCCTAACCTAGGAGATCAAGCGCCAAAACTATGGGCCCCGTTTTGGGTAAGTGGTGTTCCAACTTTCGGCGTAACTTTGGCATCGATCTGCGATGCAGCGCGTACCATGCAAATTGAAAGGTCTATCCAAGGACTAAGAATTTTTGGACAAACAACATTGGTCGATGACCCCATATTTCTCTCCATTTTCCCAAAAAATGTCGTTTGGGGCCTCCAAAAACGGCTCCCGGAAGTTCGAGACTCGGCATTGCTAAAAATGACTGACTATGCGAGCGAAAAACTGAAGAAACGATGGTGGAGCCCCAAGTGGAATGAGAGGGTGACCACAAACGCCACCCGGATCATTCACTCCCCCTTGAAGCAATAGTGTTTGGCCGTTAAGTTCCTCCATGAAGATGAGAAATTTACTGTGAACTTGGTCTGGTGAACCACTTTCCTTGGTGCGAGTTGGCCAGCACAACAGCTCGATATGGTTGAATCTGCCTACCGATGGTGGTGTACTTGATTTTCATGTCCATAATCCTGATACTGTGGTGTACTGTTCCATGCGATGCAGATTTTAACTTTCTTGTTGGTGTCGGGTCGTGCATTAATGTCAAGGGTGTCCGGTGGGGTGGGAAAGTAGAGCCGAAGGTGATCCACATTGAAGGCGGGTGCAAACCAAGGAATTGTGGAATATTGAGCTCAAAGGGTGTTCCCTACAGACGCGTCGATGGTGTACGGCCCGTGTCAGAGCGGCGGCTTGCGGTGGGGTCCGGTGAGCGCTCATACTGCCAAATGGCCATACTTTGTCACATACAAGTTGTGTGGCACCAGTGTTGATCATGGAATTACTTGTGCCAACGTGGCTACTGTCCAATATATCATGAACCTATTTTTGGATGTGTTGAATACGCTCGTGCATTACTTTCTTTGTCGACTTCAGACTAGACATGGGTGAATCGGCTGACATTTTCAAATGGCATAGCTCGTCGGTGGGACATAGTGGGCGGAATCCCAAGCCCACGAAAGGGGCTATGGCCGATTGAACTATGGAGAGCCCGATTATAAATATGTTGTGCACATGGGGAGGCTCTCGTCCCATATGTGGATGCTTTGGGTGTACATACGCAGAATGTGTACAATCTCGATACACGGTGACGACCTCTGTACGGCCATCTTTGTTTGGGGATGGAGAAAGTTGTGGACTTGGTGAGCTTGGTATCCAACATTGACCGGAAGGCTGGACCAAAAAATGTCTTGAGATCTGCTATCTGACGATATGATGAGTTTGTGGGATCCCAAAGAAGTGCTGCTTACTCATTCAAAGAAAATTTTAGCGATGGCTTCTGCTGTGATATTCTTCTTGCAGGGCCGCCATAATGGCCATCTTCGAGAATCTATCGGCGACCATAAACTCCTGAGTCATTTTACTGCTTAGTAGAAGCCAGGCAGGCTTGTCTCAATCCATGGAGATGGATTCCCAAGGTCGACTAGGGTAGGTAGAGGTATATGAGCCTTGCTTCTTGATGGTCGGTTGTAATGGCCTGACGATGCGAGGATACGATGTGCTTCTCGACATCCTTTTGAAAGGTCCGGCCAATAGAAATAATTCTGTGAGTTACTCTGTTTTCTCGTACGAAATGCCCGGCGACTGACTATAGTGTGCTTCCCATATCATCTTGGCACGCTCGCTTGAAGAGACACAAAGGTGTCCCGGGTGACATAAAAAGTGCATCTTGGAGGTGAAAATTTGGAGCTTGCGTACAAGAGTGCCTTGTAAGTGTGGCCGGAGTGCAGGTCACTCTCATAGAGAGAGGCCGATCGGAAGTCTCGCTGCCCTGAGAGTTGAGCACGGTGGTGAGCGCCACGATCGGTGGTCGGTGGCCAGTCGATGCAGCGTGATTGGTGCTACCCTTCTTGTACTTGATGTTCAAGCGAAAGTGTTGCGGATATGTGGACCACTTTCGATGGCGATCGTGCACGCTTCCCTTGTGTCTGTATGAGCTGCTGCGGGAGCCGGTCGTTGCATGTGTGGATGATTGTTTCCTTCCCCAAAATGTATGTGCTTCCATTGTCGGCGGGCTTGCACTGATGGAATACCATTTCTTTGTCATAGGTGGGATACTTACCGTTGTCATGGAGACGATGTTTCCTTGTGAGTACGCTCAGTATGTCCTCGTTGAGTAAGAGCGCCGCGATAGCACGGTCGAGGCATCTGTCTCGATCTCGAAATAGGCTGTTGCAAAGTGCAGTGAAATGTGAGCCTTTGCGGAAAAGCCGGGCGATTTTTCCAATTTGTAGCAGATACCCATACTGTTGAGGTTGGAGCCAAAATAATTTTCTCTCGCTCCTCGCTTTGGTGACTTGACTCCAGGAGCCAAGTGATATGAGAGAATCCAACACCGAACCTCTACGGTAGAAATTAGCAGAGACCCGAAAGGCACGCGGCTAGCTGTTATAGTGGTTGGGGCGGCCGATCCCGAAATGACTTGGATCTTGTTTGGATCCACATGCACTTTCATCAAATAATGTATCCCGAGATGTTGAACACGGGTCATGCCAAAACGTGCACTTCTCCAGGGTGGCACACAACTTGTGTTGCTTTGCGGTGTTTGGAGGGAGCTTGCATCGAGATGTGGTGAAGGTGCTCTTCCCAAAGTGCGGTGAAGATCGGGAATGTCATCCAAGTACCACTACTACAAATGAGTTGGTGAATGGCCGCAAGATGTCGTCCATCATCCTCATGAAGGTTGCGGGAGCATTCGTCAACCCGAAAGGCATGACCAGCCATTCGAAAAGGCCTTCCTTGGCTTTGAAGGCGAGTCTTCCCACACATCGGAGGGGTTGATTGGTGCACTGGTGATATCAGAGACTTTGGTCAAATCTTGCTGAAATATTTTTGCACCTTTTGAGTTGGTCCGGAAAGGTCATCAATCAGGTGGGATTGGGTACCTATTCCGGATAGTGATCTTGTTCGGCGCCCGATGGTGATACTGAGAGTCTCCACGTCATCCTTCTTGACATGCCTGCATGCAGTCGGGCTCCCACGGGCGGTGAACCCCGGTCACGATGTGACCTTTACTGCAACAGCTCGAATCTGGTACGCCTCTTGATTTCATCATTCTCCCGAGCAGAGCGCCGATAGATTGGTCCATTGGGTAGCGCGCACACGCAGGGTCGAGATCAATCGGGTGCTTGACTGTGCTGAGTGCGAGAGGAACCCACATGTGGGTGAGGTGAATATGTCCCAGTGCTCCGCTCACGAGCCTTATCCATTTGTTGTTGTCGTGCGAGAGGGAGGCCATACTGTCACGGAGGTCGTGGCCTCGGTCTTCTTCCTTGCCACAGGGGCGGATCATCGAGAAAACGAAATTTCCTGGTTTTGGGAAATGAGCTTACTGCATTTGTTTTTGCGGTAACCAAAGAGATAGCAGCGAGGAGGTGGTACCTGCTGAGTGGCCATGCACAACTTATTTCGCACATGTGACTCGTGACCCGAGGTCGAGACTCGTACACGGCATGATGCTTCCACGAGTATGCAGTTGTCCAATAATGCATCGAAACATCAAATAGGAGCAAACGTCACATAATACCTCATCCAGTGAAGGGCTTGATGCTATAGGCCAGGCGACAACTACTTTGAAATTTGGCGACACGGAGATCTCGTCCTTAGTGGAAACCCACGATGGTGTATGGATGGTGGTGTGAGCTCGTGAGCCGGCAAGCGCTTCATAGATGCCTGGCTGAAATGAGGATCTTTTGGCTCCCATTGTCAGCAATGAAGCGCTCATCGATCCTTCACCACATGCTAGGAGTGGAAAGAGATGATTTCCTCCTCCTCTCGAGATCTTCCGGTTCCTCATCTGCGGATCTTTGTAGTGGCAACGGTAATGGCATTGGGCTCCACTTCAATGCGATACTCTGTTTCGCTTTCATTCTACTTGCGGGTTCGATTCGAGTCGGAGCATGCATGCGACTCAGAAAGCCCTCATCTCGGCCCACTAGCGTACACTTGGCACGGCACTCACTTGTGTTGTGAGTGGAGCTCTTATGGAACTCACCCTCTTTCCTAGTGTCCTTCTTTGGCTGGCGGTGCTTTGTTCTTTTCTTGTGGCTTTCGACGGGTTGTCTCTAGCCACCGTGCCTTGGCCCTGTCCTTTGTTCGCATGGTTTGGAAGCACCTACTCCCTTGCTTTTTGATTTCGCGGATCCAAGATCTCACCGCTTCTTCTGCTTTGAATTTTGCTCAATCTTGGCGGCATGTCGGGTATGCCGTGCCAAGCGAGGAGATGTCGAGGAACTCCATTTCCTCTGAATGTATACTGTGCGGATAAAGCTGCGATACTTTAGCACCGGATGTTTCCTCTGAATCTTTGATGCAGCTTTGTGCGCGTGTGGAGAGCAGTCCGTCGAGCTCATTCACATCTTGATCCCTTTTGTTGTCGCGGCAGTGGTCCATTGTATGTACTTGTCCTCCATAGCTCCCCACGGGATAGTCTTGTTCCACGAGCGGCGTCTCGGAAAGAATTCCAAGTTTGGTATGGCGGAGAGCGAAGAGAGAGGTTCTGTGCGGTCCTTGTTCTCCACGGTAGGTTTCCCACCCGGTCCTTAACATGGGGTAGCTTTGAGGAGTGCAAAATAATCTTCTCTAGAGTCACTGAAAAGTCATGAGCGAGAGAAATATCCTTGCTAATCGGATTCAACCATCTATCTACGGCATCTGCGATCTATTTGACCCTCAAATATGGGAATGTCAATTTACTTGTACCTTAAAAGGTCGCGCCTCGGTGGTTTGCTGGATGCGGATCTGTCGCCAGGTGGGCAGCAGATTGAAGGATTTCGAGCAAGAAGTTATCCATCATCGCGTTCCTTTGTTTTTCGAGGAGCCTCCTCGAGCAAATATTCCTGATAGGATCCTCCTTGCTCCCTCATCTTTACTTTTTCGTCCCCCATGAGCGTCCAAAGTCGAGGTTTGCGAGGCTGATCTTGCAAAGGTTCCACCGAGATCAGGACGCCCTAGCTCCTTATACGACCTCGTTGGGGACATGCACAAAGAAGAATCGAGAAAAAAGCAGACTCGCTCTGATTCCAGCCGGTCCGGATTTGTGCGGAGCGCATAGCGAGAATAAACATATAAACCATAAATACGAAAGATGCGGCGGAAATAACACTTCACATTTCATTAATATCAAAGAACTGAAAGCGTGCCTATACGGACAGAAATGGAAATAAAACTAGCTAGGGCGGCGAGCAGCGCTATCTCTGCGAAGAGATGTAGAGCGCGTACGACGCCTGCAGCGACATGAGTTACCATGAGGCTCGAGGGGCCTGTTTATTATTTGAGAAACAATGGGAGATCATAAACATCCACCCTAACCCTGAGGAGATGAAGCGCCAAAAGCTATGGGCCCCGTTTGGGTAAATTGGTGTTTCAACTACATTGTCAACACAGCATACGATCTTCGTTTGACGCGTACCCATACCTGCGTTGAAAGATCTGTCAGGAATACAAATTTGGAACGAGCAACTTGTCGGTCCATGGACCCATGTTGCTCTCTGTTTCCTAAACGTAGTTTAGGGCCTCGAAAACAATACGAAAGTTCGATTTGAAAAGCGTAAAAATAATGCTTGTGCAGCGAAAAGCCGAAAGAACAATGAGTGGAAACCCAAGTGGAATAGGAGAAGCGACCACCAATATCTGGATCACCAAACCGAACATCGTGGCCTTGGTTGAACAAAAATGGGTAACGGTTTTTCCGTGTTGTCGTATGTGGGCATGGCCTCTTCCCATTTGGTGAAATATTCGATGGATACGATAATTTATTTGTGGTTTCCAGATGATTTGGGGTTGCAAATCATGAATTTGATCCCCCATTTGTAGAAGGGACCAGCTACTATGACCGGGTACAGGGGAGTGGGTGGCGCTCTTGCCTTGTGAGCGAAGCGTTGACATCGCTCACACCTTTTGACAGCTGAGGTGAGGTCACGGAATAAGGTAGTCCAAAAATATCCTACCCGTAGAAATTTTTGGGTGGTATCCATTCCGGAGAGGTGGCCACCGCAAGCTCTGATGTGATAGTCATTAAGGGCTTTCTCAGCTTGGTCGTGAGTGAGGCATCGATGTAAAATGGTGTCGATGCCTCATCGATAAAGGACATCTCCCATGAGGAGGTATCGGGGGGCATGGTGGCATATGCACCTGCGATCATCATGAGTGAGCTTTGGTTTGAACTTTTGGGTTCGCAGTAATAAGAGAATAACTATGTACCAAGGGTAAATGCTGTCGTCACCCGAATGTGCTCGTCGGAGTAGTGAATCATTATTTGGTGATCCCTTTGTTTGACCTCAAATTATTGATGAACTCGGCCCAAAATTAAAGCCTTATTGCTTTTGGGAGAGCTAAAGCTGTGGGAGTCAAACTCTTTTGATGTAACTATCACCGCATTCCTATGGGCTCCCCCTCTTGAATCTAAAGTTCAAGTGAAGCCTTCAACATAGTAGGGAGCTTAAATTTGAGGAGGCATTAGGGGAATTTTAGGGTCTAAAATGGAGTTTCTAGAAAAATGTACAGCAAAATAAACTTTATGAGAACGTGGGATTCAAGATGATGATGTAAACCATGGGGGATGATTCTGTTTGGGTAAAAGGTAAAATGATTAAAAAATAATAAAATAATAAAACTATAAACTTATATCCCCAAACGTTTACTCAAATTTCAAGCTTAAAAGTACTCGTTGGATGCAAAATTTAATCCTGTCAACGAGTACCCATATTTGCATACTTTTGATGGACTACTTGCTACATAGTAAATACATGAAAAAGCATGATTGAATTACGTTTTTTAATGTATTTATCATTTTCGCGTAACAGAGTTCATCAAAAGTATGAAACATGGTACTCATTGGATGGGGAAATTAAATTTTGCATCCAACGATTATTCTTTTATAAAATTTGAGTAAAATGTATGGAGATAAGTTCAAATACGAGTTGAAAAAGTATTTTTTTCTTTTTTCCCTCTAAAATTTGATGATGTAATAAAAAATATTTTATTATTTCCACTGTTATTTTATAATTTCCTTGGAAGCCCATTTTAGACCTCAAAATTCCCTAATGATATGATGAGGAGAAAATTCTTAGAGAGGAGCACGTACGAGAGGAATTACGTTGAAGGCTTGCATTGAGAAGAGTTGCGCCGAATGGAATTTTTGAGAGATTATATGCTACGTCCTTTGTCGAGAGGAAGGCACAAGTCGTACTGATTATGTTTATCAGCTACATTAACTGGATATGGTGTTGATCCTACTGTAACTAAGAGGGGTTGTCACGATATGGTCCTGATGGATTATATTCCTGAGCCTCCTCTTCAAACTCAAGATCCATATGCGAATCTACAATCACAAGATCCATATAATTAGTCTATTACCAAAGCAAACCGAGTTGGATTATTAGAGCATTGAATATTTATATCGTCAAAGGTTAATGGAGCGGAATATCAAAATATGATAAGTGATGTAATTTAGCTGTGAGAGGGATTTACGTCGACTAATTTAGGATCCCACAGCCATTTGAAGTCCTCACATATATTGGATGAAGGTTACAAATAATGATGTTATTTTTAATTTTGTACAAATTTCTTTGATCAATTTAGTAGTTCTATTTTGAAGCAATATTTCTTTTCAATTTGTATTTTTAACGTCACATAGCATTATTATCATTAAAATGAGATTAACCTAATCAACATCATGTAACCAAAATGTATATGGGTTGTTCAAAAGTCATTTCATATGTTCCCGTTTATCTGTAAAACACATTTTTGCCCAACAAGAGTCCTCGAGGAACATGGGTAGTTAGGATTTATGAATATGATTTAGAAACTATCTTACCAAATTAATCTAAAAGAAAAAGCATTTGGCCACATGTTAGTCGAAGGATGAATTTTCCCTAGGATTGAAGGAAGAAATAGCCCCTATTATTTCTATAGTGATTGTAAATTAGAACATCTTTTTTGGTATATAGACACTATATACTATCTTAAGAACATTAAATCAATGCATTTCCACTTATTTCTATAATTGATTGTAGAATTAGAACATATTTTTTGGTATGTGACCTTTATCTACTATCTTAAGAACATTACAACTCCAATGCATTTTCCATATTTTGGTCCAACAAGTTATGGAGGAGTCTTCAAAAAGTATGTAGGAAAAATCCTCCATTTATGTAGGAATAATACCAGCAACACAACTTATCTATGGGTCTTATCAATGGGTATCACAAGCTTATAATTGAAGGAGAGTATCAACTTATCATCTCTGTATTTTTGAAAATTCAATGTGGCACCAATCCTTCCAAAGTCTCTAAAATTGGTTGACAATTGGAAACCACAATTGTAAAATTTGTGTCCCTTTTATTCCCTTATTCAAGCTCCCTTGCTGACTAATGTTTGTGTAGAAATTAATAGGTATGTAAAAAGCTTCCAAATTTTCATCTTGGAATTGGAAGACTATCTTTAGACCTGTCTTGGGATTAAAACCTTCCATCTATGTTGTCATAAACTTTTCAACACTATTCCCAACATAAATTCTCGACACCATACAACTCCCCTCCTCAGTGAGCTCCATATAATGGGACTATAGTTTAGATCAATACTTTTTGTCAGATTATCTTTTCCTTTGTATATCATGTCTATCATCTCGCCTATATGATAGTTGGGTTGTTGAATGTGTTCATATCAAAATTTCATATTTCATAATTTCTAAGCCTTTGTTTGTATTTATTATGTATAGTTTCTTATATCAAACATTGCATAATAGAATCAAAAAACCTTTTATGTCGCCTTACCAGTCAAGGCCACAATTTTCTTCACCACCTATATTAGATGAAGATCCATCACAGTATTGGCAATTCTTCTTGTACCAAATACGACCATTGTCGCTCCCAATGCCTTTTTGGTAGCTTCTCCCTCCCATTGTGACGGAGTCCTCATAACTATGCCAACTGGGAAGGCCTAGAAGAGCTAAGGCTCACCAAGTCATCCATTGCTGTAACAAATGAACGCAAGTTCATCACCGACATGGATAAACTTGGTTAAATATTTCTGAATAGTGTCGCTTTTCTCCATTTTTATTTTCACAGAACTTGTCCTTCAGTACCAATTTTACGTAGTCTTCTTTCTCTAAAACATATCTGTCAAAGCCTTCCACATTGAATATGGAGTCTCTTTTCCATGAATACTTGAGAAAATGTGGTCTCTTACACCCTCTAATAAGATCCTCCTCTCCTTTGCAACCTTCTTTTTCAAGCATCGAAAGCGACATATCTTGGGGGCTTGGGAATGTCATTATCGATGAATTCTTTCCTTTGTTTTCCTATAGAACCTCATCCATCATATGTTCCATAAATATAATTATAACTTCCCTTGATTGCATGTTACAATCTCAATCCATTGAAAGCCATCTCGATCTTCATTTGTGCTTTTAAAGAATATTTCTACAAATTCGAATGTTATTCAGCACAAACTCAATTTCTTCCTCCACTATAGTGATTTCACACTACGATACCATGTAGAAATTATACGAACAATATGTATACCAATGGATTCAATGTTAGATCATGTGATATGCTAAAGAAAGATACTAAATCCTTCCTACAAATTAATTGTGGAAATTAAACACGATACGCCAATCACAACAAGTAAAAGAAAATAACCACAACACGGATATTTTCCCGGGGGAAATATTGTATCAGCTCCCCTCTATATTTTATTGTATACTCACCAAAGAATACATTGAAACAATTATAATGCATTCCTCTTACAAGGAACTACATTGCACTCACAAGCACATGTCTGATCCGGACAAAATCGACCAACACTTAGCCAATTTTCCAGCCTGCCTTGCTTCATGGCAATTCATGTGGGTCTAATCCCTATTGTTAGGAGTTTGGCCTTCCAAAAGCGTAAATGCTCATGGGGAATCTGTGGGTGTTTTGTTTGCATGTGGAGTAACTACTAATAATACAATTGATAGTTAACATCCCTTTAACCTTTGTCTCAAATGAGTCTCCACTAGTGACATGCATGTAGCTATTAATAGTAAATCATCAGTTACACAGATTAAAATCTAATTGAATTCACTCGACCGCTCACTAGTGCAACGAACAATTACAACTAGTTAAAATTTGATTTTAACTAAATTAATTTAATTTTTATTTCTCATGCATTAAACTAATGCACTAAGCACTAACGGACTCAATAACTAATAGAATCACTCTTGCCATGCCTCACCAACCATCATCAACTTGAAATTCATGAGTATTGAGTTTGTGTAAACCTAGGTTAACTATTACAAGTAATTATGAGATAAGATACATTTATTGTCCAATTTTATTTAGGGAAAGAAATTAAATTAGACACACATTTCTTGTTGACGACTTTTCAACACCAACAACATTTTCCTCCAACACTAGTTCGAGAATGGATTGGAAGGGAATAAAACCCGGGGAATGAAGAGAAATTTATTAAGAGATTAAAAAAGTATCACGAAGGTTTGAGTAAATCCCAATATATTTGTGTGAGTGCTCTTATCTAGTTGACTAACAACGATATGACATTAACATTCGGATGCTGTTGTAAAAACCATGTTATTCTTTGAGGACCTCGGTCGAGGATTCGGGGAACTTGACTCTTCTTTGACCCAGTACGTGCTGATGATAATCAATTGTGATGTGTAGAAATTTAATATAAAGCATGTATTGCTAGATTATACGATCTAACAATAATATGCTATTGTTAAATACGAGTCCTTCTACAAAAATCTTTGCGGAATTTGAAACACAATGGCAATCACAATATCATGAGAAGAGTCAATCACATAACACAAATAATTTATCCGGGGGGAAAATATAGCTAAAAAACACCACTATCTTTTATTATGTATTGTATCATGGATCATGAAACAATTGCATACAAATCTCTAATACAAGAGCTCTCGGTACAATAGCTAAACATCTCATAGTGTCATACAAAAAATTGGCAAGTTCCTTGCTTGGGTCCCCCTACTTTGTCTCCGATTAACCTACCTCCTTTGTGCAATCCCAGCCAGTAGCAATCACGAATGAATGCAATCACCTTTCTTGCCCTTGGTATGCAATCCTCATTAGCACATCTAATGTGTGTGTGGTTGCATGTGTGAAAATAATGTCTAGGCAGTATTCAATTATACTTTCACCTACATCTCAATGAGGTCTCCATTGGATCTAACATGCATGCATTTAATAGTAGTAAATCTTTAGTTGCATGTGGGCACGTTGTGAATTAATTATCAATTAATTCACTTGATCTCTCACTAGTGTATCTTCGATTACAACTAGCACAATGAGTTTAACTCACTTAAATGGAGACAGCTTCTTTACAACTTTCATATTTGCACTTCCAACTCTTGTACAACTAATTCACTTGCATGTCCCACCAACCAACCACTCAACCGAAATTCCTATAGCTAAGCAGTTTTCCCTCTGGTTAACTATTTCAAAATTATCATTGAGAATAGATTATTGTTTATTTTCCAACTAATATTAAGGGATAATAATAGCCGACATGCATGTATAAATATGCACATGCAATCTATAAATAGAACTTGCACATACATCTATAAATAGACCTCATCTATAAATAGAATTTCTCATGCATTTATAAATAGAAATCGACTGAAAAATAGCTTAGAGCTCCATCCTAGTGTAGGTGCATAATTTTCACTCATGATCTTCTTGTTGAATCTCACGGCACTCCTCTCAACAAGAAAGGGATTTTCACTTCACCCCCGATCACATGTCTCTATGGTATTCAAATTTGTTCTTGGTGAGTGCCTTCATCGGAATGTCCTGTCTCTAATCTTACATAGGAATGTACTAAAACAACATGATCTTCCTCTGCACAAAATATATGAGATGATAATTGCCGAATATGTATATGCTTAGATCGTTCATGAAACACATGATTAATTGAGGTTTAATGCAACAATGATTATACAATGAATCAACTGTTGGATCTAAATAAAGACAAACAAATCAGCAATATCTTTCTCATCCAGATAGCCTCACATGACTTGACTGCCTGTATTTCTTCCAACTGAGTAGGTGGATCTCTTGTTTCTTCTTGTACCAAGAAACAATTTTGTGAATCCAAGTGCTAAATATCCCTACGATGTCCTCTCTTCTGTCCAGATGGGCACCTTTACCCAATGCGAATCCGTGAAACCATGCAACTTCACCTCATCTTCCTGTTTGTACCTGACATGCTGATGTGCCCCTCGGGTATCTCAGGGACATACTTTGCCTTCAAAATAGCTTGGTAGGCTTAACCATAGCTTGACCTACTGTGCGATTTAACCGCATAGAAAATATGGGTCATCTTCACTAGATACATTAGCGAACCCCTTAATTGTCTGTAAACGTGCTTGTCACTACCTCTCCAGTAGCATCCTCTTTCCTCCGAGTTTCACCCAGAGGAGTATCCCATGGGTTTCAACCCTCCATGTGAAATTTACCTAGTATCTTCCTTGCATAGTACTTGAGACACAAAAATTTCACTCGGCTATACATGTTCAAATCCCGAGGAAATAATGAAGAGGAGGCCCATATCCTGTCTCAAACTCCTTTGCAAGGTCCTCCTTGCATGAGTGTATATCATTTACTCATCACAAGTCAATATTAAATCATCAACATAAAGAAAAATGATTAAAATCTTACCCTCCACCACAATTTAGTATAGTTTTACATCCAGCATACTTTTTGGTGAATCCTATTCCCGGTGAAATAGTTGTTTTATCAGTGTATGACACCACGGTGCTTGCTTCAACTCATATAATGCTCTTTTGATTCGTCCACACATGTGACTCACTTATTGAAGATCTCCCAAATCCCTTGATATACTCCTGTACACCTCTTCCTCAATGATCCCATTGAGAAAAAATTCTTCACATCCATAAAATGAATGCGCCAACCCATCTTGCATTGAAGGCAAGGATTGAATATGGTAGCACGAAAGGTACAAAGGGTCTCTTCATAATCTATCCCCTCGTCTTTGTGAAAACCCTGGACCACAAATCACGGCCTTTTATTTGTCAACACTCCCATCAATAGCTTTCTTTTACCTTGTGAATCCATCTCGAACATACCATTGATTTATCCTTTGACTTTGAATAATTTCCCAGCACTTTGTTTTTGACAATGAGTGCCTCTCCACCATTGCATCTACCGTGTGGGCTCTGCACTAATTCTGAAAATATGTCTCGATCACAATACATTTATACGAGAGCCATGTATCTGACTAATTAGAGCATTCTTTGTTGGCGTGGGGACACATACATTACGCCTTGGCTTCAAGTCTCGACCTATCGAAAACTTCGCTTGGTCGCCTTACGCAGTTACACCGATGGTTGGCTTTCTGCGTGAGTGGACTCCTCCCTCCCATGAACCTCCTCCTATGGCTGATCACATCTAGAAGACTCATATTTTGGAACCATGATTCCTCCTCCACATACAAGTACAACTCCTCCTCAAGCGACAACATGGCTTTCCCCTCATCGAATTTTATATCCCGTCGCACCATAGTCATTCGAATGTTTGGAAAATACACACGATAATTATGGGGTGTTTTGTTTACACCCCACAAAAATACCAGCTGACGATTGGCTCGGCTTCTTCCTGGCGTCCTTGGTCATGCACATAAATATATGAGCCAAAAAATATTATTAAGTATTGAAACATACGAGTTTCTTACCGATTAGCTTCTTCAGTGTACTCATACCAAGTACTCTATGAGGGACAACGATTTTTCACCAAACCGCATTGTTCCATGCTTTACACAAATGCATTTGTAGGCCCTGATCATGCAACTTTGGTCGTGCGCACCCACGATCGTTCTGTTCTTCCTCTCTGTGTCCCATTTTTCTGGGTTATGAGGCGCTATCGGGATTCTCTTTGGTCCTCTTTCTTCGGATAAGTTCTTGAATTCGTTAGAGATGTATTCTCCACCATTATTTCTCCTTCGATCCTTCACTTGCTTCCCCGAATATTTCTCCACCAACATGCTTAAACTCACATAACTTTGAGAATTTTTACCCTTCTTGGTGAAGAAGATCAACATTACGAAGAAAATTCATCAACAAAAATAACATAGTACTTATGTTGCGTTGTTGAAACAGCAGAATGGTCCACACATGTTTGTGTGAACTCTCTCGAGGATCCTCAGAAGCACGGTTCTCCTTTTCATGAAAGGTGGAATTTACCATCACCCCATGGTGTGACCCTTTGCCCAGTCTAGGCTGACGAGTGTTCATTGGAAGTCTAGTAGATATTGCTGCATGACTTTGAGGCTCCCTTGGTGAAGATAAGCCCAATCGCACAATGCCATAATTCACCCTCATCCCGGCTCGGCCACTTTTCCTCCTTGCCCATCCTTGGAGAGTACATGACATACACCTCCATCTTGTGAGAGTCTTAATTGAATCCATATCCACTTGGCTTTGCAGCTGTTTTATGTCGCAGGAAATATTTTCATCCTTTGAAGAAACAATTTCATAATACCATCCTCCAACATTGCATTGAGACAAGTTTCTTCAAAAATGGAACATGCATAACGTCTTTCAATTGAAATGGTTTACCTAAATCCCTCTAAAAGGTAATGGTACCGATGTCGGTCACACTATATCATCCATCGTCACCCATCTCTATATAAGTTTGATCTTTCTCCTCAAGTCATTAAAAATTTCCTTGCCTGCTACCGTCGTGAAAGGAAGTGCCACTATCAAAATACCACAGTCACCCAATGCACTTGACACCATGCATGAGATCAGGAAAGTCAAGTTAAAATTGTGAGCAGTCCTCATAGGCTGCCAACTCATTAGCCTTCTTGTTCTTCTTATTTTGCGGATATTTAATGTATGAGAATGCCCATGTTTGTGATAGTGAGCATAATTCCACTTGGACATATCCAACTTATTGCCTTTGAGCTCTTTATAATGGAATTTCTTCCCTTCCCTTTCTTTGCCTTGGCAGTAAAGAGCAATCCTCTTCATCATCATGCTTTGTTGAAGAGCCATCTCAATATATTCCTGGGCTTTCCTCCTTTTGAGATGCGACCACGGTCTTTTAATCCGGCATGCATTTTCTCGATAGTTGATAGAGTCTACATAATTGTTCCAACTCTTAGGAAGTCCCAAGAGAGCCAAACTCACCAAATCATCATCGGCATAGGTTATTCCCACAATCCCCGGTCCATCCTAACATTGGACAAACTTCATGAGATACTTTGGAATGTTCACTTTATACTTTCCATGTGATCTTTCTTGAGTTTATGAATTTCGTTTCTGGTGGGTGCTGGCACAGGAATAGATCCGTCCAAAGCCTTCCACATATCATATGATGTGGAATTTCCCATGGAGAGCTTAAGAAAAATTTGGTTCTTACTCCCTCCAATAGAATCTCCTCCTCGCCTTTGCCACTTTCTTTCACCATGCGAGAAAGATTAGTATCTGCGGCCTTATGACTTGAACATCTCTTTAATTAATTCCTTGAGCCATTGTCTTCGAAATCACACCTCGTACTTGTCCTTCCAAACCTTGTCGTTTAGGCGCCTACGAGTGCATCTCTAACTCAAGTCATTGAAATCCATTTCAATCTTGAATCGATTGTAAGCGCCAGTATTTACACCAAATTCGAATTCTTTCCACCAAAAACTCGACTTTTGCTTCAAAATTTTAATTTCTTGTGCTCTATTACCATGTGAAATTTAATACATGTGTATTGCACAATTCTTGATCTAACAATAATATTCTCTTGTAAAATACGAATACTTCTAAAAAATCATTGTAGAATTTGAAACGCAATACGCCAATCACAATATCATGAAAATATCAATCACACATGCACAAATAATTGTGGGGAAAGAATACTGCTTTAAAAATCCCAATATCTTCTATTATGTATTATATCATGGATCATGAAACAATTACATACAGCTCCAATCCAGAGCTCTCGGTACAATAGCTAGTGTCTCTGTTTGTCATACAAAAATTGGAAAGTTCCTTAGCCGATTCTTGTCTCTAGACAACCTACCTCCTTTATTTACAATCCTAGTAAATGTGATCCTGAATGAATGCAATCTTCCTTTTCTGTATTCACCGCAATCCTCATGGGCACATCCCGTGTGTGTGTGGTTGCATGTGTGCAACCGATATTCTTCTAGGCGATGATCAGCGTCCTTTCACCGACATCTCATTGGGTCTCCTTTGGATCGACATCTGGCTTGATTAATAGTAGTAAATATTAAGTTTTCATGTGAGGACACTAATTCTTGGATTAATTAATAATTAATTCACTTGATCTCTCACTAGTGTATCTTGATTTAATAGCAAAAAGGCGAGTTAAAATACTTTACAACTTTCCTCACTTCTTTTTCAACTTTCTGTTACAACTTTGAATCACTCGGTTACAACTAAGTCCACTTGCATGTCCCACCAACCAACCACTCAACTCGAAATTCCTATAGCTAACTAATTTTCCACTTCGGTTAACTATTTCCAAGTGCTCATTGAGAATAGATTATTGTTTATTGTCCAACTAATATTAAGGGATAATAATAGGCCACGACGTATATATAAATAGACATGCAATCTATAAATATAACTTGCACGTACATCTATAAATAGACCTAATCTATAAATACTAATTTTCTCATGCATCTATAAATAGACATCCACCTAAAAATAACTTAGAGGCTCCATCCTAGTGTGGGTGGATAATTTTCCCTCTAGGATCTTCATGTTGAATCTCAGCATGATGGATGTGTTTGTTTCATATTCGATGTTATGATGATGATATTTGTGATAGATGTAGATGTTTTCTGGTTGATGTTATTATGACAATAGTTACGATGGATGTGTTTATGATTATGTTTAATCATGCAATGGATTCATTATATTAGTTTGTTTCGTAGCTAAATACATAGTGAACAATGTCGTTGATGACTATGTCATGTTGATGATTTAACATATGTTATTACATCAATGACTAACAATGTGAAACATTATTAATAATGATTATTGATTATGAAAGGATACCACTAGATGCATTTGTTATGATGAGTTGATAGACTTTGGTTTTGATGGAATTGAATACTTTGTCTACGGAAATTTTAGTTAGTTGAGTTTATTTGTAAATTCTTAGTACATGTTAGTAGTTGGAGCATAGAAGTTTCTTGGCCAAATGAATCACACATGGATGATGTGTTTACAAATAGAGAAACTTCATGGAGGAGTGAGACAACATCCCTGATTTCTCCCCACTAGCACTCCCATCGTGCTTACCAGGTTGAGTCTTGGGATACCTTAGCATTGAATATCACAATGTCATGGGTGTGGATCCACGTGTTGGGCCTTTCACGGGGATTATATTAGGGGCATGTGTCAGGGTAGATTCATTAAACCCCAGCACCAACCAGTCTCACTAGAACGGGGTGACGTGGGAGAGGATAGTGATGTCATGGTCGCACCTAGTTTTTCCTAAGTAGTAACTAGATGCTTGAAGGAAAAATGACATGACACCCTTGAACTTCAAGGTAAGTTATTGAAGTACATGACTAACTTGGAACCTTTGGCATCAAGAAGGAAATGATTTGTGTGACACCTTGGCATCAGAAAGCAGTTGGTGTGGCACCCTTCGAAGTCAAGAAGAAAATGATTGGCGTGGCACCCTTGGAACCTTGAGAAGGGTAAGTTCTTGAAGGAACAACCAGCAGCACACTGGGAATCATGAAGAACCTACTGAAATATAATTAAGATATGATAATCATAATAATTCACATAATGTGGTAAATAAAATTTTAAAACGAAGATATCTAATCAATAATGAACGCAGGGCAAGGAGAAACGAGAAACCACTTGAGAACTCTACCTTCCTCGTTTGAAAAATTTTGATGAGTAATGTACATGTGTTTTAATAGGCAAAAGAGAATATGTACACAAATTTAATTAGAAATATTAATCCAAAAATAGTTTAACCTCATTAAGAAAAGGGCAATGAATAAAAATAAAGATTGATAAGTTAAATTGTAAAATTGAGAGAACCTCCATGTGGCAAGAACCAACACAAGAATATCCATATGGGAGAATTTTGATTTAAATTATGAGGTATTTGGGAGACCAAATCTGAGTTTGTCATTTGACTTCAGTAATGAACACAAATTAAGAAGTAGAAAAGGATCAAGAGATAACTAGGAGAAGAAATGAAGTCATGTTGGGGTGAGAAAAAATATCATTTTTGAAATAAAATTTAAGTAAATAAATTTGGAAAGCCTTGGTGAAAAAGGTATGGGTGCATGAATAATCAAACTTTTGGATTAATAAAATAATTAATTATGCAAAATTCCAAGTGTCACCTATAAAACATATCACATGAAAGGGGCAAGTTATGGGAAAAGGTATTTTCGCCTAATGTTGGATGAATTAAGATAATACTAGTTTGATAGTAAATATTATATCAATATGTTTGATAGTGAGTTTTATTTTTGAGAGGGGACTCATGAGAAAAGAGTGTTCTCCTCCACTAGCTAGCATATCCACTATCTTACAGCTTCCTTTATGACTCGGCGGTCAGTGGGAAGAAGAGTAACCAAGGTAGTTTGGAAGGTCAGCAACTGAGTCGGCGATGTTCAGCCAAGGACTTTACACCCATGCCACATGTACTTGGATAACCACAAGAGAGTGAAGAATCAAAAAATTTGGGTTGGAGTCCCCATCCCTTCGATGAATGGTACTTGGTCCACATAAATTTCCATACATGTTTATTATATTACATTAAATTGTATAATTGAATTATGGATTGATTGACCTTAAAGTGTTATGTGTGTGCATATTGATCTGTAGTTTATTATATGATTCACTTATAGTTATTTTTAATGGATAAATGAATTTCAACGGAGCTTTTTAATTTGTCTCATTCCTAGTAATGCAATATCTTATGATTGTCTCTATATTTTGTTAAAATAATATATATAGTATCTTGTATTCCTTAAAATGTTATTTACATGTATTGCATGTGGTTAATATAATCAAACAAAAAAACAATTATGGGTAAATAACAATATAGGTGAAATCCCTATAATCTTCCTATAGGGCATAGAATAGAGGATGATTGGTGTGTATTTTGAAGGCACTCTATGATGTGAAGGTCACTGGTTAAAGGTAACTGTGGAAAAAAATCAAACCATGTTGAGGCTATTATGTCCCAAGCCAAGATACCAATCACCTCGAGTGATTTTTGTGGCTTAGATTCCCTTGTTTCATCGTTTTCAAACTTTGAAGATTAAGTGTGTGCGGTCATCTAAGGACTCACACAACATAGAAAACAAACATAAATCCCAATAGATCTAGAGATAACACTCTCACTCTGGTTGAAAGGGCTTGGTGGCATAATTTGTGTGATATAGCCATCCCCCAATTCACGGAATGGCCACAAGCGAATTCACATGTCATAAACGTTGTAATCATTTAAAAAAATTAAAACTAGGCGAGATATCAAGACATGGATTTCGAATCACGGGAGGAGGTTTCTTGGGAAGTTGGAAGATGTGATCATTAATGTCGATAATGGCAGCTAGAGGGCTTGGAATGGGCTAACTCCTGACATAATTAAGCTAGAGGTAAAAATGGTGACAAGCATGTCTGTGGTAAAAAATTCCTGGTAAAAGGGGACAAGGAAGTTATGGTGAGCTGTCTTTGGTAGAGTTTACAGCCAATTAGGTAGCACATCTATACATCGATATACGATTGCAGCATAAATGGAAATGGAATTTTGTAGAGAATAATTCTAAAGAAAATAGAAAAGGGGGTGATTATTCATTGATCGAGGGAGAGGGGATACATTCATCTAGACACATTGGAGAGAAAAATCCCTTAAGGAGGCTTGGTTGGGGAGCACATACAAAGAGAGATGGGTCGAGAAGGAGGATCGAAAAATTACGATAGTTTCATGGAGGAAATGAGGCTAAAACAACTATAGTTCTCTGGGGGGTTTCTAGAGGAGGAATTCTAGTTCTAAGCAAAGGAAAGGGGTGTAATGGATCTTTCTTGGGTGAGGTTAGAGGCTCTTTGGATTCCCGATTTGGGTGGAGGCCCTATTCCTTGATTCGGGAAGAGAGAGTTCATGGTGTCTTACTATGCATGGTTTTTAGGCCAACAATCACATTCAATGAACTTGGTGTTCCTATGTTGGATGATCCTTTGAATAATTGTTTCCTAGGTTACAAAGGTGGAAATGGACCGACATCTCTAGATTCCCTAGCTTGGTTACAAGGGTCAACATGGTGATATCTTGGGACTCCATAGTTTGGTTACAAGCATGGAGGTGGTGATATATTTGGATTCCTTGGTGTGTGGAGGAGTTATGGTTGTTTCCTTGAAACACATCTCCTCAAGCTGCGAAATGCGTTGGGGGTGGATGATTGCAAGAAAGGCCACACAATGCGGTCATCAAGGTGGGTATTGAGTTAGGTCCAGCTTGGGGATGTCGGCTCATTGACTAGTATAAGTGGTTTACTTATGCTCTTGAAATTTTTGGGCTTCTTCCACTATATTTAATGAACACGGTATTTTTAGCATGCATTGCCTATTAAATTATATTTCTATGTTCTATATTATGTGATCTATTATGAATGAATGGAAATTTCATGTGTTGCAAGTAGGAGCTAGTTAGTTTTAATAATTTCATAAATATTACACTCGAGCATGATATTTATGTATTTCAGAAATTGCATTCATCTATAATTTACAATAATAACATAGTGAGTTAAGGAATAGGATCTCACTATGCCGCCAACAGTGAAGTTGATGGAAAAGGGTCATTGTTTGAAGCCTTTGTGGCTATGACGGGATGGAGATAGCCTAGGAGAATTGAATTTAGACCCTAAAATTATTAAAACCAAGGAAAAAATACTTTCCTATGCATTTAAGGAAAACAATTGCAAGTTTGGGAATGAACTATAGGATTTACGAAAATTATTATATCTCTAAACTGCGCAAAACATGGAAAATCTCGATTCAAGGGTTTTCCAAGTCGGAAATTGGGCAAGTCATCCTAGAAGTAGCATTTTGAAGCGGTTTGGGTGCGAGCTAGTCCAAATCCCATGCGATTCGAGATTCGACCGGAGTCGAGATCGGTAGTCGAGACTCAATAAGGTTGTTCGCAAATTTCGGCGGTGAGGACCAACCCCACACTATATTCTGCGTGATTATATCATTCTATTTGGACTCATCTAGGAGTGGTGGAGTGATCGTGTGGGTGCCACATGGGATACCACATAGGTAAACAACGATGAAGTGATAAGGTTTAATGGGCAAAATTTTTGATCTAGTAAGTCGGGTTGAGTGAGTTTTTAAGCTAGAGAGTAAATATGGTGACAAGAATACCCTTATTGGAAAAAAAATCACAAGTAAAAAGGGGACAAGGAAGTTGTGATGGGCTATGTTGGCGGGGAGGTTGGAAGTCGAAAGGGCGCATCTATGCAACCTATATGTGGTTACGACAATGGAAATGGAAGGTTTCAAAGAAGAATTATAAAAGAAAAGAAAAAATGGGGTGATTATTCATTCATCGAAGGAGAGAGTACATGAGGGTATCCATTCATCTAGACACAATGGAAAGGAAAAATCCATAAGGGCTTAGTTAGGGGAGCACATATAGAGAAGGATAGCTCAGAAAGAAGGATTTAGAAAAAATACGAGAGTTTTTGTGGAGGGAAAGGAAGACTCAACAACCTACACACTAGTTCTCTGAGGCATTTTATGAGAGATTTTTCAGTTCTAAGCAAAGGAAGAATGATGGATATTTCTTGGGTGAATTTTAGAGGCTTTTTGGATTCACGATTTGGGTGGAGGCCTATTCCTTTTATGGATTCCCGGTAGATGGAAGTTAATAGTGTCCTCCCATGCTTGGTTTTTTGTCCAACAATCACATTCAGCCAAGTCAGGTTTCAAGTTTTAGGTGGAGTCAATGAATAATTGCTTCTAGGTTACAAAGTGAAATGGTGATATCTCTAGATTCCTTGGTTTGGTCCCAAGGGTGGACATGGTGATATATAGATATTCCATGGTTTGGATACACAAGGGGGAGGTGGTGATATCTTTGGTTCCCTAGTGTGTGGAGTAGTTATAGTTTTCCTTGAAACACACCTCCTCAAGCTTTGAATGCACTTGTAGGGGTAGATGATTGCAAGAAAGGCCGCAATGCGGTCATCTTAAGGTTGGAGTGGAGATTTAGATTCCATAACTCGATTGTCGTCTCATTATTCAATATACGTGGTTTTTGTATTCTCTTTCTTTTTGTGAACACATTCACTAGATTTAATAGGCATGGTATTTTCATGCATTGATATTAACTATATTTCTATGCTTTCTAATGTATGTGATTTATTGTGAATGAATGGAAATTTCATGTATATTTGCAAGTAGGAGCTAGTTGAGTTTCCCTATAATTTTGTAAATATTACACTCAAAGAGCATAATATTTATGTATTTTAAAGCACAATTTCATTGATCTATAATTCCAATAATAAGATAGTGAGTTATGGTAATATGATCTCACTATGCACTTGTGACAAGGTTGATGGCGAAGGCTCGTTGTACGACGCCTTTGTGGCTATGGCGGGATGGAGAATGGCACGGGAAAGAATTAGTTTAGACCTGAATTCTTAAACCAAGGAAGAAAAAATATTCCTAAGCATTTGAGGAAAAAAATTGCCAAGCCTCGGCATCGGCCCCTTTATGGGATTTACGAAAGTGACTATGTCTCTAAGAAACCTCGCAAAACGGGGGAAAAACTCGATTCAAGAGTTTTCAGAGTCGGCCGATTGAAAGCGGTGATGCCGAGCAACGTTTCGGACAAGTTTGGGTTGAGGTAGTCCCAAGCCCATGCAATTGAGGTCGACCGGTCAGGATCGATAGTCGAGACTCGGTAAGGTTGTTCACGAGTTGTGGCAGTGAGAGACGAACCAGGTCACACTAAATTCTACATGTGATTATATAATTCTATGTGGAATCATCTAGAGGTGTTGGGATGATCATGTGGGCGCACGTGGGATGCCACATGATCGACACTAATAGTGACAAGGTTTAATGGGCCAAAAATTGCAGTTCGTAAGTCGGATTGGGTAGGATTTTAAGCTAGAGTGGAAAGCTGGTGGCGGTCTTTCGCAGAAAAAAAAATCACAATCGGGGAATAAAGGAAGTTATGGTGGGTTATCTTTAAGGAAGGGGAGGTTGCCAAGGTAAGAGCACACATTTATGCAACCGATATACGGTTGCAAAAATGGAAATGGAAGGCCACAAAGAATAATATAAAGAAAATAAAAAAGAGGGGTGATTATTCAATCTCGGAAGATGGGAGTACATAGAGCGATCATTCAGCTCTAGACATGGAGAAGGAAAAATTTCATAAGGCTTAGGTCCAAGGAGCATGTACATAGAAGGATGAAAGCTTGAAAAGAAGGAGCTAGAAAAGCTTCTGAAACTATGTGGAGGAAAGGAGAGCTACAACAACCTACATAGTTCTCTGAGAATTTCCGGGAAGATTTGGTTCTAAGAAAGGAAAAGGGTACGATGGATCTTTCTTGGGTGAAGAGTTAGTGGCTCTTTGGATTCTCGATTTGGGTGGAGTCCCTATTCCTTTGTGACTATAAAGTAGAATGAGAGTTCATGGTGTCTTCCCATGTTTATTTTTAGGCCAACAATCACATTATTGAACTTTGGGTTCCCTATGGTTTTTGGAAGAACCCTTTGAAGAATTTTTCCTATTTGGAATTCTAGGGAGTGGAAATGGTGATATCTGTGAGTTCCATAGTTTGGTTAGAAGTGTAGGCATGGTGATATCTCGATATTCCATGGTGTTTGTTACAAGGTTGGAGGTGGTGATATCTTGGTTCTAATGTGGAGGAGTTGGGTTTGTTTCCTTGAATATATCAAGCTACGAATCACCTCGGGGTGGATGATTGCAAAAGAAAAACCCTGATACGATTCATCTTAAGTTTGAGTGGAAGTTAGAGTCCCAAACTGGATTTATACGGCTCTTTATTAGGTATAGTGATTGTATGCTCTTTATTTTGGTGTACGTTCCACTACATTTAATGAACATGGTATTTTAGAATGCATTGTTGTTAAATTATGTTCTATGCTAATGTATGTGATCTATTATGAATGAATGGAAATTTCATGTATATTTGAAAGTAGGAGCTAGTTGGTTTCCCTATAATTTTGTAAATATTACACTCAAGAGCATAATATTTATGTATTTTAAAAAAATTACCGTGATCTATAATTCCAATAATAACATAGTGAGTTATGGGAAAAATATATCACTATGCACTTCAATAAAGAAAAAATTGATGTGAGATAATTGTTTGAAGCCTTTGTGGCTATAGCGAGGATGAACGGCCCAAAGGAAGAATTGAATTTAGACTGAATTCTTAAACCAAGGAAAAAAATACTTTCCTATTCATTTAGGAAAAAAAAAATATGATACGGGCATAGACATATGGTTACGAAAAATTATTATATCTCTAGAAACATCGCAAGAAACGGCTCGATTCCAGAAGCTGTCAAGTCGAAAGTTGGGTAGGTCGTCCCAAAGGCGGTATTTCGACAAGTTTGGATCTGGCCAGTACGAGTCCGGCCATGCAATTCGGAGTTCAATCGGGTTAAGGATCAACATTCAAGACTCAATAAGGTTTTATGGGGTTAGATGATGAGGACCAACCTTGACTACACTAAATTATACATGTGATTATATCATTCTATGTGGACTCATCCACGAGTGGTGGAGTGATTGTGTGGGCACTTCACGATAGGATACCACATTGATGACACTAATGAAGTGACAAGGTTTAATGGGCCAAAATTTGGATCCATGATCGATTGGAGTAAATTTTAATCTAGAGGTAAAAATGGTGATAGACATACCTTGCTTGGAAAAAAATCACAAGTAAATGGGGATAAGGTAGTTTTGGTGGGATATGATGGTAGGGAGTTTTCCTATTCGGTGCACATTTATACACAACCGATATCACAGTTCACAGCAATGGCAATGGAAGGTCGTGAAATAATTCTAAAGAAAAGAAAAAGGGTGATTGTTCATTCATCAAGAAGAGAGTACATGGGGGATCTATTAATCTAGAAACTTTGGAGAAGGAAAAATACATAAGGAGAAACAGGATAAGGAGCATGTACAAGAAAGGATATATCAAGAAGGAGAGTGGAAAAACTACGAGAGTTGCATGGAGGAAAGGGCATTTTCTAAGGAGGAATTTTAGTTGTAAGCAAAGGAAGAATTTTCGGGAATGGATCTTTCTTGGGTGAAGGTTAGAGCACTTCGGATTCCCGATTTGGTGGAGAGCCCTATTCCTTTAGTTCCCAATAAGATAGAGTTCATGGTGTCTTCCCATGCTTGGTTTTTAGGCCAACAATCACATTCAATGAACTTTGGTTTCCTAGTTTTGGGTGGATTCACTTTGAAGAATTGTTTCCTAGGTTACAGACTGGAAATGGTGATATCTCTAGATTCAGGTGTTTGGTTACAAGTGTGGAAATGGTGATATATGGAGATTTTGTGGTTTGATTACAAGGGTGGAGGTGGTGATATCTTTGGATTCCCTGGTGTGTGGAGGAGTTATGGTTGTTTTCCTTGACACACCTACTCAAACTATGAATCTACCACGGGGGTGGATGATTACAAGAAAGGCCATAATGCAATCATCTAAAGGGTTAGGGTGGAAGTTAGAGTCCCAAAGGCGGTTGTCGACTCACTATTCAATATAAATTGGTTTAGTTGCTCTTTCTTTTGTGAACACATTCCGCTAGATTTAATGAAAATGGTATTTTTAGCATGCATTGCTGTTAAATTATATTTCTATGCTCTATGTATGTGATCTATTATGAATGAATGGAAATTTCATGTATATTTGAAAGTAGGAGCTAGTTGAGTTTCCTTAAATTTTGTAAATATTATACTCAAGAGCATAATATTTATGTATTTTCATACAATTGCATTGATTTATAATTCCAATAATAACATAGTGAGTTGTAGAATAGGATCTCTGTCTGCACTTCAATAAGCAAAAGTTGATGGCAAAGGCTCATTGTTTGAAGCCTTTGTTGTTATTACAAAGATGGAGACATCACAGGAAGAATTAATTTAGTTACTGAATTCTTTAAATATAAGGAAAAAATACTTTCTATTCATTTAGGAAAAAAGTAACAGAAATACGGGCATGAACTATGATATTCCCCAATTATTATATCTTCTAAGAAACCTGCATGGGAAAAACTCGATTCAGAATCTTGTCCAAGTTGAAAGTTGGGCGAGTCATCCTAGAGGAGTAAATTTTGATAAGTTTAGTCTGGTGGTCAAAAGCCCATGCAATTGAGATTTGACCGGTCAAGGATGGTAGTCAAGATTCAATAAGGTTGTTCACGGGTTACTTGACAGATGAGAATGCTTCGACTACTAAATTCTGTATGATTATATCATTCTATGTGGACTCATCTCGGAGTTGTGGAGTGATCATGTGGGCACCATGTGGGATACCACATGGGTGACAATGATGAGTGACAAGGTTTCATGGGCCAAAATTTTGATCCGTTAGTCGATTGGAGTAGAATTTTAAACAGAGTAAAAATAGTGACTTGCCTTTGCCTTTGGAAAAAAAAATCACAAGTAAATGGGAATAGGCGATTTATGGTGGGCTATGTTGGTAGGGGGAGGTTGCCTTTGATAGGACATCTCTATACAGCCAGTATATAGTTTTAACAATGGCAATGGAAGGTACTTAAAGAAGAGTTATAAAGAAAAAGAAAAAAGAGGTGGTGTTCATTCATGAGAAGGTAGTACATAGAGGGATCCATTCATCTGTTTTGAAGAAAAATCATAAAGAACTTAGGTACGGGGGAGCACATATAGAGGATAACATAGAAAGGAGCTATAAAAACTATGAGAGTTGCGTGGAAGAGCTTCTTTCTTTCAAGTTCTCTAGGGCATTTCTGAAAGAGGAAGAATTCAGCTCTAAGCAAATGCAGAAATTGCAATAGATGTTCTTGGGTGAAAGTTGAGGCCTCTTTGGATTCAGTTTGAGTGGAGAGCCCTATTCCTTTGGATTCTGGTAAGTGATTTAATGGTGTCTTCCATGCTTACGTTTTGAACTGCTGATCACATTCAATGAACTTTGGGTTCCCTGGTTTAGGTGGAGTCATTGAAGAAATTGTTTCCTAGGTTACAAAATTGGAAATGGTGATATCTCTACTGTTCCCTGGTTGGTTAAGGGCAGGCATGGTCAGAGTATCTTATTATTCACATGGTTTGATTACCAAGGGAGTGGTGGTGATATCTTGGATTCCTTTGTTGTGTGGAGGTTGGTTTTGTTTCCTTGAAACACACCTCTCAAGCTGAGCTCTTATAGGGGTGGATGATTGCCAGAAAAGGACAATGCAGTCATCTTAAGACAAAATTAAATTGATCCCAAACTCATTTCGACTCATTATTCAATATAATTAGTTTTAATTATGCTCTTTCTTTTCGAACACATTCCACTAGATTTAATGAACATGGTCTTTTAGCATGCATTACTATTAAATTATATTTCTGTGTTAAAGTATATGGAAGTCTATTATGTGAATTAATGGAAATTTCATGTATAGTAGGAAGCTAGGCCAGGTTCCTATAATTTTGTAAATATTACACTAAAAGAATAATATTTATGTATTTTAAAGCATAATTTGCATTAAGTCTAAATTCAAATAATAACATAGTGAATTATAGGAATAACGATCTTAAATATTACTTCAGCAAAGCAAGAAGGATTGATGGAAAATGATCATTGTTTGAAGCCTTTGTGGCTATGGCAAGATGGAGGCCGGCACAGGAAGAATTGAATTTAGACCTTGAATTCTCTTAAAACCAAGAAAAAAATGCTTTCCTACCATTTATGAAAAAAATTGCAAGTCTTGGCATGAACTACTAGATTTATAGAAAATTATAATATCTCTAAGAAACCTCGCAAAATGAGAGAAAATCTTGATTCGAGGATTTGTCGAGTCGGTAGGTGGTCCGGTCATCCTAGAAGGTAGCGTTTTAGAAAAGTTTGGGTACGAGGCCCAGTCAAGCCCATGCGAATCTAGATTCGACCGAGTCAAGTTAGTAGTCGAGATTCACGTAAGGTTGTTCGCGGTTGCAATGATGAGGACCAACCCCGAATACACTAGATTCTACATGTGATTATATTATTCTATGTGGACTCATTCAAAAAGGTGGTGGAGTGATCGTGTTGGTGCCAAAGTAGGATACCACATGGCCTGGCAGTGAAGTGACGAGGTTTAATGGGCCAAACTTTTGATCCATAAGTCAGTTGGAGTAGGATTTATATTGTTGGAATGGTCTTTGATGACATACACGATGATGGTGTGATTTTTAGTGTTAAAGTAGTTGAAAAGAAGGTAATTTTGTTATTTCCATGAAAAGTACAATGGAGAGTCGAGTCAATGATAGTATCGCCACTTCCACCCTTAATGAGGCTATGTGGTGGATGGGGTGTATTGGTGTGTTTAGTATGAGGGTGTCCCTACGAAATGCATCGGTTCTTGGTAAAGGTGATTGCAAGCCTAAAAGAAATGTCAAAAGGAAAAAATGGGTTGTTAGATGGTTAGTGAAGCATCATAACATGTAGAAAAAATAGTTATAAAACATAGCATACTACAAAAGAGGAGAAACAAGAAACAACAAATACATATAACACAAAGCTCAATATCGAGTAAACCAACTAATAATACCAACAAAGAATGAATCCCCTTTATCATCACTTTGGTGGTAAAAAGAGGTAGAATGCTAAAACGCTACTTAATGAGTCCTTAGAGCTATGGAGCACAAACTCAAAAGCAAGGAGGGCTCTTCTCTTAAGTTGTTTTCAGGCCTCTTTCTTCTCCTTGGACAGAGTGATTGGATAACGGACAGGCGGTGCACTTATCCTTTGGGATTGAGAGATGTTGGATGGCCAACAAATAGATCCCTTCGAGTCCTTTGTTGCTTGGACAACACTGCTGTTGGTTTCTCATGGGAAATTTGACGACGCAAAAATGTGTTCTAAATTTTTCTTCTCATGGTGGTCTTTTATAGGAAAAATTCAAATATTCTTCCCTCTCTTGCTATAGTTGTGGATAGTGACACATGTGAAAGTAAATCCTCTCTGCAAATAGAACCAATCCCTCTAGCCCTAGAGTGGGTCTAGTAACAAAGGACAAGCTGAGTACTTAGAGTTCCTAATTAATGAATGAAGAAGATGAGGTAGATCAACCTACGAAGTCCAACGTTGTTGTCATGGGTATGCGTGGTGGTGGCCTCTTGATTCTGATATAGGTGGGTCACGATCCTTCCACGGTGATGCTTGGATACTGCGGGGAAGATCAAAAAACAAGACGACATACAAAGTAATGATCTCATCCATAATTACTAACTAGTGAATGAGGATTAAGCATATTGCATAAATAAAACACATTGCGCAAGATGGGGAACTGAACAATGATCATGTATATGTATTAATAGAAGAAAGAGTTGCAACGAACGTGACGTCCTGACATACGCCCGGCGAGGTTCGGTGACAGCGCGTCTCTATGAATCATCGAGGGGTCGGACGGATGAGGTCTGACCTAAGCTCTCTCAACGGGGTCTCTCCCATTCTATCTTTTCTAACCAAATTGTATGGGAATCTCTTCAACATTTTCGGCTATAATATGTTCGGGTTGACTAGCTCATCAACGGAAGATGGCTATATTAATAGAGGGAAAGGGAAGGAGGTTGGTATCCCTACAATAGTGGAAGGGAGGCCTTGTCCCTTGGGAGGTTTCCCCAAAAGGTGGAAAGAGGCCAAAGGAGGGAAGATAGTTTCGTCGGTCGAACCATACATGACTCGCAGCAGAAGTTGTTATGATGGATACTTCGCCTCTGTTTTAAAAAAATTCACTTAAACGGTTGGCGTGGGCAGCTAAGCCGAGATAGAGCACCGAGGTGGCGCCGAGGGTCAGTGTTGTATTCTCATTGGTGCGAGGCATAACGAGCACGATTGCGGGAAAAAACATATGTTTCGTGGTCTGTTTGAGAAATTGTCAACGAAGGTATTGTCCTCATGGCAAGGGATGCAATGGTGGTCTTTGCAAGGCATGGCCTTTATTTTGGTCACGGAAATGAGCCTCAATGTGCGGGATGGGGATTTCGGTAGCGACCAAATTTTGTGTAACGGTCCTTTACAAAGCATGAGGTCCAAGAGAGGAGAGGGGTCGTGCTTTACGAGAACACGTTCGAACCAAACACCACGAGTCGGAATATACTGCAATGAAAAATACAAGCGTGTCTGCGATACACAGATATGTGCTATGGGTGCATCCATCCATAATAGAGCACATATAAACTGAGATCCAAGGTATGAACGCGGCCATCATGATGAGATGATAAATAGACTCGGTATGGTTACGATAATCCGAGTCAAAAGTGTAGAAATAAGTCATGATAAAGTACAATATTATATGACCTAAATCTTATCGGACAAACCCGGGTATTGCGCTCCATCTCGACCTGAACAAGTACAAATACAAGCATGTGAATATGTGTTCGAAGTTGAACATCTGAAAATCACCTGATTACCAGCCAATGATGAAAGTTGTTAACAAGCGAAGAAACCGCAATAATGACAATGTCTCTCAAGGTACAACGGGGTAAAATCCACGAGTGTGAACAATGATTTGGTTGAATACCCGTGAAATCACTCAGTACATTCAATGATGTGGACCTATTGTCGAATGCAAATAACGCCATTGAGGCTGCGAACTCCAGTGCGGAAGGAGCCTGCGGATCAACTTCTGGATAATGGTGAAGTCGACGGAAGTGACGAGTCGAAGGAGGCTATAATGTTTCCCACATCATCGACATGAGATAAGAGGAACATGATGATAATGAATTAGGACCAATAGAGAATGGAGGAAGTTGAAAACGTACAGAGGCAAAACTTCTCTTGAACATATCAACGACACGACTACGGATTTGGCGATGTTTGACATCAAGAAGATAGGTTATGATGACGTGGCAAAGAGCGATGAAAGGAAGTCAAAACAAATTGCCAAAATCCATGGAGGCAAAAAATGATGAAATGAGATGTCCCCAACTCGACACGAATGTATATGAGTGTCATGTTCAACGACGACATACTACCAACACAACTAAAGAGCTGGTTCCATTTTCCCCCACCATTTACGGTGAGTACCCTAATTATTTTAAAACAAACTTGAAGGGGATAGCATATGCTTGTAATGTAAGTATGTCCTTCGGAAGGTCAACCTAGTACATTTTACGAGCCCTAGGAAGGAGGAACCTAAAGGTAACATCATGGTGACGATTTCGATATCATCGAGTTTTAACGAGTACGAAAAAGGGGAGAACTCGGTGTCTTTTCATGTTTAGAGAGTTTGAAAAAGCGGAAAAAGAAACTCAACATGTCCTTTTCATATATAGTCTCGAGATCTGAAAGGGTGGGAAAGCAATATCTGGAAAGAACCTCTTAATCGCGATAGGCTAAGGTATTCCTTTTCGTAAATAATCTATCCCAGCCAAAAAAGGGGTAAATGTATACGAGTAGATATACGTTCCACGACCATTTAACGGTTCCAAAACGACAAGTGTTGGAAATATTCTCGGTTTAGAGAGAGTCGGAAAGAGTGAAAGATGACTCGATTAGTGAATTTTTCATGTGTTACCGAGTACGAAAAAGTATAAAATACAACTGTAATTTCTTTATCACTATCTCCATTAAAAGCTTTGTCGTTGCACAAGAACGAACGTAAAACCCATTTCTAGAAATAACTTAATGGAAATAATCAAAAAATGTGTCTTAAAACCTAGTAGAACTGAAAATTTATAAAATACTAAAAATAGTAAAACATTCACTTTTCACTTTTATCTTATGGAGCAATAGTTACCCATTTTACATGTGATTTTGCGGTAGCGATAGCGGGCAGTCGGAACCAATCTTGAATCCGTCGAGTTCCGAATAAGAGATGACATCCTTCCCCACATTTAAGTCCTCTTTCATTACCTGCAGCACTTCAATTTTTATTTACGAGGGGAAATTGTGAAAAATAAGGCATGGCTGATCCGATTACGAGGATTTCGGGCACGGACTCGTACTGTCCTTGGAATTTTTGAACTAGAATTAAGCCACATTGGTATGAAAGCTATTTTAAACATTCGCACCAAGCTTGTGCAAATTTTTTTAAACTCACAATGCAAGTTTATGGGCAAATTTCAGAGGAAATATTAGCTTAAAATTTGGCTAATAATGTCCATATGAACATGTTTGTAGGTGTAAAGTGAAATGGTGATCGAGGGAAGGAATGGGGAACACGTTGAAGAGGATGAGCTTGCCATGAAATAGAGAGATGCATGGAAGCTCTCGAGGCTGTGGATAAAAATTTCTTCATGACAATGTGTCTTCGACTCCAATGGAGCTACTGCAATAACGCGATGTATACGGGATGAGGATCGGGGAAAATTCGATTCTTCGAGGATGAGGAGCTCGAGATTGATGTTTGAGATGTCTGTTCATAACAAGGCTATCACGGAGGGGGCAACACTACCAATCTTGACAGCACACAGCCCTGCATGATTAACATAGGCATGGTAATTGATGGGGTATGTGCAGGGGTACAGAAACGATCAAAAAGCGGGGAAGGTGGATATCGAGGCTTATCTCGGATCTATGCCCCGAAGGTAGTGCTACACACCATCACACGAGTTGCGGGGTCACAAGCACTACACAAGGCAACAAAAAACACAACTACTTCTTCTTGTTGTGGCTTCTTAGACGCATTCATCTACAAGCTGAGCGGTAGTGACAATCAATATGAAACGTCAGGCGACAAAGTGCAAGAAGGCCAAAATTGAAGGGTTGGTTATGGGTCTGTCCCGGTATCATTTTCACCCAGACGACTACGATCTTTCAACGTCAAGAGGTGATAATGACACCACCAGCACTAGAACACGGATGGCCTATGAAGCAGCTCCAATGCCAAGGTCGGGGCAGTCGTCGAGATGTCTGGAGGCAGGAGTTCTTTGATTGGCTGCGCTGTGACAGGTTGGGGGATTTTAGTGGAGGAGTAGCCCTACTGCGGCACGAGATTTGCTAGTGATACGGACCTCGCACTCCTGAAAGGAGAGGATTGAGATGAAGCACTTGGTAAGACTCATTTTTAATTTTCATGAGTATTATTATTTTTTGGTATGTATGTTCGACATTCTATCCATGCATTTGTAGATGTAAGCCCGGAGAGGAACCTGGGGGATATACTGCGATAGCGAAAGCGAATACCTGTTGATTTTTATATTGGCCCTCATGGTGAGGAGGAGGATATCGTGCCCACAACTTGGAGGGAATGCCAAGTAGGGTCCCCGGTTCCATGTGCGATTTGACGATGTTCCTCGTGCGTATTAGAGAAACACCGTAGGAGGTGTCAAACCAAGTTCATCGCTTGCTAGGCGGCTTGTGCGAGGCGATGACCTGTCATGATCATCATGTCGATTAGACACCTAGGCTTTATTTGCATATTTTTGAGGGGCATTGGTGTCTCGGTTATAACATAAACACACATATTTTTGAAACTTATGGTGTACCATGATGCAAACATTAGATATATATATAAATCTATTTTTATATTCGATATGAGTCCTACTCATGATGATGATTTTACGATTACGCAAATGTCTATCCAATACAATGTTAGACAACACATTGTCGATTCAATGCTTTCATTTGTTTAGGGGCATATGTTGATATGTGATATAATAAAAATGTATTTCAAACAAACAAACACAATACAATATTAAAATGTGAGGAGTTTCTAAGCTGAATGATAATGCCCATTAAGTTGAAGAACAACAAAAGATGAGTCTAGATTTACAACCAATGCACTAATGCCAAGAACGTCGCCTTGGTTAACGAGTTCAATGACAATGCTATACTCGGCAACATTGTTTGTAGTTCATCCTAGAAAAAAACCTTGCGGATCTATCAATTCTACAATGGGATCATAAATCACTTGGTGAAAGACAAGTTAAAGTCTTTGAAAACACCATCCTTGGAAACCAACATAAGGGGTAATATACATCAACACGAATAAGCAACGAACCAATAAGCGATAATAGCAAAACACCTAGCCAAAAAATGTGTAGAAATGAAAGAACACCTATGTACACAAAACATGCATGAATGACTCATGCATAATGACACACACGAGATACAACCCATTTCTGGGTTGATCTAAAGGATGACCTTCGTAATCGATGAGCTCATAGGCCCATTCTTTAAACACGTTTAACGATATAAGGCCACGCCGCTTATTGGGTTGAAATTTTCTTTGACTTATGGGATTGATGCATCTGGGAGGACGAGGTCTCATTCTACCGAAGAGCAAGAAGCAAATTTGGTCAAAATAGACACATTGTATTCACGTGCCTCGATGACTAAAGCGAGAAAAGCAACGAGTTTCATCCGATAACTACAAGTAAAGACACTCTTCTTCGGGTGAAGTATTTAAGGCAGGTAATTCAACAACCAATTCCCAGTAGTGTTTCACCTCCAATTGGAAGGGTAGCTTCACAGCAAACAAGCGAAAAGGAGTGAATCCGGTCGCATCCTTAGCGGGGTTCGGTATGCTAATTTGAAAATAACATGAGATACCAGCGGAGTTGTGGATCCCAATTGTACGTTGAAGCATAGTGACGAGAAATTTATTCACGGCTTCAGCACGGCTGTTGGCCTAAGGATAGTATGGCGTTGAGTTGTCATGACACACCCAACTTATCGTGAAGCTCACTTCACGATATAATGCCGAAAATAGAACCATGATGGGTAACGATGGATTGAGAGATGCAAAACCTAGAAATGATGTGATTGAATATGAATTGTTTGTCATCTTACCGTTAACCACAAGTGTAGCGTACTTCGGCCCATTTGGTGAAATAGTCAACGAATACGATAATATAAGCATGCCCCCGGCAGGTGAGAGTTACACGTCATAAAATCGATGCCCCCCCGCCGCGCAGGATAACTATAATGACGGGGTGGAGATGTGCGGGCGGCATGCGCATCTTGCCAGCGATAGATGCGGGAAATCGTGACATTTTACGAACGACAATAATGTCGTCCTTGAGAATAGAGGGCTAGAAATATCCGGCTCTTGAAATCTTTTATCACAGGTGGTATAACTAGACATGTGACGACCACAAGCGCCATTGTGGCAATCATTCAAAGCTTTCTCGACCTCCTCAAGGGTCAAACATCGGCGGAGAATGGAATCGTACTCAACGGCCTTGTATTGTATCTGCGATAAGGTTGTGATTGATAGCGGTTACATCGTGACATCCCTTCAACAACTTAGATCTAAGGTAAAAGTCTGGAGATAGACGATGATGTATCATAAGTACCAAGATTGGGAAGTTAATCGAGAAAAAGCATATCATCTAAATTCATTATTCGAACCAAAGGCAGGCGAGAGGGAAGGGAGCAAATCAAATCAACAAATACTAATGATATCTTCAACTTGTTAAGCGATGATTTCAAAATCAAACTCTTGGAGGATGACAATCCACTTTGAGTATTTTCTGAGAAGTGTGAGACAATATATGGGTCATGGGTTTTGTTCGGAAATCAAAGTCACGATGTACAACGAAATATAATGAGAAAACATTGAACTATTGAACGCCAGTACTTGTAACTATAGGCATGTGCATAACATGTTTGGTAGCGAGAAAGGTTACGAAGAGGTAATGAATACTTTCGCATATCGTCACCGTCATCATCGTCTTGGAAAAAAACCATAAATCATCTTTGAAAGAATTGGATAAATAAAGGGAAAAATCGATGATAGTTCGAGAGGACACAATAGAGGAGCGTTGACGGCAACGTCTTCGATTAGTAAGTACTTACGAGCAATCTCATCCTAGAGGAATGGGGACGCCTGCTTTAGCTAGTCGCGTGAATCCTTGTACTTCGGCATAGTTAGGTGTAAAACATCCTGATGCTTTCCCATGGAACTGCGCCAGCGTGTAATAAATATGGAGGAATATTAATGATAACCTCAACTTTGAGCGGATCGAGGGCGAATCCGCCTTTGGACCGATAAACCTTGAGGGATTTCTTGGAATCGACGAGAAGAACGCACTTGTGCGAATTTAACAGAGATGTTTGTAGCATTGACAACGAAATATACGACGAAGATAGTCGGGATGGACATTCGCTTGATTATGTGAATGAGCGATCATCCGGATAAAGGTGACTTGATGTGCTTAATATCATGAAAAAGCATACGACATCACTAAAACGTGGCCCCGGCATTTTTTAAGCAAAAGAGAGCTTCTTATGCAAAAGTACCCCGGGGATAGATGAAGGTAGTATTATGTTGATGAGTCCATCGGGAAATTTTAATTTGGTTGTGGCAGGGAAAAAGCCATCCATGAGGGGAAAAAATCTCCTCTTGTACGGTCATCAATGATTTGATCAATAAAGGGAGTAGGATATTACCCTTAGGACGGGCCGATTGATGTCCACGATAATCAACCTGGACTGAATGGGCACCTATTTTTTATCTATAGGGAGTTGTTGGAGACCCATTACATCGGGAATCGGGATAAATAAAACCTTGACGTTGAGAAGTTTTTCAACTTCACCACCAATAGCATCAACCTTTCTGAGGTGCACGAGACAAAGACGTTGACAAGCAGGCTTCGAACCGAGGTGATGAGAATCTCATGCACCATATACTAGGATCGATGTCGAGGGCATCTATTCATAGGACCATGCAAAGAAGTCGTGGAATTCGCGGGAAAAGGCTAGTATAAGCACGAACTTCATACGAAGAACGGGTGACTGATATGGATGTTCTTGACAGATTCTCGGTTTGACGGAAATGGAGATAGGCATCGTTTGTGTAATATTACTCAAGTTACCCTGCTGTGAAAACTACATGTGTGGAGATAGGCATTCGAAGTGGAGGAGAAGGAACCTGGATAGAAAACCTCTCAAGACACGTAGACATGACCCCAACGTCGGGCATGAACGAGGAACGATAGTGGCCTGCGTCCCACGGAGAGAAATCCTTGAGAGAGCATAGTTTCACGATAGCTTCTTGGGAGGAAATATCTTTTCGAGGATCGGCGAATACGAATCGTAGGGCCAAGGAGATTGAGAATAAATGTTAAGATACATGCTCGAGGAGCATGAGGTAGGAGAAGCGGAGGTTGCGAAGCCAAGATAAGTTCACAATGTTCCCTGTGATGGGACTCACGCAACAGCCAGGTACGAAGGCATCAATGCGATGGGGTGGAAGGGATGATCAGCGGGTCATCAGAGACCGAAGAGATCATACTTGCCCGAGCAGGTGTTGGAGAGTGAGGAAGAGGAGAAAAACACGAAGGGCAAGATCTTTGAAGAGACCGAGGCCCAATTCTCTCGTGAACGTGGGAATCGATCCACATACGGAAAGTTTTCTCAGAAGAAGAAGTGAAGAATGACAATTGATCAACGGGGAAACAATCTTTCCTTCGTGCGGGAATTTCGGGTCATTAAAAGAGGTGTACGGAGTACACAGCTGTGGGGTAGTCAACTATGACGGGGAAGATTGTATTGAGCTTGGTATGAAAGCTGCTTCTACCTCAACATTGATTGTCTTTCGAAATTAATCGGTAAACTAGCAAGAAAACCTAAAAGGGTTTGAGTTCCTTCCATCAAATGTGGGAATTGAACAGTGAACTCAAGGTCGGAGAGACAATGGCTTTCCAACAAGAAGATGACTTGATACATGTAGAGCGCACCTTTGTCCACAAGCACTCGATGGATAACGATACCATTAATGACAACTTGTATAATGAGCACAATTTGGTGCGAGTCGCCAAATGGAAATTCTCTAAATCAAAATCGAGAAGGCTAGTAACGATGGGATCAACCCCGCCAATCCACGGATAACAAAGCCTTCTGTGGAGATGGACAACTCGAGGTACTTCCAATACGGACATTGCGGATGGCACCGAGCCACATCCTCAACAATAGTGTAATGTTGAGCGGCACGGGCATTTGGATTGTAAGAAGACTTTGCGGAGTAAGCCTTTATAAGGTGACCGTACAACGGAGCTCGATGCGCCTTTCGATCGAAGATGGCCAAGTAGGCGGAGGAGGAGGACTATCGCGTCTCCTTCCTTCGACGGAGCGATGGGTATAATATTTCAATTGAGTGGCAATATAAGCAGATGCGAACTGTTCATCATAAGCTGCAGAGAGCCAAATGGGGGAAAATGACTCGAGTTTCTCTACCATTTGGGTATGTTGAAAGATGGAAAAGGTTCTTTAAGAAAAGGTGGACATCGGTCGAGATTAAGGAAAGTTCTTCAAGTTACGGATACGATTACGATGGTGGGCGGCATTCGGACAAATATGAAGGCCGACATTCACTGGCGACTCCAACTCAATCCCGAGAGAATTCCCGTGCTGCCCAGTCCATTCCTTGCACTAAAATAAAATGGTAGGGTATGTGGTAAACCACCATGCTTTGTGAATTTTTTAAAATAAGTTAGAGATCAGTTAGTGGATATTAGAAATTGATGAAGTATTTTTCATTGTCATTATTAATTTTTGAGATCTCCGAAGTTTCCTCCTAAAGCTAAAGCGTTTCTTTAGTTAGTTGTTGAAAAAAAATTTGAGAAGGAGATTTAGTATTTAAATGATGAGATCAAATGTGAATTTCGAGATCCCAAATTTTTTTTGGAAACTCTCCTGCCCAAATGAAAACAATAGAGCTTCCCATGGATATTTGCATTGATAGTTTGCGGTGGAAGCATGTGTTGAGGAGTTGGAGCAGCAACAAAGTGGTTTTCGATCCTATTGCAACATACCCTTGTTTTTTAGGGTTTGGACGTGATCAGTGTCTTTTACACTGTGAGACTCATTGTGTGTATGTGGTTGTCGGCATTTACATTTGTGTCTGGTTGAAAGCACTTTCAACGGCATCCTTTATCACGGTTACTTGATTGGTTGATGCGGAATTACAATGTTACTTGATCTATTGGTTTTGCAGAAAATTAGGGTAGATTTGTAAATAAATAAGGCACGAAGGCAACATTTCAATTTCCGGTATTTGTTTATGTACAGGATTCACAGGGTATGTATATGTTTTGGATTAAGTATAGGTTGTTTTGGGTTTGCAATTGTTTGACCATCCATGCCCAATGGATACAGGGAGCTTGTAGTCTCACAGTGTTCTTGACACTCAAGGAGCTACCTGTCCAATGGAGCCGATGTTAGTTCCGTCTTCGCGGCTTTGTCCTGAGAGATCAACACAGGCTCTTTTGTAGTTTTTGTGCAGTGTTTTTCACATGATGTTAGAAACACAAACATGTCACAAGTGTGTCCATCGGAAAGAAGATCGGGAAAAAATATTTCCATGAATATATCAAACTCTAGTAACCGGCTCTGGATTATAAGATATGATCGAAATGAATGAGTGATTCTTGGTTATGCATGTTTGAGGTCGATTCTTTCTGATGAAAAGTTTAGTACAAAATCATTTTTGTAGAGAAATAATAGTGAATTTTCAAAAATGAAAGAGGTTTTCTTCATCACATACTAAATAACAAAAGCACTGTACATTTTATGCAGGTGCTACTATGTGGGAGATATCTCGGTGATATTTTGAGCCTACATTAAAGCAAGCTTAAATTTTTCATATTTTCTTTGTTTATTCATTTTAGTGCGGGGCCATTTTACAACATATGGAAAGTAATTTTGCAAAAACCAAGGAGTTTTTGTTAAAAACAAGCCATATAACAAAAAAAATATTTCATTTTATTCTTTGGTGTCACGAATTGGGATATGTGACTAGATCTTTACGACTCATTTTCACAAATGTAAATTTTTAATTATTTGTTTTAGAGATGAATTTGTGGAGCAGTTGCGAGCAACTGGAAAGCGAATTTCCCCGAATTTGAGAAGAGTTTTCTCAAAAACTGCTTCATATACAAAAAATTTCCAATTTTATGTAGTGCTATGGTTTAGGAGATACGAGTTCCTCTTCAACACCTTTGAAAATTAGAAGGCCCAAGTTTAATGTAGCGATTTATTTTGAAGAAATGGTTGAGCTCAATTCCGTTAGTACAAGGATGAGAAAAAGTATATATTTTATGAATTTCATAGTGTAGTGGTTGGATTTTTTAGGAAGGTTGGACTTTTAGAGAAAGCTTGGAGCTTCATTGTATACTCATTTCGACGGTTGGCTAAGGAATAGACCGGTCGTTTTTGACACTTTATGGGATTCCTGTGGCATCTTGCTAATTATTGTGTTTTCTTAAGCAATTGTAAGTATACATGTGTTTTATGTATGCAATAATCTCTATTTTCTTCATCTTAACTAAATCAAGGATAAAGTGAGTCCATTATTCACAGTGCTCTACACAAAGGGTTTGTTTAATTGTTATGTTTTTAATTTGTTTGAAGAGGATCCTTGAAAATTTATTGTCCTCTTCAACTCCTCATGTGTCTAAAACCTCTCCATCTCACTCAATTTGAAGTACCAAATCACTTGCCTACCTTGCCCCATAGAGATCTCTTTGTAAGAATTAAGCCTCATTCATTTAAATGCCTTTCACATTTAAGGTATGAAAGCATCATTAAATTCAATCAAACACCTCTTGTACACATACCCTGTTCAAATCATTCATCACATTGTCATCTCAAACTTTCATTGACCTTTTAGTTTACAAGGATAGAGCCCTCTCCCCACACAGCGGGGCTGGCCTACCGGAGTTAAGCGTGGTCATGATGTTATCCTAGATCCTCTGCTTTCTGGCTGAGGTAGATTTAGGCACTAACATAGTGGCGACTCCTTCAGGGAAGAAAAGCTTTTGTGTGTTCCTTGTTTGCAACTGACCAGAGCCTAAAGTTAGCAGGTGTGCCAGACTACACATTGCTTTGCGAGTGCAGTAGTGCAAAAGCTACATCGGTCGATCTCGAGTATAGTATTATAAACTAAACACCTAACTTTTAATTGCCCATTACATTAAACTGGGAAGAGGTGACAAATCTTCTAAGGGAAGGATCATTCAAGTTGCAAATCGGTTATTTCGATCGGTGGACAGCAATGGAGACACATATGAAGGTTGAAACATTCACCTAGCGACTCCAAATCAATCCGGAGAGATTCAGTGCTCACTAATCAATGTGCCTAAAATAAAATGGTAGGGTATGTGGTAAACCACGCTTGTGAATTTTTGCCAAAGAAGTTCAGATCAGTTAGTGGATATTGAAATTGATGAAGTATTTTTTCATTATGGTCTTCAATTTTGAGATCTCCAAAGTTCACCTAAAGCTAAAGCTGGTTTCTTTGAGTTAGTTGTTGAAAAAAAATTGAGAAGTAGATTAAATTAATTTAAAATGAGTAGGATCAATCATATGAATTTGAGGATACAGAAGTTTTTTGAAACTCCGTCCTTCAAAACAAGAAACAATAGAGCTTCCTTGGATATTTGCATTAATAGTTTGTGAAGTTTTGAAGCATGTATTGAGGAGTTGAGAGCGACAACCAATTTGGTTTTTTTTATCACATTGCAACATACATGGAAATTTTTTTTCGGTTGAATGATAGATCAAATTGTCTTTTACATAACGGACTAGTTATGTGCATGTGTAAGTTTTATTGACCTTTGTTTGTGTCTGGATTAAGCTTGCTGAAAGCATCCTTATCAGGTTAGCAGTTGGTTGATGCGGAATTACAACGTTACTTCATCTCTATTGGTTTTGCAGCAAAGTAGGGTATATTTGTAAATAAATAAGGCTAGCAAGAGCAACATTCAATTTCCGAGTGTTTGTTTATGTACGAGTTGCGGTATGTATATGTTTTTAGTTAGTATGAGTTGTTTGACCATCCATTTTAATAAAATGAAGACATACAGTAAGGTCATTGTGACACCTCCAAGGAGCTTCCATCCCAGTAAATGATGTTAGTTCAGGTCTTCACATTTGTAACGAGAGATCAGCATGAGCTCTTACTGTCTGGTTTGTTAGATGTTTTGCACATGATGTTCGGCTAAAACATGTCACAATTGTTATCCATCAAAGAAGCTCGAAGAAAAATATTTCCAACGATGTCACCTCCCAGTAACCTGGCTCCCGAATTAGAATGTAGTCTAAATGAGCAGTAGTTCTTGGTTATGTGTGTTTTGAGAGTCAGTTCTTGCACACAATGACAAGTTTAGTACAAAATCATTTTGTGAAATAATGGTAAAGGAATTTTCAAGAAAGAAGGTTTTTGTCCATCACATGCTAAATAACAAAACCCTCCTTCATTATGCACAAGGTGCTACTATGTGGGAGATATGTAGTGATATTTGGAGCCTACATTAAAACAAAGAAAAATTTTCATATTTGTTTATTTGTTTTAGTCATTTTAGTGTGAGGCCATTTTACAACAGATGGAAAGTAATTTTGAAAAAAACAAGGAGGTTTTTGTTAAAAAAAATCCATATAACAAAAAAAAAATCAGTTCATTACGAGGTGTCACAGATTGGGATATGTGATTAGATCTTTTACCTCATTTACAGAATTTAAATTTTAATGATCTGCAATTTTAGAGATGATGTTGTGGAACATATTTCGAGCAAATGGAAACGAATTTTCCAAAATTTGAGAGAGTTTTTCTCCAAAATAGCCTTATCTACAAAAACCTCTTTCATTTTATAATAGGTGCTATGGTTTAGGAGATACGAGTTCATATTCTTCTTTTGAAGAAATTAAACCCAAGTTTAATATGACGATTGTATTTTGAGAAATGGTTGAGATCAATTCCTTAAAATACAAGGATGAAAAAATATGTCTTTATAGATTTCATAGTGTAGGGTTGGTTTGTGAAAGGGATTGGACTTTTGAGAAATCTTGGAGCTTCATTGTATACTCATTTCGACGGTTCAGCTAAGAATGAACCCCGATGGTTTGCGGCACTTTATGGGATTCCATGTGGCATCTTGCTTTGGTATTGTGTTTCTGCATTGCATGTGTTTACGTGTGCCATGTCTCTTTACTTTTTAAAATGCTTAACTAAATCAAGCAAGGACAAGAGTAGAATCCCATTGAAATTGCAGTGCTCACCACAGGGTTTGCAACACAGTTATTTTGTGTTCAGGTTGTTTGAAGAAGGGATCATGAAAATTTATTGCCTCTTCAACTATATTCTGTCAAAATCTCTCATCTCACTAAAATTGAAGTACCAAATCACTTGCCTACCTTGCCCCATAGAGATCTCTGCAAGCGAGCCTCATTCCAGGCCCAGAAACTGCCTTTCACATTTGAGCAAATAAACATCATTAAATTCCAATCAAAACCTATGTACACATACCTAGCTAAAATCGGTCATCTCAAGCTGCAACCCAGCATATTTTAAGATTGAAAAGGAGAAGCCTCTCCCCACCGAGCTAGCTACCGGAATTAAGCGTGGTATGATATTATCTAGATCCTACCTTTCATTCCCGAGGTAGATTTAGGCAGCGGTCTGACATTTTCCCCCTGAACAAGACGTTCACAGTTGGGGCAGCTTGAAGGACCATATGGTTGGCCTTGTTTGGACCGAAGGTTGTCCTTGAGGACCGTAAGGTTGTATCTAAGGACCAAAGGGTTGTCCCTGCTGGACAGAAGGTTGTCCCTGTAAGGGTTGTCCTTGTAAACCTGAGCGTTGTCCCTGTAACAAAGGTCCTTGATGAATGACATTCTGATAAGGATTTTCCAGAGGAAAATAGACAGCTTGATTGGGATCGACAGGAGGCAAATAGACGGGGTTACTGAAGGCATCATAGTGATGCGGAGGATTGACAGGAGCTTGGGGCTGCTGAGAACCCTGAGAGTTCTGTTGCTAAACCCAGTGGAGTCACCAATTTTTTATGAAGATAAATCCTCTCTGAAGACAGAGACGATCCCTCTAGTCCTAGTGTGGGTCTAGTAACAAAGGGACAAGCTAGAGTGTAGGTTCCTAATTAATGAATGAAGAATACCAGGTAGATCAACCTACGTGAAGTCCAACGCTATTGTCGTGGCTGTCGTGGTGGTGGCCTCTTGATTCCTGTCTCAGCGGGTCACAATCCTTCCATAGCGATGCTTGGATACCTGCACGAAGATCAAAAAACAAGAGAAGCATACGAAACAATGATCTCATCCATAATTACTAACCAGTCAAAGATGGTTAAGAATATTTCATCAAATAAAACACATTAACTCAAGATGGGAACCAGATAATAGTCATGTATATGTATTAATAGAAGAAAGAGTTACAATTGGAGCCTTGACATCGCAGCCTCCTTCAGCAGGGTTCAGTCGAAGCACGTCTCAATGAATCGTCAGGGAATTCGGACGAGATGAAGACACATGCCTAAGCTCTCTCAATAAGGGTCTCTTCCATTCTATCTTTTCCAGCAAAGTGTATAGGAATCTCTTTAGAATTTCAGCTATAATATGTTCAGTTCAGCTAGCTCATCAATGGAAGATGGCTATATTTCTAGAGGGAGAGGAGGAGGTTAGGATCCCTACAATAGTGGAATGGAGGCCTTATCCCTTGGGAGGTTTCCCCAAAAGGTGGAAACAAGAGGCAAAAGGAGGAAGGTCGTGGTTATTCAGTCGAACCACTCCATATGACTCGCCCATGAAGTTGTTATGATGGAAACGCCACGTCTATTTTTAAAAAAATTTCCATAAACAGATTGGCGCAGGCAGCTAACTGAGATAGAGTGTCAGCTAGCATGAGGTCCAGTGTTAATCTTCCTCATTGGCGCGAGGGCATAACAGGCTACCAGCGCCAAGGAAAAAAATGTGTTTCTGATGGTCTGTTTAGGAAATTTTCAATATAAGTAACATTGTCCTCATGGCAAGGGATGCAATGATGGTCTTTCCAAGGCATGCCACTTTATTTTGGTCACTGAAATGAGCCTCCAATGTGTGAGATGGGGATTGTAGGGACAGTGACAAAATTTTGTGTAACAAACCCAAGAGTTGAGAGTGCAAGCTTCTGTGATCCATAACATTATAATTATAAATCTTCTGGGAAATCACATAAGGAATTTTTAGAACTGACGCGTTTCGAACTACCAACTGTAGTTCATCATTAGGATAATGATGATTCCTAATTGATTCCATTATGTGCTCACTTGAGGTCTCAAGGTGGCTCTAGGTGTTTGTCCTTGGGCAGCCTCAAGTGGAGAATCTTATTCCTGAAGTGTGCAAAGTGGACCCAAATGGTGACCTTATGCCATACTCAGGATCGCACGGGTTATTGAGGGAAATTCGTGGAAAATTACACTGCTATCAAAGAAAATGGCGCGCAAAGTGCATTGTGCCAGTGTCTTATGTGCGCAATTTAATAAATTTGCCTTTTTACCTTAGAGAAAGTTAAATTTTCCAGATTTTGTAATGTTTTTCCACCTTGTAAATCCTTCTCCTTAACATTTCATGAAGTCCTTTGCTTGTTCGATTTTCCAGTGATAACAGTTATCCCCTAATTTATGAGGTCTAGGAAGAACTGTATACCCGAAATACATTATAGTTTATGTTCTGTATAACCCATGTTGAGAGAGAGAGTGAGAGAGTAACTTGCGTTCAGCCTAAGGTTGGAGACCCCTTGCTGTGAGTAAAAGAGGGACCATGTTCTATCAGAAACCTGCAAAAGATAGCATAAATACGATATTTCTGCGAGGCGGACATGTCCCACGCTCATGATGCTTTGGCTAGTTAAAGACTATCTGATAGATAGAGGTTATGTCTGTGTCACTTATAAGGTAGTGATTTGTTGATTTGGTTGATGAAGAAGATTGCTGACGCCCTCAGGGGCATTTTTTCTTTGACGATAGGTTGAATGTAGTGCCCACATGCACAGTCTTAGTATGGCATATTTTATAATAAAGTCTCATTGTATGCAGGGGTGTATGAATGGGACCTTCCCGTGTAATAATTGTTGAAAGAGATGCTTATAATGGCATGGGTCTTTGACTAATTCTGACAAAGTACAATACCATCTTGACATGAAAGCTTGTGTTGTAGTCAAATGTTAGGAGGATCGATGACATCAATGGGCAATGAGGATTCCCACAGTGCCATATGAGGATGCCCCTATTGAGGTGAGGAACCATCCAAGGTACTGCTTCCTTTTTGGAAAATGGTTGTTGAAGTCGACAAGAAGGAAGCCTCAACCAATCGAGAGAAATACTAATGAAAGGGACTTGAGTCTCTAATATGATAATTTAACATAGGCATGATGGAGATAAATGGCTGAAAACTGATGATGGGAGTTTAGTGGCCCAAGGTCGGAGCTTGAAAATGAATTTGGCGGCAGTCATAATGATTTCTGATGAGGAAATCCCTAGAGTCGATAGGACGTCCAGGGTGGGTATATTTTTGTTATGAATGTCATGGTGGCTTTGCGTGAGAGGTGTGAATATCCAACCAAGGGTGATTAGAGACTATTTCCAGGGGAGAAAAGTGGATGGGTGGGTGGGGGATGTTCTCCTAAAATATCTTTGTACACTTTACAAAATAATATAAAATGGGTTTGGATGTACGAACATGGAGACGGGTGCCCCAAAAACATGAAAATTATTTCTCACCGATGATGTGAGGAAGGTGTTTTTGCTGAGGGTGGGGGCCCCATTTAGACCAGTGGTGCATGTTCAAATTACTTGTTAACGTGGTAGTCCAGGAAACGGGTTTTATTATGATATGGTAAAACTTGACTTGATGCATGATGGATGGATGAACATGAAGTTTTTCCTGGGCTGGGGTGTTATGGCCATGGCATCATATTTTTTGATACATTGTCTACTTGAGTGATGGATGCCATGGAGGGGGAGGCTCTACTGACTGACGAGGATGTTTATCATGTGAAAGATGGGGAGATGATAAACATGGTCAGGTGTTTGGAACCTATGGTTTATTCTTGTGGAGAAATGATGTCAGGATATGAAAATATTTCTGGGACTCTATCATGCTGAGGGCATAATGATACCTACTCTAGAACCTTCAGTGACTGGGGAGACAAGTAGTTTGTCATACTATGTAATGCCTGCAACCAATACCACAAGTAAAAGCATCTTTTTCATTCAAATATAATGACAAATGTACTGAATGAAAAAACGATAAGAGAGGGCATACCTGTCGGAACTAAAAAAAATATTTTTTCGGAGGCGTGAATGTGTGAAGCCTCCTTTAGGTGTTATGAGGTGTTGATCACTATGCTGCTTTTGGTTTCGCAATTGGGCTTTATGAGCTCCTGTTATGGTCCCTCAAGAAATTTGAAAAGGGTGATATATAGGTCAATATGGATCATTTCAGTTCATTTGTGTCATTTGAGAGTTGTGAGGTCAGAGCTTGTTGCCAAGCCTTTCTTGCTGTTGTGGTCAGGCTGTGTACCAGGGATTTGCATCGTTAGTGCCAGGTAGGCCCTTGAATGTCCAGCATTTTAATTTTTTCAGTTTTACTGTTGGGGGGTCTGTACAAAACTTGTTTTTGGCCTTGGTCGCGCAGGCGATTAAGGTTCAGGCGTAGAGAATTCCATGGAAATTTGAGGATTTCTGCGGAGATTTCGAACCTATTGGAATTTTTGCGTGTGACTTCCACTTATATCTAAGATACAGACATGCGTTCAGTGAACCTTTCTGAGAAACATGCCCATCGAAAAGCCAAGGCAATTTTTTGAAAAATAATTTGAAATTTTTTTGAGTTTTTATGTCACTGATGTGCTTCTGTTTGGTGGCAGGATGTTGTGGATAGAGAGGGATTGGTCGGATCTTCATATGGTTGTGGTACAATATGCCAACGCCCATAGGTTACTAGCTCAATGGGGTATCCTCAACTTTCTTGAGAATGACCTCTTGAGGTCGCAGGATCGCTTGTTGCGCTACTTGGTCCGTTGTTAGAACCGGAGGTGCAAGGTGATGGTTTTGCGAGGGAATGACATTCCTATCCATCTAGAGATGGATATATACTTTGTGACCGATTTTTTATCTCAGGGTGAGGCATTTCCTCACCTGCTCCCGCCTAGGAGGGTGGCTCCCCTTCGTTGGTCGAAGTAGCACTATGGCAGGGTGCCCCTTTCAAAGGGGTGGATTCTTATATCCTTAGTGACCAACCTAGTTGAGCAGTGTGCTTTGGCTATGATCGTGCGATTGACTGGGTCATCATCACCGCACAGGGCGTCAAGACGTCATATCGGTGTTCTGCGTCAGCTTCGGGTCATACATTTATTTGACTTGGCCCGTCATGTTTATGACAGTATGGTGTCTTAGCTAGCGAATATCTCAGGAGTATCTAAGCTATTAACATATGATAACATCATGTGTAGCATTATGTTTGAGTGGGTGGTACTATTGCGGCCCATAGTGGCAGTTCCTATGGGGTTTCACCGAGACCCTCAGATGAGCGATGGGCGCCGTTGATGCCTCAAGGTGGGGGAGGAGAGTTGGGTAACTATTGGAATGCGACCACAGAGGCTTGGTTCGAGGCAAACCCTCAGATGTTCATCGAATTTCCATGCTATGGGATGGACTTTCGGGGAGATCCAGATATGGATCTTCCTTTCGGTTATGTGTGGGGACTTGCAGGTATGATTTTTATGTTTTCTGCATTTTTTGAGTATTTATGATAGCCTGCTACTCGATTGGTGGGACACTAACCCATTCAGAGGGTTCCAGGTGGAGGAGCTCAGCCCCAGGCTGGGGGGCAAGGTGGAGATCCATAGCAGACTCATGGTGGAGGACCCAGTGATGGTGTTGGCCCTTCCGAGAAGGGTAGCATTTCGGTTGTCGCCGAGTATGCTACAACTATCGCTCATGTTGAGATGACAGAGGCACAAGTGGCAGAGATGGTGAAGTGGTTAGCTACATCTGAGGCCTAATCCACTGACCTAGTAGATGATTAGAGTTGAGTGGAGAGGTTGACCCAGGGTATTGTGACCTACGGTTTTTTTGATGATCTATATGATGCCTGGCTTGAAACATTGATGGCCCGAGAGAGGAGCTATCATATGACTCTGTGTCGTGTGGTGCTTAGCTGTTGCCCCAGTGTTGGCACCAAGCGCATTTGTGGGTCCAGGTGGCCCACCTAGCAAGGCTCAGCCCTAGAGACACCTTGTATTCAGGGAAAGCACCCATTATGAGGATGCTTCCCTTATTTTTCGATGACATGTGTATATATATATAATTTTTTGGTTGACCTGCGGATCAGAGACATGACTTGTTATTTGTACACACACATATTTTTTGGTATATATGCGAGATGTATTTTTTGCATCTCTTGATGATGTTTCTTATGGTTATATGATTTGATGGATGTTGTGTATCGTCGATGGAGATCTATATTTTTATGTTTTTTGTTTTATGTATGATGGTTTATACAAGATGCATTCCAGTCTAGGATGTGATTAGCTATGCGATCTACTTTCTGATTTTGATTTCTTAGTACATGTGCAAATGTAATATGATCAAATTGACGGCTTAATATTTTTGCACGTAAATATTTTCTAAACAGTTGTGAATCTTGTACTTTAAATCCTTGGTTTAACTACGAAACCACTAATTGGGAATCAAGGTAGATATGCAAGTGGAGGATGCCTTGGTTGAAAGCATCACTCATGAGCCCTATGAAAATGTCATATTATGCCTGATTATTGGTAGTTGATCTGATGCATACTCCATTGGTGAAGAATCGTGATTGCTCAGGATATCAGATGACCTAGGTGGCTGCTGCTAGATTTTGAGACCATCACGATGCTCCATCAACGCATCCAAAGTAATGGTTGGGGCGACGATCCATATGTGACACCAGAGCGCTTTTTAGAACAAGTTTGTGATGTTTGTGATAAAAAAACCAAATTTTGATATATGCATGTTATCTTTAGGGTTGAAACCTCCTAACCGTTATGGGTAAAATTTCTTGAGGTAGAGACCATTGACAGGGTTACTTAGGCATGTTCCATCGGGCTCTGACAAGATGTATGCCTCTTTGAGGAGGAAATGTTTTATGACATAGGGACCTTTCCACAGGGTTTCGAACTTCCTGGGCCCTAAGGCTTCTTTCGCAACATCATAACGGAGGACTAACGCCCCATCAGTAAATGATCAAGGGGTGATGTTGCGATCGAACAATGCTTTCACACACTTTTTATGGGCCTCATTGTGTTGGAGCGACTATCATCGATTTTTTTCAATGAGCTCTAGTTGTACCAAGCGTTTATCTAGAGGCTCGGTGTCATGGAGGAGTTCGATGGCGACGTGTAAGTTATGGATTTTTTGTTCTATGGGAATCACGGCTTCGACCCCGTACACCAAGTGGAAGGGTGTGAACCCTGTTGATGTTTTCACTGTCGTGCAGTATGCCCACAAGGCGGAGAAAAGCATGTGGTTATAGTTTTTCTTGTTGTTATTCACCATACGCCATAACATTGTTTTGAGCACTTTTTTCACAAATTCTACCTGTCTATTGGATTGGGGGTAGTATGGTGAATCGAATTCATGTGTGAATCCGAGATGATGAGATAGCTCCTGGAAAATCTTGTTTTCGAAGTGATTTCCGTGGTCGTAAACTAACTCTTTTGGTACACCAAACCAAGCGATGATGTGGTTGAATAGAAACCGTGCAGTGGTTTTTGCCGTGTTGTCGTATGTGGGCATGGTCTCTACCCATTTGGTGAAATAGTCGATGGCTATGATAATGTATTTGTGGTTGTCAGACGACGTGGGGTTGCAAGTCATGAAGTCTGTCCCCCATTTGCAAAAGGGCCCAGCTACTATGACTGGGTATAGGGGAGCGGGTTGTGCTCTTGCCTTGTGAGCGAAGCGTTGACATCGCTCGCACATTTTGACTGCTAAGATGAGGTTTTAGAATAAGGCGGGTCAAAAATATCCTGCCTGCATAATTTTTTGGGTGGTAGCTGTTGATCAGCGGTTGTCATTGATGTCAACCCAAGCAGCACCAGGGGCTAACCCAATATTGCATGGGAATTTTGACCTACCAAATTAATTTATTCTGGGTCAATAATGTTTTTTTATGGTTTCTACTTGTCGATATTTTTCCGTTGATATATGGCACGCCATGTAATTCTTCATAGTTTGAGAGATATTCATGTTTGAAGTTTGTACCCCTAGTTAGTGGGATAAAACCCCATGGGGTTGATGCATGGGTCATTGAAAAGTAATAATTAATATTTTTCAAGCTTCTAAAATCCCTCCCACGTTCACTTGTTGAAGCCCTTCTCAACCTAAGCATTTATATAAATTGTGATCCTCATTTCCTCCTTAGGCAAGGGATTACGCCATATGAAACAGGTCATCATGGAATTTGCGCTCTAAAATTTTTCCTACGAAGGATCAAAAGCTGAATTTTTTATGAGGCGAAGAAAAAAATCCTGAGGAAGCTGCTATAAAAATTTCAGATCAAGGTGCGTAACATTTTTGGAGATATGATCTGTGGAAGTCAGGGTTTTTGCAGGCTCCTGAAATTCATCTCAAATAAGTGACCCTGGTAAATTCGTCATAACTCTCTCTCTGAGTATCGGATTGGAATTTCATAAAAATTGGTGGATAGTGCACAATCTGTACTTTTTTCTCTATCAATTTCAGAGCCAAATGAATAAAATAGTGACACGTGGCACGTTTTACAAGTGCACTCTGATGAAACAACCCATAATTAGGGCATTGTGAGAGATTGGGTATAACTATCTCTTGAAGAATCCAAATTGGGTCAGACCTATGGCATTGGAAAGATGACTCAGAGGAATACTACAGGACTGAAAATCAGATATTGAGGATTTGAAACAACAGAGATACACCAGATTCAATATCGATCTCCTAGAAGGCAAGAAAAAGCTAGATCATGTGTTGTCAAGGGTTGCAAAGGACCAGAATTTCTACGGAAACAAAGAAAAGCAAGGTTCAGCAGAGGGTAGCATGACAAGAGAAGTAACCAAGGTGCATAACAGTAGCAAGAAGTTCATCATATGAAGTCTTCAAGTGGGTAGCACTACATACAATCATTGTAAAGGTATCATTGTACTTAGTCATTGTAAATACATTATTGTACAAATTGTACTAGTATCTATCTGCCAAGGGTTGAAGAGGCAGTTTTGGGAGGTCTAGGATCATCATTAGGTGGTTGTGTCAAAGTTGGGGTTATGGTCTAGTATATCTTCTTCTTCTACATCATTCTATATCATTGTAAAGTGGGCCATTTTCCCTGGTACGAGAGTCCATTCTTCTTTTATTCTTCTATAGGGTGGTAGGGTGGTGCTAGGGTGAGTTGTAGCTCATTGGGTGTTGGGGCATCTGTTCATTTGACTACTGAAGAATCTCGGGCATTGGAGTGTCCATCCAATGGGAGCTGGAGAAGAATGATTTTCTAGATTCTAGGAAGTTGGAGCTTTATTTTCAATTGGAGTTGAATATTAAAGAATTATTAGAAAAGCATTAGGTGGTTTTTGTCCTGGAGTGGGTTTCCACCTTAAAAACTATGTGCATTTGTGTTCCTCTTGTTTGTTGCTATCATTGTACAAACACTGATAATAATTGAAGATTAACTAATGCTCTAATTGAAAGAAATATTGATTCACCCCCCCTCTCAGTATTTCCAAAAATTGGTATCAGAGCTTGGTTCCTTCAATAGCAGTTTAACAGCTAGAAGGAGGTCATGGAGTATACCAAGAATGGTGTACCTCTATTCAATGAAAATAATTATGCACTTTGGAAGGGAAGAATGGAGGTCTATCTCTTGGCGCAAGGTTACGAAGTATGGGACACTGTTCAAAATGGATTTACATCAACCGCGGATGAACAAGGTAAGAAGAATTTAGTAAATGATGCAAAAGCAAAGAATATTATTATCAGTGGACTTATTGAATCTGCTTATCATAAGGTGTTGGGTTGTAAAACCGCCAAAAATGTATGGGACAAGCTTGAGAATATATATGCAGGTGACTCAAATGTCAAAAAAGCAAAGCTTCAAATCTATAGAGCAAAATTTGAGCAACTCAGAATGAAAGAAGATTGCAACATTGCTGCATACTTTCAATACGTTGATGAAATAACCAATACTCTGGAAGGATTGGGAGAGCCAGTTGACGAGAAGACTATTATACGGAATATTCTTAGAACATTACCAAGGAGATTCAACCCAAAGGTATCGGTCTTAGAATACAGTGCAAATCTGGACAAACTCAGCAAGGAAGAATTACATGGAGTTCTCATAGCATATGAAATGAGACTTGATGAAGAAAAGGGTACTTCAAATCTAGAAACTGCGTTCATTGCATCTAAGCAAACCAATAAGGAAAAACAACCTTCAATTGAAATGACTTGCACCTGCAAGTGTGAAGAAAAGGGAGATGATGGAGAAGGTCTTTCAGATGAAGAATATGCTTACTTTACAAGAAAACTAAAACCTGGTAAGGGAAAATTCAAAGGTAAACTTCCATTGATATGTTTCGGTTGTGGTGAGGTTGGGCATTTCATAGAAAAATGTCCGAACAAAAGTGATGGCAACTCAAAAGGAAAGAAAGGCTTTAAGAAATTCAACAAGCAAGGCAAAAAGAAAGGATCCAAAAGGAACTTTCTCTCTAAAGAAGATAGCTCATCATCCGATGAAGAAAGTGACAGAAAAGAAGAAGCCAATGAGAAAGTATTGTTTATGGCCAAGCACAATAAACAAGAAGTATCAAATAATGAAGAAGAAGGGTTGACCATAGAAGAATTTTATGAGGAGGCAATCAAGCTTATAAAAGAGCTCAATGCTGAGAAGATCTGTTCCAATACTCTTGAAGAACAAGTTCAATGTCTCAAAATTGAGGTTGAAGAACACAAATGTATTGAAGAGTCACTTCAAAAGAAGTTGGAAGAAAGCAACCAAGAAAGGGAAGCATTAGAAGCCGAAGTAGTCTTGCTGCATAAAGAAGTGAAGAAGGGAAAATTTGTCCAAAACTATGCCAGCAGCTCAAGGGCATTGGAAGAACTCATCAAAAATCAATGATCTTACAACGACAGAACTGGCCTCGATTACAAAGAAGAAGAAGCAGGACCTTCTACAACAAAATACAATGAACCTATGAGATCTGACATACATGAAGACTTCATTGGACAAGATTCGCAAGCACATCCTTGGAAGATGATTCCTCGACGAATATTTTCATCCAGGTACCAACATATTTTTCATGGCTATTGTTATTCATGTGGAAAATTTGGTCATAAAGCTGTATAATATCGCACGTACCCTATGACCCAATACAATTCCAAGAGATTCTTCAAATATGAACCTCCCAGGGCTCAACGAAACATCAATAGATTTGAAAATTTTATAAATAATATGGAATGTTACGAATGTCATAACTTTGGACACATAGCCAAAGACTGCAGACTTGAAAATCCTCTAGAAGAATCTTCGAAGCCATAGAATGAATGAACATGGAAGAAGAAGAAGACTGATAATTGTGCTCTCGCTCTCAAGGCTCAAAAAAAGAAAGATGTGTGGTATGTTGACAGTGGTTTCTCAATGCATATGACTGGAGATAGAAGGAAATTTGTATCTCTGAAAGAGAAGAAGGATGGAACCATATCCTTTGGAAATGATGGATCTTCAAATGTTATAGGATCAGGTACCATCACTCTCGGAAGCAAAGATGTTATAGCCAAGAATGTTCTATTGGTCGAAAACATGAATCATAATCTGCTCAGTGTTGGACAAATGTGTGATCAAGGACACACAATGCTATTCAACTCCACAAAATGTGAAATCAGGAAAGGCAGGTATGGTAAAATTGTGGCTACAGCAAGTCGAGCTCCAAACGACATATATGTTATGGATGAAGCAACTAAAGCATGTCTACTAGCTAAAGAAGATGAAAGTTGGTTATGGCACAAACGAATGGGTCACATAAACTTTGACAATATTGTCAGGATAAGAAAAAAGGAAGCAGTACGAGAAATGCCGAAAATCTCAAAACCTTCCAACACACTATGTGAGGCATGTCGGCATGGCAAGCAGACAAAAGTCCAATTTAAAACAAAAGAACACTTTTCATCACATCCATTGGAATTGATACATACCGATCTATGTGGTCCTATGAGAACAAAAGGCTTAGATGAAGAATTATATTTCATGTTAATGATAGATGACTATACTAGGATGATAGCCGTCAGTTTCCTAAAGAAAAAATCTGAAGCATTTGAGTGCATTAAGATCTACAAGGAGTTGGTTGAAAATGAAACTGATTTGAAAATGAAGTGTTTAAGATCAGATAATGGTGGAGAATTCACTTCCAAATTATTTCAACAATATTGTGACGAAAATGGAATAAAAAGGCAATTTTCAATAGCACGAACACCTCAGCAAAATGGAGTTGTTGAAAGAAAGAATAGAACTGTACAGGAAATGGGTAGAACAATGTTGAAGGACTCAAAATTGGATGAAAAATTATGGGTTCAAGCAATTGATACGGCAATCTTCATTATCAACCGAAGTCTTCTCAGAAATAATTGCAACAAGACTCCATATGAATTATGGAAAGGAAAACCAGCTAATGTAAAATATTTCAGAATCTTCGGAAGAAAATATTATATCAAAAGAGAAGATCGAAATTTGGGTAAGTTTGAATCACGTGTTGATGAAGGTATCTTTGCTGGTTACTCACACAAAAAAAAGGCCTATAAATGTTATAATCTAAGACGAAAACAGATAGTGGAGAGCATAAATGTTACATTTGATGAAGATGGTGTTCTAGCAAGTAATGATGAGGATCTAGAATCTTTGAAACTTGAGACAAAGGCTGAAAAAGACACAGATAAAATTGTAGAACAAGAAGAAACTATCAATGAGGAAGAAGTAAACAATGATCATCAAGATATACCAGAACAACAACAAGAAGCTCCTCCAAGGAGAACAAAAGAGTGGATTCAAAAGAACCATCCATCAAATCAAATCATTGGTGACATAAATGAAGGTCGACAGCTTCGTTCATCACAACAAGCTCACGTTGCTTTTCTAGCAACCTTTGAGCCTAGTAGTTTTGAGGAAGCCAACCTGAATGAACATTGGGTAGTAGCTATGAATGAATAATTGGATCAAATTGAGAAGAATAACACTTGGGAATTAGTTCCACGACCAAAAGATAAAAATGTCATTGGGACTAAATGGGTGTTCAAGAACAAATTGAATGAAGATGGGCAGGTTACCAGAAACAAAGCAAGATTGGTTTGCAAAGGCTATGCACAAGTGGAAGGAATTGATTTCGACGAAACATTTGCACCAGTTTCCAGAATGGAAGCCATCCGAATGTTTCTCACCTATGCATTTTCAAGAAAAATCAAAGTTTACCAAATGGATGTTAAGTCAGCATTTTTGAATGGAGAATTAGAAGAAGAAGTTTACATTGAACAACTTGAAGGTTTTCTACTATCACAAAAAGAAGACTATGTCTGCAGGTTAAAGAAGGCTCTATATGGTCTCAAGCAGGCTCCTAGAGCATGGTATGCTCGTCTTGATGGATATCTACGTCAACAAGGGTTCAAGAAAGGTATTGTTGATAGCAATCTTTATGTACAAATAGATAAAGATAATTTAACAATCATTGAGGTATATGTGGATGATATAATATTTGGTAGCAATGATGATCAACTAAGTAAGAAATTTTCTACAAATATGCAAAGTGAGTTTGAGATGTCTTTACTTGGTGAGCTGACATACTTCTTAGGGCTTAAAATATCTCAGCAAGAGAAAGGAATATTTATATGTCAAGCCAAGTACATCAAGGAAATTCTCAAGAAATTCAAAATGGAAGATTGCAAACCCGTCCTTACTCCGATGGTAACAGGTTGAAAATTGAGCATAGACGACTCATCTAAGGATGTGGATCAGAGGTTGTACAGATCTATGATTGGTAGTCTTCTATATGTAACAGCCTCTCGGCCAGATGTTATGCAAGCAGTTGGACAAGTAGCAAGATTCCAAGCAACACCAAAAGAATCACATATTATTGCCGTCAAAAGAATTCTTCGATATCTAAAGGGCACAAAAGAATATGGCTTGTGGTATCCCAAGGGTAACAATCTCATTATTCAAGCCTTTACAGATGCAGATTGGGCAGGAAGCATTGATGATCGTAAGAGTACTAGTGGAGCAACATTCTATCTAGGTGGTTGTCTCATATCATGGTTGAGAAAAAAGCAAACTTCAATCTCGTTATCTACAGCGGAAGCAGAATACATTGCAGCATCATCATGTTGTACTCAAGTCCTTTGGATGAAACAAAATTTGCAAGATCTTCAAGTACAATTCAGTGAGCCTATTCCCATATTCTGTGACAACACTAGTGCCATCAGCATCTCCAAGAATCCTATCATGCATTCAAAAACAAAACACATTCCGATCAAATATCATTTTTTTAGAGAACAAGTCGCTGAAAAGAATATCAAACTTGAGTATGTTTGTACAAAAGAACAAATTGTTGATATCTTCACTAAACCTTTACCTCGTGAAGCATTTGAATATCTTCGTCAAAAGCTTGGGATTATCCTAAGTTCACATTAGATTACAGGTCTGCAGGACGGTTGTGTGTTAGGGGGAGTGGAAGTGTGTACAGGTCCGGAGGATGGTTGTGTTTTAGGGGGAGTTACCCTTTGCTATTGATGTCAAAGGGGTAGAGAATGTTGTAGGAAGAGGTGTCATGATCGCAGGGGGAGTACTTGTGTTTCCATCAATGCCAAAGGGAAAGATTTTTGATCAGCGGTTGTCATTGATGTCAACCCAAGCAACACCAGGGGCTAACCAAATATTGCATGGGAATTTTTACCTACAAAATTAATATATTATGGGTCAATAATGTTTTTTATGGCTTCTACTTGTCGAGATGTTTCCGTTGATATATGGGTTTGAGAGATATTCATGTTTGAAGTTTGTACCACTAGTTAGTGGGCTAAAACCCCATGGGGTTGGGGCATGGGTCATTGAAAATTCATAATTAATATTTTTTTAGCTCCTAAAATCCCTTCCACGTTCACTTGTTGAAGCCCTTCTCAACCTAAGCATTTATATAAATTGTGATATTTTTTTCCTCCTTAGGCAAGGGATTTCGCCATCTGAAACAGGTCATCGTGGAATTTGCGCTCTAAATTTTTTTCTACGAAGGCGAAGTAGCTAAAATTTTTATGAGGCGAAGCCGAAATCCTGAGGAAGCTGCTGTAAAAATTTCAGATCAAGGTGTACAATATTTTTGGAGATATGATCTGTGGAAGTCAGGGTTTTTGCAGGCTCCTGAAATTCATCTCAAAAAAGTGACCTTGATAAATTTGTCATAACTCTCTCTCTGAGTATTAGATTGGAATTATGTAGAAATTGGAAGATAGTGCACAGTCTGTAATTTTCTCTCTATAAATTTCAGAACCAAATGAAGAAACAATGACACATGGAACGCCGTACAAGTGCGCTCTGCTGAAACAATCCATAATTAGGGCATTGTGAGAGATTGGGTATAACTCTCTCTCGAAGAATACAAATTGGGTCAGACCTATGGAATTAGAAAGATGATTTAGAGGACTACTACAGGACCAAAAATAAGATATTGAGGATTTGAAATAACAGAGATACACTAAATTAAATATCGAGCAACTAGAAGGCAAGAAAAAGCTAGATCATGTGTTGTCAAGGGTTGCAAAGGAATAGAATTTCTACGGCAGCAAAGAAAAGCAAGGTGCAACAGAGGGTAGCATGAAAAGAGCAGAAACCAAGGTGCATAATAGCAGCAAGAAGTTCATCATATGAAGTCTTCAAGTGGGCAGCACTGCATACAATCATTGTACTTAGTCATTGTAAATACATTATTGTACAAATTGTACTAGTGTCTATCTGCCAAGGGTTGAAGAGGCAGTGTTGGGAGGTCTAGGATCATCATTAGGTGGTTGTGTCAAAGTTGGGTTATGGTCTAGTATATCTTCTTCTTCTACATCATTCTATATCATTGTAAAGTGGACCATTTTCCCTGGTACGAGAGTCCATTCTTCTTTTATTCTTCTATAGGGTGGTAGGGTGGTGCTAGGGTGAGTTGTAGCTCATTGGGTGTTGGGGCATCTGTTCAGTTGACTACTGAAGAATCTCGGGCGTTGGAGCGTCCATCCGGTGGGAGCTAGAGAAGAATGCTTTTCTAGATTCTAGGAAGTTGGAGCTTTATTTTCAATTGGAGTTGAATATTAAAGAATTATTAGAAAAGCATTAGGTGGTTTTTGTCTCGGAGTGGGTTTCCACCTTAAAAACTGTGTGTATTTCTGTTCCTCTTGTTTGCTGTTATCATTGTACAAAAACTGATAATAATTGAAGATTAACTAATGCTCTAATTGAAAGGAATACTGATTCACCCCCCCCCCCAGTATTTCCAACATTAGCCATTCTAGAGAGGTTGCCACCGCAAGCTCCGATGTGACAGTGATTAAGATATTTCTCAGCTTGGTCGTGAGTGAGGCATCGACGTAAAATGGTTTCGATGCCATACTGATAAAGGACATCTCCCATGAGGAGCTATCAGGGGGCCTGGTGGCGTATGCACCTACGGTCATCACGAGTGATATTTGGTTTGAAATTTTGGGTTCGCAAGAATAAGAGAATATCTCCATACCAAGGGTTTTCGGTCGTCACTAGGAAGATATGCTCGTCGGGTAGTGAATCTTTGGCAGGTGATCCTTTGGTCTGACCTCAAAGGTCAGCAATGAACTCAACTAAAATTAAAGCATTTATGCTTTTGGGGGAGCTAAACTATAATTCCAACTCTTGTAGTATAACTATCCAACGAGTGTATTTATGGTTCATCAAACGACGGATGAGAAGATATCTCATGGGGTTGATATCTGTGATGACCGTTGTAGTCCTTAGGATAATGTAGAGGTGAATTTTTTGAGCTGTGTGTATTAATTCTAGGTCAGTCTTCTCTTCAGGCTCATACCTTAATGCAGGGCCTGATAATTTTTTACCAACGTAATAAATTACGTGTTCTTTACCATCGAGGCCCTCCTGGATTAACACCCCGGCTAAAGAGGTTTCAGACACTGATAGATACAGGGTGTAATTTTTGTCGTATTTTGGTGGACTGATCAATGGTGCTGAAGATAATGTGTCTTTCAGCGCCTCAAATGATTTTTTGGGCTTGATTATCCCATTTGAATGGGATGTCCTGATGGAGGAGGCATAGGAATCCGTGAGTGCAAGTGGCATAGTCTGGGACGAAGCGTCTCAGAAAATTGTCCTTTCCCTATAAGATTTGGAGTTGATTGAGGGTTTGACGTGGTGGTACCTCTTTGATAGCTTGGACCTTGAGGGGGTCCACTCTAATCCCTTGTTGGGACACAATAAAACCTAGAAGTCTTCTTGCAGTGATGCAGAAGACACACTTGAGGGGATTCAAGCGTAGGTTGTATTGCCGGCATCATTGGAATACCAGCCGCAGATCCTCGAGATGATCAGATCACTTCTTAGATCAGACGGTGAGGTCATCCAAGTAGGTCAGGATGAGGTGTACCGAGTCATGAAATATATAACTCATGGCCCGCTGGAAAGTGGCTCCCGCATTTTTAAGACTGAATGGCATAACCTAATATGCGAACGTGCCCCATGGGGTGGTGAACGTGGTCTTGTATCAGTTAGTGTGCCGTATTTCGATCTTATTATACCTAGAGAAACCATCCATGAAGGAGAGGGCCTCATGTCCCGCACAAGCATCGATGACTTGGTTGATGAACGGGGTAGGGAATTTTCCTTTGGACATGCTTTGCTTAAATCGCGAAAATAGGTACAGACGTGAATCGTGCCCTATTTTTTCATGACGTGAATAGGGTTGTAAACCCATGATGTGTAAGCAATGGGGTGGATAAACCCGAATTTTTGAAGCTTATCAATTTCTTGTTTAATTGCTTCTACCTTGGATGGGTGCAATTGACGTTGTTTCTGGCATACTAGTGGTACGTCAGGCCAAGTGTTAATGTGGTGCTCTACTATAGTGGGACTAAGCCCTAGCATTTCCAAGTAGTCCCATGCGAATATAACTCTATACTCTTGAAACAAATGGGTGAAATAGGTTACCTCGTCTGGGGAACTTGTTGCCCCCAGCAAGATTTCTTCGAATTTCTTGGGATTTCGAGAGATATTCACCTTGATGGTAGGAGACGTGTTTGAGATGTTCCCTTATTCAAACACTTTGGGTGCCGGAATGGGATTTTTGAACCAATTGACTTTCCCATATAGAATTAAATCTTTTGATTTGATTGCGTAAATATCTTGGGTTCCTGGATTGTTAGGGCTGAATGTTTTTTCAGGAAGAAAAAACGAGCAGTGATGCATTGCATCCCACGGATAATCTGGTTCTTCCATGGCCTTGAGAATATTCTCATCTGAGTGGAATAAGGATCCTAAGGGGGATTGATTCTACGTAAGGTCGTGAGGAGGTGGTTCAGTCCTAACGGAGCTGGTCGATATACATGAATAAGATTCCATCGTCGATGCACTGGAACCAGACGTGATCGATAGGGTGCAGATAGATTAGGCTTGCACCGTCGTTGGTACAACTACTCTTGTAGCTGCAACAGTCTCGACACCTATGAATGTTGAGTAGACAACACGAGTCATGGTTATGATACACAACAATATGAATCGTATATGATGTTTTATGTCGTGGGGGAGGAATTTCCATCATGGCGGCTTGTGTGAGAGCCAATCTAGGTTCCTCATGAAGCGTACCAAGAGTAATCGCACTTTCCTGGATTTGGAAATTGTGCTTGGTGCAGAGGCGCCTGAATGTTTCCATTAAGGGGAATTCCTTTGTTTCGTGGTTATAGCCAATACAAATGGTGCACGGTACCATAATTTCTATCGAGTAGATGGTGTGGGAACCAACACTACCCTTAGTCCCTGAGGTGGACGCTCAGAAAGGATTGGGCATGGGGGAAATATTATGTTGTTGCCATCTCTGATTTTTTGGTTTTGGGAGGTCCATCTCCTTTGGGGGTACTAGACTCAACATTTCTCTTGCCGCTCTTAGCCTTGGGAGGTGCTCAAAATTCATTGTATGGTGAAAATGTGAGCAAATACTACAATAGTAGTCTGTGATTTTCTCTTTATTGGAGAGATGTTTCTACGGGATAGGGGAGACTATGCAAAATTTGTTTCGAGAGGTTTTTTAGTTCCTTACACTAATTTACCTAGTGGTCGATTTTGTCGCAGAGCCCGCATGCCACCCTAGACTGGACATGGGTCCTACTAGGCTGGTGCATATTTTTTACTCGCCCAATGTTTTGGTTGTGATACGAGGTAGGTTGCCTGGGGGCAGTCTGCCTTACATTAGGTTCTCCAAGCTCAGGACTGATTATATCTTAGCACTATGTTTCTAATGAATGTATGATTTCGATTAGTGAGTGCACTTAAGGGATATAAGTACAATGTTGAACATGATGGTTGCCTTGACATACTAGACAAGAATGTCTTTCTTGGGTATTCCCTTCTCTTAGAGTTGGTGAGGTGATTGGGTACCATTTGCATAGCAATTCTAGGTCTAGGAATTTGGCGACCAAATGGTTGCATGCATTGCATAACACACAGGTTGGTCTTCTCCCTAGAGGGTGGTTGGGTTTGACTATGTGCCCCCCAACCAACCGCTTTTCCTCTCACAAAAAGAGGATGGATCTGCTTGTCACCTCCTGTTTTGTTTTCGATCTCTCCATGGATTCTGTATCTGAGTCGTCTTCTAGGGAGAGGTGACCTATGGCCGTTCATAAACTATTTAATGATGAACAAAATTGAGGGATGTAATGGCAATGACATAATGGGTGATGACAACCACATACTAGACACGAATGCTGGATTGTTGGGAGGTCGGCATGGTATACTACGTTAACCGGATACCATCTTTGAAACAACTCCAAGGTTGCGCGGTCGGCCGCATTAGGGAATTTTGAGGTATAAAATGGGCCTCCTAAAGGAAATTATAAAGAATAATAATTGGAAAAATCAAATAAGACTTGATGACATCATCAAATTTTAGAGGGAAAAATGAAAAAACTACTTTTTCAACTCATATTTTCAACTTATCTCCCAAAGTTTTTACTCAAATTTCGAGCGGGAGTACTCGTTGGATGCGAAATTTAATTCCCCATCCAAGGAGTACCCATGTTGCATACTTTTGATGGGTCCTACTACACGAAAAATGAGAAATACATAAAAAAACGTGATTACAATCACGTTTTTTTATGTATTTCTCATTTTTCGTGTAGTAGAGTCCATCAAAAGTATGCATCATGGGTACTCCTTGGATGAGGAATTAAATTTCACATCCAACGAGTACTCCCGCTCGAAATTTGAGTAAAAATTTTGGGAGATAAGTTGAAAATACGAGTTGAAAAAGTAGTTTATTATTTTATTATTTTTTAATATTTTTACCCTTTTATTTAAAAAATGGTGAATCATCCCCCATGGTTGACATCATCATCTTGAATCCTATTGGTTGTTATAAAGTTTATTTTTGTTGTACATTTTCTTAGGAGGCCCATTTTAGACCTCAAAATTCCTAATAGATGGAAATGATCATGTTCGTCGCGATTGCACGGCGTTGTACAAGAGCAGTAGACGAATAGAGTCTTTGTGTTACCCTACCTCTTGAAGGTATAATATGACCCAAGGTTCTTCCCCATTTGTCTGCATGGTGGGATCCTCCTGATATGATTGTTCTAGGGCATGTAAGGCAACCCTATATCGTGGCATTTACGGGAAAATGATGGGCTGAATGAATGCCCATAATTGTTAGAGATAGCGCATGTGTTGGTTGGTATGCAATGATTTGCCTTGGTTTTTTGTGGTTGGATCCTTTTTGCAGGAACTTGTGGCTGCGGAATTTCTTTTGGAGCTTAGGAGAGGTTTCAATTCGTCCAACTCCAGGCAGATATTGGTAGGATGGCCTACAATGTCGCATAATGCACAAGGTTGCAGCTCCCTTTGCATGATGGGGTTTTCTATATTTTTCCCTTTTTTATGGGTTTTCCTGGTCACTTTAACCAGCGTTGCTATGGGAATCTCCTTAACCAATGTCGCCTCCTGAGGAGGGATGGGGGTTATTCCTGTAGATGTAATGTTAGGGGTTGCCAGGATTGTTGGTGGGACCAGGTACCAGACAACTATCGTGAATGACATGTTTGGAAATTTTACCATTGCCAAGACCTGTTGTGACACGAAGCTAGGTGGAGGGTATAAACATGGAGTTTTGGAGATAGCATAGGGTAGAAAAGTTGTGTCTATGGCCTCAGTTTCATTACTACTAGTTTCTATCTCCTGGCTAGTTTTGGTGTTTGATGATGGCATCATGCACACCAGGATCCCTGTGATATTCGCGAATGATTTTGGTATGACAGGGGGATCTCCTAGGAATGATACAAGGATATATGACGGTTTGAATTGGTCAGGGCCATATTATTAGTACCATGCGAGCGATTCTGTAGATGTGTCTGCATAGGGTAGAACGACATCGACGCTTCTCACGGATCGCTTGTCATGGTATGTCAATTGGTTGATGATGATGATGCGATCCTCGTGGGGGAACATCATGATTCAGAAGACACAGGATGTTGTGGAAGACATGGCATACGAATAATTCCAGCCAAGGATATATTGTAATCCAGATGAGCATCCAAGACCTCAATGTCTATAAGAAATGTCTTGTCAGCCAAACAAACCGAGACATTTTGATAGAGACTGACGGGAGAAAAAGGGCACCTGTCATATGCTCTAAGTGTGATCTCTAATGGCTTCAATTCGGGAGATCCTAACTTTTTCCAAATTATTTTTGACATGATGCATGTGGATGCACCCTCGTCAATGATACATCGGTGTATAGATATGTTCTGGACTGACACTGGTATCTAGAAGGCGACCAATGAAGGAATCCTAGGGTGGCTTTATCTAAGTCAAAATCAATTAGGCGCGAATCGCAAGGGTCGATTGCGCCTAACGTGGAAAGTGAGGCTTTCCTTTGCTTTGGGAAAGATTGCAGGACCTCTAAAGCTGACATGGCAGTAGGAGATTTTGATAAATCGTCCACGATGCTATAATTATGGGCCGCTTTGGAGTGGTTTCCTAATCGCCTTCTTGGACCCTTAGCCATTTTTGGCAAGGGTTTTATAGGCATTTTTGATATAGTTAATCATGGTGTAGGTGCATTCGTGCTATCCCTTGATGAACTGGTGTCTAGATGGGTATCATAGTTTCGATTCCGTGTCTGAAAGAATATTTCCTTGCTAGTCATAAAAATTTCATGGAAGTTGTTTTCAGAATAATTGGGGGGTGTTTTTTGTTGTTGGGTAATAACCACCCCTTGGTGGGGGAAGGGCTCCTGCATTACAGTTGTTTGTTGTGTAGGCCCTCCTTGTCCACGGTTACCCTAAAGCTTCTTTAGGTCGGGGAGTTTGGGATAGTGATGAGTGTAATGGCCATACTCACAAAAAATAGTGCAAGAGTGGTTGGTCTGTAGATTATCCCTCTTGTTCTTCCCTTGGGAGTTATTTGGCTCCTGGTTTTGATTTCGTTTTGGGTTTCCCCTCAACCTGAGATCACGGAGGAAATTGTTGGTTACTGCCCCCTATCTAGGATCTCTCTTTTGTTTTTTTTTTGGATTTTTCCTTACCGCGTTAGGAGGATGACTATGATTCTCCTGGTCGTATGACTGGCACAGTTGAGCCTGGGAAGGTTGCACAAAATTCACCGGTGCATTGTTTTGCATTGGTGGGTTTTGTGCTGGGAGGGGGAATATTGAGGTCCTTGTCCCTAGTTTGTATATGGTTTGTGGGGGGGCAGCTCTTCTGTCAGCATTCCTTACTACGTACGATGACGCCCCATTAGTAATGATCCTCCCTGTTGATGATGGTACGATGACGCCCTATTGGTCATGTTCTGCAGAGGTGCATGATAAATCCAATGGTAGCCTAGTTGCGTGATGTTCTGGTTAGGATCATATGCATAACCGGGGTACGGGATACTGTTGCCTAAGTGACTTTGGGTCGGTGACCCTATCAATCCATCTGCAATATTCGACACACCTGTCAATTCTTTGTAATTTTGCAAGCACGGGGCATTAGGCAGGATGTTATAAATATATCTGTACTGAGTGTATATCAGCTTGAGTTTCTGGGCTTTTCTAATGGCATCCTCTTCGAAAGTAGGTCGTAGAGTTTCCACGTCCTTTGAAATCTCTGTTGTGAGAGTTTTCAGGAATAGGTCCAGTATAACTCGATCATCGAGTTTGTCTTTACACAATCTTTAACGTCACCTCCATTCATGGAGATGGTCCAAGATATGGGCGGTGGGCGTTTGCCTAAAATGCATGAGGAATGTGGTACCGAGGATGATAAAGGTTCCATGTGAAGCAGAAGGCAACTCCACATACCATTTCACGGTTGATCTGGTTAAGGTGTGTTGAAATAGTCTTAATTGAATAGTATCATCAATAAAATTGTTCGATGAACACCATAGGTGGAAAGTCATTACATGGTTTCCAAGGTCTTCCGCTTGCTTCCCTTCAAATTTTGGAATGTCCGAAGGGAGCTTCGTGGGCATGGGGGGCCAAATGGGATTATGTGCAATGGGATCATTTGTTAATTTTGATAGATTTGGTAGGTTTAAAGATGCTAGGAAAGGTAACTAAGTGTTGAGTGCCATTGTAAATTGTGAAAACACAGGTATATGGTTATATATGGGGTTTTTCTGGGGGATAGTACCCTGTGACATACCCGGCTGTGTGTTATGTTGGCTCCTTGAATGGGTAGCTCTCATTTTCCCTCTAGGGGTTGTGGGAGGAGTGGTGTGGGGTGACCCTGAGGGAAATTCCACAGGTGTGGTGTTGGGTGACCCTTGGGCGTGCCAAACTAAATATTCCCATATAAAGGATGAACCGATAAGGGCAGTTGCGTACCTTCTTTGATGCCTGAATGGAGAAATACCTGGCACTCCTCCCTCTAATGGGGGGAGGTCCAAAAAATGTCTAGCTCGACGAGGTCCTGTTGGGTCTATTATGGTGTCGACTCAGTTTGATTATGGAATTTTTTTTAATTTTTCTAAGAGGAGGGATATTATTATCAAAGAAAAATGCGATCACATACATAAAACAAAGCGAAAAATAAAAGTTAAATTTCCCCTTTAGATTAATCATATGTGATCAATCAATCAAAAAATGGTTTTGGTTGTTTCACTTATGATACTGAAAAATCATAGAAGATCTAATTTTCCTCATACTCTAAAATGTAACTGGGCCTTGTGAAGATGTCTTCTGGTGGGTACTGGGGCTAACATCCCGAAAGAAATGGTGATGCCTTCCAACAGTCAAAGAATCGACCAAGGTAATGGAAAGAGGATCTAGTGTTTCCTGCATAGTCACCTATAGGGAAGGATGCCCTAGATTTGGCCACTAAAGTACCATCGTCCCATGTGAGCATTCAGGTCTTGAGATTCTTGGTATTCAACTACCACTACCGAGCACTAGATGGGTCAGGTAGCCCCAAATAGTACCTTATGCACTAGGCCTAAGCTTAACCCCCTTTGAATAGGGTCTTTGTGGCGTTCGGAAATTATTTTCCGTGGGCAGATAGATGGGTTTAAAGCTCCCTAAATAGTCAACTTCTATGTTTCAAGAATGTAAAATGACCATGGCAGCTTATTGGATGCCTATCCCCAATGGTCCTAACCTGAACTATTAATTCTTTTGTGTTCCCTGTGGGGAGATTTTAATGAGTTTAATTTATGGTTAGCTTTAAGGAGTCTTACTTTGCTTATGGTGTTCCAATATGTGTGATAAATTGTACAATCACAATTTGTATAGGATGTCGATATGCGATGATCCTTTACACTCCCTCCTAATTAAACTATGTTTGATTGTTCCTTTCAAAAAGTATATGATGCGTGGATAATGGGACACTTACAATTTTGCCTATTTAGACTAAATGTTGCACTATAGGGAGATGAAAAACTATCAAAAGGAAACATTCATATGCATGCCCATGATCACCAAGAGGTGCAAGGTCATCAGAGATTAGTTTCCTTCTTAGATAATTTGATCCTAGTCCCGAATCCTAATGAAAAATTTAAACTAAACTTAATGCAATAATTTGGAAAAATTGGCAACTAGCTACACATACGTGGATATGGGCCACTTACTTCTTGATAATTACCTATGTTTTTGGTGTTTATAATCACTAATAAGCTCACTCAGATAGCATGAGTGGATTTTAAAAACCACTTACTTTCCTTCTAATTAAACTATATGAATTTGTGATAATAAACTAAAAATTAGAACTATGCAATGGCTAAGCTAAAGTTCAGCTAAAAACATGTCCTAACAGTCAAGAAACACCATAACGCAGTATTGGCAGATTTATTCTAGGCTTCCAGTCACTTTACACTTTCAAAAAATGGAAAAAATAAGTGAAAAAATGGCTCACTGGTTTCCTTGTGGATTATTTCTACACAGACGCACGAATATGCACATCTGTTTGAGCTGAACGTGCACGGACCTGCACGTCTGTTTGAGCTAAACATGTGTGGTTTTCCTACGCATGGAAATTACACTTCTCCTAAACTTAATCTCTTCACAGAGGGTGAATGAGAGAAGTTGAGGAAGAGGAGAGTTGGTCCTGCAGCAATCCTAAGCAGAAAATAGGTTCTGCAAAACCAAAACCACTTAGCTTAAGAGGAAAAATAAGTGGAGTCGCCAATATTGTATTGGTGTGTTTAGTACGAGGGTGTACAAAATGCATCAGTTCTTGGTAGGAGTGATTTCTAGCCTACAAGCAATGTCACAACTCAAAAACGGGTTGTTAGATGGTTAGTGAAGCATCATAACATGTAGAAAAACTAGTTATAAAACATAGCATACTACAAAAGGAGGAGGAAACAAGAAACAAAAAATACACATATAACACAAGCTCAATATCGATTAAATGAACTAATAATACCAACAGAGAACAAATCCCCTTTTATTAGCCGCTGGTGGTAAAAAGAGGTAGAACGCTAAAACACTCGCAGTGAGTCCTTAGAGCTATGAAGCTCTAATACTCAAAGCAAGGAGGGCTCTTCCATTAAGTTATTTGCAAGCTTCTCTCTTCCCCTCGAATGAGTGATCGTAAAACCGACAACTGATGCACTTCTCCTTTGGGATTGAGATGTTGGATGGCCAACAAGTGAATCCCTTCACTCCTTTGCTTCTTGGACAACACACTACTGGTTTTCTCATGGGCAATTTGGCCAGCATAACAATGTGTTCTAAATTTTTCTTCTCATGGTGGTATTTTATAGTCAAAATTAAAATATTCTTCCCTCTCTTGGTATAATTGTAGATAGTGACCCAAGAGTGGTGGTTGATTCCATTGTGTGCTCACTTGAAGTCTTAAGGTGGCTCTAGGAGATTGTCCTTGGGCGGCCTCAAGTGGAGAATCTTCTTTCTGAAGTGTGCAAAGTGCTCCCGGATGGTGACCTTCTGCCATACTCAGTACCGCGCGGCTTATTGAGGGAAAATCGCGGAGACTTGCGCTGCTATCGGAGAAAATGGCGTGCAGAGCGCATTGTGCTAGTGTCTTACGTGTGAAATTTAATAAATTTGCCTTTTGACCTTAGAGAAAGTTAAATTTTCCAGATTTTGTAATGTTTTTCCACCCTGTAAATCCTTTTGCTTGACATTTCATGATGTCCTTTGCTTGTCCGATTTTCTAGTGATAACAGGGGGTTGTTACATAGTGGTACTAGAGAAAAGGTTCAACACTTGAACCTCTAGAGATAAATTTTGGGGCCCTGGCATTATAATGTCACATTGTGTTTTGGTTTACTACAGGGTAATGTTAGAACAAAATGTTCAATGGTTGGACCTTTGGAGATGAATGGAGCTCAAGTTATGAGTGTAGTCATTGAATGTGAATATAGTTGTGTGTTTCTTACAACATTTGATTGAGGATTGCATGTTGACCGCAATGATGTTTCTAGTATGTTTGAATTATTTAACAAATGTATTGACATAACATGTGGTCGTTATCTTACATATTGAAGTTTGGATAGCCTATTATTGTGACTTGGATGCTTGTCATTTACTTAATAGTTGCAGGAATACCTGCATGGTTGTGTGTATGCTTGTTTGTGGTTTACCAACGCTGTTGGTTAAATGGTTTACCCTTACATTCCAGTGGAAAGAAAAGTGCATGAGAATTCTTATATATGATATGAGGGATTTGGGGAAAACCCTGTGCTGCTTGTATCTTCACGATATTGCTTGATTCTTTTGAATGTTATGTGTTTATATGTATATGTTGGTTGAGATGTGGGAAACCCATGGTTAGTATGTTGTATGAGATTAAGAGCCTCGGTGGAAGGGATGTTGGTTGTTTCAATATACAGATTGTAGTTATCATGGTCTTTCTTATGGTTGCTTGTCATCAATGATTAATTATTTCCTTTCTCATTAAATGGAGTGTACCATATGGAAAGGCTATTTAAATCATGTATTGGTTGTTATTTCAATATGAGGCTAGAACATCTAAGTTCGCCACTTCAACTAGGTGGGTTCAAGGGAGAAGGTTTTGTGTTAGACCTTCAAGGCATAGTATTATATGACTCTATTACAAAGTAGCATGTTTTCTAATGATTGAAAGTGAGTGTTGGTTGTAGCACTGTGATTGATGGATATGGGTTGATTTCATAGTGTATTGCATGCATATACATGATGATTTTATAATTGAGAAATTTAAAAAGACTAATTTTAAAGTGTTAGATTGTTTTTTTAAGGTACCAATTAAGATGACAAATGTCGTAATGCTAGTCTCGATAAGGAAGCAAGTTTCAAATTGGTAATGGTAATCTTGCTAAAGAGACTAATATTTAATTAATGACGTTGATCTTGGTTGGTGGTGTTGGTCTTGGTAATGAGGCATATTCCGAATAATGTTGCTAGCCATGTTAAAGAGGCTTAATTTCATTTCTAATGCTAGCGTCAAGGAAAGAAGGTTGATTTTTATTTAACAAGTTTTATTTTGGTAAAAAGGTCGGTATCAATTTTGTAATGGCACGATTAAAAATGTATATTTATTCTTGGTTTTGTGTACATGTGATTGACATGAAAATTTAGACGTGTCGATAGTTGCAGGGAAGCATGCTTGGCACTAGCATGGCAAGGTAATAGCTAGAATTGGTTATCTTTTTTAAATTAATAGTTGAGTGTGTGTGTGACAACACACAAGGAGATTCAGTGGCATCAAAAATGAAATACATGGCCAGTGGAATTCAGAATGAACTAAAAAGGGGAAACACCCTTGACAAAGCAGAGACCTTCAAGAATTGGAAGGTTGAGCAAAGGATCTATAAGGTAGAAATCAAGAAAATTGTCAAGAAGTAACAAGCGCTAGCCAAGTCGAACTCAATGCTACAAAAATTCCTGTAATAATTGGCACAACAGAATTTATCCTCAAAGGAGGGAAATCGTACTAACAGGGTCAGGAAGAGGCCTCATAAGGTTGAAAAGGATAAGAAGTTGATTTCATATGGGCATTGTGAAGGGAATCACCTAAAAAGACATTATCCTAACCGACAAGCACATCAACTACAAGCACATGAACTAGTAACATGTATTGTTGAAGGAAAGGATGGAAAAAACCCTCAAGATATCTAATGTTTATATGTATAAACTGAAAAATACCCTCCATGAATTATTTCGAGGGATGGTGGTGTTAGTGCTGGAATCAACACTTGGACTGCTTCAAGTGCCTGGCCAGACACATCCTAAGCTCTAAGGCAATTTCTTATTATTTGATTGGGTTTTTGGAAAGTGGTTGGATCTCAAGCACTCTAAAAGGAAAGTTGAAAAGATAAAAGGCTATGACACATATGAGGGCACTCGTATATATGATGTGGTAGAAAAAATTGTAGTTCAATGATTAGAAGAATGGAAGAAAGACAGTGGGTCTATAGGACAGAAATCCACTGCTAGGAGGAAAAAATGACACAAATTCCAAATCTGAAATGTATAGTGAAAGAATGATTTTAAAAGACTTACAAGAATCTCAATTTAAATTTAAAGAATCCCATTACAAGGAATGCTTCTGCCTAACATGACCTCATGAATCGGGAATGCTTGGTGAATCAAAAATGACAAAAATAGATTAACATGCATGCTAGATCAAAAGAATTCTAAAAACATGAAACAAAGTTTAATTCCACCTCATGGAATGCTTATGAACAATCTTCAATTCATACTGAATCGGGAAATCTTGAAACAAGACTTACAAAAACAAATCCGTATGACTTGGAGGTTCACAAGACTTATAAAAACATAAGATAGAAATTTTATGATAAACCTGGAAAGACAGGTAAAGTATGTAAAAACAGAAGGGAAAAGGATTTATATTGTTTAAGGATATCTACAAAAGCTTAGTTGTAATGCATGTCATCAATAACTTTTTTGTGCTTACACTGAAATCAATGCACACTATTAAACTAATTACCTTGAAATTAAAGTACACCATATAGCTAGTTACATCAAATAAAAAAACAACATCTTCACTGAAATCAATGCGTAAATACCATTCAAATAGGAATAGAAATCAACATCTACACTGAAATCAATTCATCTATTGCTGCAAGCAATCAAATAGGATTAGAAATCAACATCTACACTGAAATCAATGCATATAGTGCTATCAATCAAATAGGATTAGGAATCAACATCTACATTGAAATTCGTGCCTCTAATGCAAGCTCAATCAACAACATTAGAAATTAACATCTTTAATGAAATTAATGCATCTAATGCAAGCGATGAAATAGAATTAGAAATCAACATCTACACAGAAAAAAATGCATCTAATGCAATAAATAAAATAGGGTTAGAGATCAACATCTATACATTGAAATCAATGCATCTAGTGCAAGAAATTTTCTTCCCTTTCTCTCCCCCCTCCATCTATATCAATATATGCCTCCATTTCTCCTTTGACTCTCTCTCTCACCCCCCAGACACAAACTCTCTCTCTCTTTCTCCTTGCCTTCCTCCCTCCCTCTATCTCTCTCTTCTTCCCTCTCTCCCCTTTCCATCTATAACTTGATCTCGCTCTATATCTCCTTCTTCATATCTCTATATCACCCCGCAAGCATACACATTATTTCTCCATATATATCTATATCTCCCTCCCTCTCCCTCTCTCCCTCTTCCCCTTCTATCTCTCTTCCCTCCTTCTCTCCTCTCTCCATCTATCTCCATATCCCTTATCACTCCCTCTCTCTCTCCATCACCCTTGCCACTCCCTCTCTCTCTCTCTCTCTCTCTCTCTCTCTCCACCTTTCTCTCTCTATATGTCTTTCTTATTAACTCCCTATCTGCCCGCCTCCCCCTCCATATCTCTCTCTCCCTCCCTCTCAAGTCCTCTCTCTCTTTCTTTCTCTCCCACCTCCCTTTGTCTCTCCCCCTTGTCACTCACTCACTCATTCTCTCTCTTGAGCCTCGTCCTGCACCTTTGTTGACTATATCTCTCTATATGGCTTGAAATTCTTCCTTCCATATCTTTTCATCCAACTCCCTCTCTTTCTCGAAGACTCCCTCCTCCTCCACCTCTCTTCATTTTTGTTCCCCCCCCCTCTCTCTCTCTCTTACCCTTCTCTTCCACTCTCTCTCCTCTATATAAAATTTTAAAATACTTTGACAATTAAAATATTATGTTTAAATGTTCTTTTTTTCTTTTGATGTCGTACAACATTTTTTTATATATATAATAAATATTTAAAATACAAGATTTCAAATGTGTGTTGCATATTCACCCCAAGGGAAAATGATAATTTTCCATGGAAATATTATCTAAAATTTTCCAAAATATTAATATTCGAGCTACCTCCATCAAAGACACATAGAGTGCTTCATGTATTCCAATTGAAACTGTTTAGGCTTTATTTCTTTAAAGGTAGATTTAGGTTATGATTACTTCAGGATTTTAAAAATATTATATATTTTTCATGTTAAATTAAATAAAAAAAAGGTTAAATATAATTAACATATTGAGTTAGCGTGTATGACTCTTTTTGTGTTAATGACTCTTTTGTTGACGCTTATGGCGTATATCAACCACATTTATTAATGTGGTTGTATTAGTATATATTATAATATAATAAATTTTATATTATATCAAAGTTAATAATATTGTATTAATCCAAAATTAGTAAATTCAATATTAACATTAAAATATATTAATATTAAATTTTGTATGTTAATATCATTTCATCATTTAAATTAATAATAATATTTTTTTTTTAATATTAAATTTAATAAGGTTTCTACATGACACGATGACAAAAATTCTAATAAAATTTGGAATTTTAAAATGTGGTAAAATCTTAATTTTAGATTATTCATTTTTTTTATAGAGGCCCGATTAGGAATAATAACTTGATCGAGCCATAACACTTAATTGAGCATAATAGCTTGATCGATCCATAATGCTCAATCGAACCCTTGTTAACCACGTGTATGGCTCAATCGATGGTCTATGAAACCCTTGATCGAGCTATATGAATTTGAAATTTAGGCTCTCAATCGAGCCTCTTAAGTCCTAAAATCCACAATTTCACCACCCCTTCTGCAAAATTTCCTGCAACACCATTTTGTAACCTAACGGACTTAGGGCTAAATTTGTCCTTACGTGGCAGAGTTGAGCACATTGGATACATGAAGGAATCCTCTATCTAATGTCATATGAGTTTAACATTTTAGAATTCATATGATATTTTCCATATAATTTCTTTTAAATATAATGCTTGATTTGTTTTTGAATTTTTTTTAAATAGGTTGAATAAAAAATCAATATCATAAATTATACGAAACGGAAATATTTCAAAAACCACTATCTTCGTTTACAAGTCATCTTCAAAAGGGTACTTTGGTTTTTCAATTTATTTAAATAGTTGAAAAAAAACTTTAGATGAACACAAGTGTTTGCAAAATGCAATTGAAATATTACTTCGCCAACTTCAAAAAATAATAAAAAAATACTTTTGCATAAAAAAAAAAAATTAATATGAAAAGATGAGCTCTCACTATGTAGATCATTTATATATATATATATATATTAAATTACACATTTTAGACTAAGTTATGCTACGTGAACACATGCATACCTCTTAAGATGTGTGACATATTATACAAGAATTTCAATTAATGGAAAATTGACATATTATATGACCCTAAATATTTTTGCAAAAAATATCATTAGGACAACAACATAATTCTCCACAATTTTCCTTTTTTACTCTGAATAAAAATTCATATTCCTTATATGAATTTTGAGGGCTTCAATTCAATAAAAGTAGAAAAACTTGAAAATTCATCGTCACATTTGACCCAAAAGTGTAACCCAACTTTATGCTTTCACCCTCAATTGTGTTGTCATGTCACATAGTTGATCAGGATATCATGTCCAAGTTATGAAAAATGCTCAAAATGAAAGTTCTCAAAAGCGGTCGCAATCTGAACGACTGCAAAGGTCTCGTCGCTGTGATTCTAGCACCATGAACGGTTCTCAAAACCGAGGTCGTATGCAGAAGTTATTAAGGTTTGAAACCATCCAGTAAACTCCAAAAAGGCATTGTTTGACTACATTTGACTTTGGATTTTAATCCAAAAAAATTAACATTATATTGAAGGCTTATAGCATGGTTCCACGTGGCCTGCCTGATGGCTACCACGTGGCCCCAAATCCAAAGGCATAAAGATTTTTGGGTTCTACCCGACACCATGGGCTTCTGCACGAATATGCATTCAGGTCGGGTCGTTCAGATCATCCTGAACGAATTCCCGTTCGGGTCGGGTCGGTCAACAGATTTAATTCAACAAAAAATTTGTTAGTTGCGGGGTTCGAAGACGGGCCTCCTACCCATGAGCGCACAGACCCGACCACTTGGGTTTTGCATTAGTTCTTGTAAAGCTATGTTTCCCACACATATTTAAACATTCAAACTGTTTTGGGTGGAAAACGAAAATGGCTAGCCCCAATGCCACATGAACTCCGCCCACGACCAGAGGTATAACAGTTAGCAGTTAAGTGTGGCAGTTAATCTCTAACAGGTTCGGGCCCATGTGGCTAGCAACAGTTCAAACATTTAATGTGTGGTTTGTGAAATAGTTAATATGCGGTTTCAGAGGCGGTTAAGGCGGAGGTCCATGTGACCTGCCTACCTCCAACATTAAATGCCACCTAAACCGTCTGCCATGTTTGGAGTGCTTCTACCATTTTCAGGAGGTTGGCCATTTTTTCGACTTTAACTAGCAGTCCTCCACATCTAGTGGATTTTTTGGGGGACATTGGGCAAAATTCATGTGGAGGCCATAACTTCCTCATTATTGAAACAAATTAAGTGCAAAAATAGTCAATTTTGGGTCTTTTCGACATTCTTAGCAGTTTGGGACAAGTTTCAGGTTGAACAGAGGTGTTCTTCAGTAGTTTTAGCTTCAAGGAATATTAAGGAGCCATCAGGGCCATCATGGAGAAGGCAGTGTATTGGACTCTCTTTATTTGTTTTATGTAAATGAATAGCCATCTCTGGTTAATTCATACCTTCTTAAGCTGATTTTACAGAGCGTTTTGCCTATTAAGGCTTATTTTCATTTGCACTTACATTTTGAGCAAATTAATACAAACAAGGACATGCCATTGGGAGCTGGACCGGCAGATGTAGCCCAGGAGGGGTGAACCGCGTCAACAATTTTCTATGTAATGTGCTTTGTGAAGTTTGTTTTCTGTTATTTACTGTTGTACAATGATAAACAATTAAAATACTTAATCAATCCTCACACAGAAATCTGATAAACAAAGCTAGAACTAATTGTTTAACCTGCAATATAAAAGGAGAACCTTATGCACACATTATCATATATGTTTGGATACTTTTCATAGCGTAACAAATATCATCCATTCAGATCAATAGTGGATTGAATGTGTGGTGTCTATTGGGAAAACCACTAAGAGGGGTGGGGGGAGTGAATCGGTATTTTAAAATTTACTTCAACTTTCCTTTTCTTATTTCAATTTCTATACACAATTGTTATTTAGTGAACCAGTGTATGTACGTGACTATGATAAATGTAAATTGTAAATCTAGTTAACTAAATTTTCATATAATTCATCATATGTTAATCTTTAACCAATGCATCATTACTTCATTAAACATGTATTAAGCAGAAACTATGAGCAATAAAGAACAAATATATCATCAAAACAGAAGAAACACATCAACACACATGAACACCAAGATTTTAGGTGGAGACCCAATGTGGGAGAAAACCATCGATGTCGTCGTTTTTTATTCATCTTTTATTATAAGGAAAACATATTACAATCTTGTACTGGCGTAGACTCATACCAATACAATGGCACGCACCTGCAAAAGGCTACAACCTTCCCTCATTCTCCAACACCCACTAGAAGGGAGCTCCAATCCCTTGATCTCGTTTACCAACACCCACCAAAAGGGAGATCCAACCCCCTGATCAGATTTACCAGCTACCACTGGAAGGAAGCTTCAACTCCCTCACTGAAGGCTCCAACCTTCAGCACCTCTATGGACCACGTTTCATAATATTGAATATTAGATCCACATCCATCATTTAAGCTCAATAGCAAATAATAATGTTGAAACCAATAACTGTATCAAATCACTTAATCACTAAACAAAATGAATCATCAAATTAATTATTGGATCTCAATCAACCAATATAACTAAGACATATCATATCAATGCACAATCACTTATCAATATACCAAGCCAAACATTGTTACCCATCACTGAAACCAATTATTCTCACTGCAAACCTTAATCAAACATATGTCAAAATATATACGCTATTGTTATGAACTATACCCACGTATATACGCGCTTTCCCTTAAGACGAATTGCGTACAGATTTCAAAACACTGATAACTAAGTATGAATCACTGTCACACTGAAACACATACTGAACCCATCACAGATCTCTGAACAAAATACAGATCACCATATAGTAGCATCAAAACAATTCAACCCAATCATTATTGTGTCAAACACAAATGATCAGAAGAGATACTTCATCGACATACAACAAAAAACATAACATAACTAATAAGACATCATTAACAATTCATACTGCAAAACCCTAGCAGAATTATATGACTCTTATAAGGCACTTCCGCGTATGTATGCGCTTTTCATACTTGACACCTACATACAAATCTCTCCATACTGCATAATATATGTGCGACTACTGAGAGGCATATTTGCGTATGTGCGCGACCTCTCAGCGACAAACCCGCGTATAGATCTGTAATCTATAAATCATTCCTTTGATGCACAACACAACATCTATCAATCCCAAATTCAGGCATACATTGTTACACATCATAACATGATCATTACAAATCTATCAAACCATAAAAAAATTATTCAATATGTAGTCATTTCAGAACTATTAGATCTGATCCATCTCCATGCTCCCTGGTGCACACCTATTTTAGATCAAGTCGTTCATAAATAATCCATCACAAGCACACTCTAACATTTTATCTCCATTTCCTTATATATCTTGTGCCTCAGCTAATACCTTAGGCCAGTCCCTTAGTAATGACGATGGTATTATTTGATGGGATCAAATATTCATTTTCGCACTCATTGCTATGGTCCAATACCAACGTAAATACCCCTAGTATTGAGAATACCATTGTGCGAAAACTCTACATGACTTTTCTTCATCATACCCGGGTATGTACGCGACTTTTATTCATATGGCCCACATATATTTCTCAAACTTCACCTTTATCATTCCTCCGTTTCTGAATTGATATTCCTTTGCCTATGTTACCTATAACATTTGCATATCCATCATGTTGACATATTTATAAAGTAGGTTTCCATCAAGGACAACACATTAGTCTTAATGTCAACAATCTTCCCATTTGGATTTGATGGCAACCACTTTGGTGTTTGGTTACCACCACCTATAGATACCTGAAAACACGTCTGTATATGTACCAAGATTCTCTCCGAAGTCACCAAGCATTCTTCAAACACCAAGATTCTCTCCCCCTTTACATCAAGGGAAAAGGGCTTACCAATGTTAAACTAAAGACTTCTCTCCTCCTGTGTAGAGAGAATCAACATAGGGTTGATCTATTGAATATGAACATTGTATATTGACCATGCTCCCCCTGAGCATATGTTGAATCTTCAACCAAATATTACATTTCCTATCACTAAGTATTCATGCTTACATCAATCACCCAACACAGTAGGGTTACATATTGTGACTCAATCATTACATCAAATTACTAAAACAATGGGATTACATGACTTGACCCCAATAGTCCATACATGACTGAATTTTACAATGATTTATAACATGGGCCTTTACATGAACCTTACACCAAGAGACAGATATGAAATTTATAACCAAAACCAAATACATCAATAGTGAGGTAGCAAGACCTTGATAGTCATCAGCAACCATCTTACACCATATAGGATCCTGCAACATGAACATCATCATTATGAAGTAACATGGGAAATGTAGCATCAATCTTCATCAACGTGAACATGTGACCAAATATGAAATGCTTTAAAGCATCATGTAAATTTTTTTAGATGTTCTATGCTTGATGCAACTTTACTTTTTATCCCCAATATCAGTCAGTAATCACATAAACAAGAAAGTAAAATGCAAATAGAACATACCAATAGATCGACTGAAGAGAAGCCAAAAATATATATGTGTGTTGGTGAGTTATGGTAGTCAACAAGATGCTTCAACTAGAAAAGTCTCAATACAGTCAGCCAACCAGAAGTGTCACACAACCCTCTCGGATAGCCAGATTATTCAACCAAAATTCAATGAAAGTCAACATTGTCACAGTCAACAGTCAACGCAAACAACAGCAGCAAAAAGTCAATGCAGCCCAGTCAACGGTCAACGTCTAGGCTTGATTTATGTGTCAATAAATGCAGACTGCAGAAATCATAATTCTAGGACAGGTTTTGGTCAATTTGACCAAGCATTGACCAAAGTCAATGCTGGTCAAATCTACGTTGAAAAACCCTAGGTCAGAAAACATAAATCTTATTGTTGTGTTTCCCACGTGTGGATGAAGAAGAGCCTCCAAGGTGATCAAACCAATTAAATGAGGAGAGATAATGTGATGTGATGGATGAGTGAAAATGACCTCCAACATTGACCTATTTATATCCATCAGTGAGGGTGTGTGACACAACTGCTGGGGCTTCAAGCCTACATTTCATTTCAGACCAACCTACACCTATTTTGAATAAATTCAAAATAAATGTTCTGCTCAACAGATCAAGATGATCTTTAGATAAATCTTGCACCTCTCTGAAAGAGGAATCCAATAAAAATATTAGCATCTTCATCTGAGCATCACAACATGGAGTTTGGACCTAGTTTTCCAAGATTAATACTCCCTCTCAACTAGGGAGAACTCCATTCACCTGTGCCATCCAAACATTGTGCGTCATCCCGTCGTAACTTGCTTTGCTAGCTTCTTTATTTCAGAACAAAAGTGGGTCATTCACAAATACATCATTCCTGACTGACGGATTCAGCCCAGAGGTTTGAAACCTCTATAGGACTCAGAAAGAGTTCCATACCAACCCCAAGTTGGTTTATTTGACCCGAAGTCAGTAGGAGGTCTGAAACCTCAGTATAATTGATCCCAGATCAAGTGGTTGGACCATGCCATGCTAGACATAGAGAGTACAACACTCTCTGATGCGTCCATCAGTATTTGCTACTAGTCTCTAGCTTTTCCCACCTCATTGGCCAAATTAGAGGTACTTCCCATGAGTTCGGGACTCAATGGTTAGGATGCATATGGAGCACAGATCATGAGAGGCGAACCAACTCAATCATCGTAACAGTGGGGCAGAAGCAACACAAGGTTCGACAAGCCTAGCCGCATGTGTGCTTATAGCTCCGAGAAGCTATCCCCAAGGCCCCCTAGAGCTCCAAGATCTCATCGTCCAACAAGACCCTCAACATAGGGTCATTCCACGATACCAAGATTCTCACAGAAGGTTAGGAAATTGACTTTCCCCAAGGGCTTTCTGAGAATTTTCGTGACCTGCTCATCAATTCCTATATGATCGAGCCTTATGATGCCTCGCTGTACCATATCCCAGATAAAGTGGTACCTGATATTAATATTCTTGGATCGATCATGGAACACAGGATTATTGGACAACCGAATCCCACTCTGGTTATCACAGAGTATCACGATGGTATCTAGCACATGCCCGAACAGCTCACTGAAGAGCTTTTGCAACCAAACTGCTTCACAATAGGCCATAATTGTTGCAATGTATTCGGCCTCTGCGGTGCTCAAAGCCACCAACTTCTGCTTCCTGCTCATCCATGATATCGAAGCAGACCCAAGTGTGAAGCAACATCACGACGTGCCCTTACGATCCACCACACTGCCAACCCAATCGGCATCAGTATATCCATGGAGTGTCACACTCCTGAAAATGTATCTCCGCCCATGGTTTATCGTGCCCCGAAGATATCTCAACAGATTCTTAGCACCAACTTAGTGAATGTGATGAGGTTCAACCATATGTTGACTCAAAGTGTTCACTGCAAAACATACGTCCGAACGGGTGTTCACTAAGAACATCAGGGCCCCTACGAGTTGAAGATACTCAGTAGGATTTGCTAGCACAGGCCCAGCAGCACTGCCACTCAACTTCTTAAATTTGAGCTCCATCAGTGTCGACACGAACTTACAATCCACCATTCCAAATATTTCCAGAAGCTTCGCCATATATTTTCCTTGAGAAAGGAAACTTTCGTCGGGTCTCTGCCAAACCTCCAGGCCTAGGAAGTAATGTATCAGTCCTAGGTCCTTCATCTTGAATTTAGTAGCGAGCCCCCTCTTACACTGATGAATGAGAGGGTCAGCACCTTTCAGGAAGAGGTCGTCCACATACAACACCAGAATGAGAGGCTTTTCTCTATCAACCTTGAAGTAAAGGTTCAAATCAGCATTACTACGAGTGAAGCCCATCTTCATCAAGTAGTTATATATCCTCTCATACTAAGCTCTGGGTGCTTTCTTCAACCTATAGAGGGATTTATTTAACCTACAAACATGGGTGTCCTGATCCTGTACTTCGAACCCCAGAGGTTTCTCCACATACACCTCTTCATTTATCGCACCATGCAGAAATGCAGTGTTCACATCCATTTAATGAAGATTCCATCCTTGCATAGCATCAAGGGCTATGATAGATCAGATGGTGGTATATCGGGCCACAGGTGAAAATATATCATCATATTCTACGCCTTCCTTTTGAGAGAAGCCTCGGGCAACGAATCTTGCCTTGAAATTTTCAGCACTTCCATCAAATCCATGCTTGATCTTATAGGGCCATTTTGAGGTGACAACTGCTTTGTCCTCCAGTCTCGGAACCACATCTCAAACATCATTCTTCATAATGGACTCATATTCTTCATGCATAGTATCCTTCCAGACTTGATGCTTTATGGCTTCTTCAAAAGATCCAGGCTCAGATTATATGATTTTACTCATGGCTGCTAGATACCCTTGGTATCTATTCAGCTTCTTACTTTCACGAAATGTCCCCCTTGGGGCCATATGTCCCTCGGCATCCTCAAGTGTCCCTGAGCCATGATGGTCTCTTCCTCATTTAAGGAGGCGAATCAATAGGGTCCATCTATCCTTGAACATCAGGCATCATTTCATCCTTTGGTTCTTCTTGATTTCCAGACCTCGCTTGATGATCTTCCTTAGATCTCAAAAGATTGATTACTTTCCTTAGGGAAGCATCTTCGTCAAAGGTAATATCGTGGCATATCCCCACTTCCCTTTAACTAGGCACATAGACTCTATATGCCTTCGAAGTTTCGCTATAGCCCACAAACATTCCCTTCTTCCCAGAAGCATCCAGCTTGCTCCTCTTCTCCTTCGGTACATGAAAATAAACAGGACATCCAAAAACTCTAAAATGTGAGATGTCAGGTTTCTTACCAGAGAAAACCTCTTTAGGATTTTTGGAGTCCAGAGCGGAATGCAGGCATTGGTTTTGTATGTATACAACAGTGTTCATAGCTTCTCCCCACAGAAACATCCGAAGACCTTGGTCACATAGCATGGCACGGGAAGCTTCCACAACGGTCCTGCTCTTTCTTTCAGCAAGGCCATTCTACTCAGGAGTATAGACAATTGTGGTCTCCATCTTGATGCTAGCTTCTCTGCAAAATTTCTTGAACTCGTTCGTCTCATATTTAGTGCCATTATCAGTCCTCAATATCTTGATCTTCTTCCCTGTTGAATTTTCCACCAAGGCTTTGAAGGTACGGAACCACATGAAAGACTCATCCTTCTTCTTTAAGAAGTATATCCAGGTTTTGCAAGAGAAGTCATCTATGAATGTCATATAATAAGAACATCCTCCTAAGGATGTCACGGGAAACATACCAGACAGATCAAAATGTATCAATTGCAAGACATCAGATGTCTTTGTGACTCTTGAGGGGAAAGGTTCCCTTGTATGCTTTCCTTCGGCACAGCCCTGACATACACCTTCATGATCATTTGTGAACTTTGGAATCCCTGTCACCACCTTCCTTTCTTTGGGAAGGGCTTTGTAGTGAAGGTGTCCAAACCTCTGGGGCCATAGTTCAGTCTGTCAGATAGTATCACATGTCATCGCTCCTAGTGGACTTCCTCCAACCTGGTAGAGTGTATCAACTCTAAACCCAATCGTGATAGCTTCCTTGAAACTCTTCTTCCAGATATGCACCTTCTAATCAACAACTGCCACATTGAAACCTTTGTCTTCCATGGCCGAAATAGACACAAGGTTCTTATTCAAATCAGGTACATATAGTATATCTTGCAAGCGAAGGACTTGACCTTGAGACAAATGGAGGGTCACAGTCCCTGTCCCTTTCACGGGATATGTGGCATTATCTCCAAGGATAATTTTCAGATCAGCATCCTTCTCAACCATGTCAAAAAGTGCTTCCTTGAACCTAGTGATGTGCCTTGAGGCACCACTATCTATCAACCAGACATAATGTCAGGTGGAGATGCAGCAGAGAGGGAAGATATAAGAATGAATTCATTTCTTTTGTCATCAACAGCATTAGATTCCTCATACCTAGGATTTCTCAACCTTTTGTAAGGTTTCCCATTTCCACCAGAGGGAGCCTTCCTCTTTCCTTTGAACCTGTTGTTCCTTTGATTGCCATTCCTCCAGTTGTTGTTATTGTCATCGTCATCGGGAGAATCCTTCTTGAAATGGCATTCTCTAGCATAGTGGTCGATCTTGTGACATGTGTAACATTTTCCTTTCCCTTGGGCCCCTACTCTTCCTTTGCTCCTTGGACCACCAAAGTTCTTCATAGCACGAGCAGTGAAGGCAACATTTCCTTCATTTCCATATTCCTTCACCCTTGTCTCTTCTTGTACGCATCTCGATTGTACTTTGTCAAAATCAAGTATCACATCGTTATTGAGAATGGTAGTGTTGAATACATGCCATTCGGATGAGAGACCTCCAAGTGCGGTGAGGACCATCTCTCGATCAATTATTGTCTCCCTAATAGCCAAAAAATTATTCATGATTTCGATCAGCTTTAGAAAATATGATTGGACAAATTCATCCCTGCCTTTCTTCAGATTCTTCAGTTGATTCTTAAAGAATAGGACTCAATTTGCATTGTTGGTCTTGAACATGTTAAACAAATTATCATACATGTCCTTGGATGTGCCCAACTCAAAGATGTAGGCAACCAGACTCTTATGAATTGAGTCCCTAATCATCAGCTTTGCTTTGTTTTCCCCCTTCTTATACTTTGACTTGGTGGTAGCAGGTGCAGTGGAAGGAGGCTCTTGGATTTTACCCTACACATAGTCCATGACATCTTGGTCTTCCAACATAATATCCAATGTCATCTTCCAAGCATGGAAGTCTTCCTTCCCAGTCAATTTTTCATCGGCTTTAAAGCCATTATAGTTTGAGGTACCCATGCTCTTCTTCGGTGATTGCTACAAACTTGGGCTTTTTCTTCACCTTAGCTCCGATACCATGTAAATTTTTGTAGATGTTCTATGCTTGATGCAACTTTACATTTTATCCCCAATATCATTCAACAATCACATAAACAAGAAATTAAAATGCAGATAGAACATATCAGTAGATCAACAAAAGACAAGCCAAAAATATATATGTGTGTTAGTGCATTACGGTGGTCAACAGGATGCTTCAGCTAGAAAAGTCTCAATACGGTCAACCAACCAGAAGTGTCACAGAACCCTCTCGGACAACCAGATTAGTCAACAATATTCAATGCTGCATAGTCAACGAAAGTCAACGCTATCAGCAGCAGCAAAAAGTCAATGCATCCCAGTCAACAGTCAATGTCCAACCTCGATTTCTGTGCCAATAAATGTAAACTGCAGAAATCAAAATTATGGGACAGATTTGGGTCAGTTTGACCAAGCGTTGACCAAAGTCAACGATGGTCAACTCTGTGCTGAAAAACCCTAGGTCAGAAACTAGAAATCTTCTTGATGCGTTTCCCACATGTGGATGAAGAAGAGCCTCTAAGGTGATCGAACCAATCAGATGAGGAGAGATAATGTGATGGGATGGATGAGTGAAAATGACCTCCAATTTTGACCTATTTATATCCATCAGTGAGGGTGTGTGACACAATTGTTGGGGCTTCAAGCCTACATTTCATTTCAGGCCGACCTGCACATATTTTGAATAAATTCAAAATAAATGTTTTGCTCATCGGATCAAAATGATATTTAGATCGATCCTGCGCCTCTCCAAAAGAGGAATTGAATAAAAATATTGGCATCTTCATCTGAGCATCACAACATGGAGTTTGGACCTAGTTGTCCAAAATTAACACATCACAAGGCAATTGTAGCAGCATTATATCAATAACTATCTTCTTGAATTTATGTAACATGTCTTTCCTCATATATGAAGAGTTTTAATTCATGGGAACCAATACAATTCTCTTGGACCATAATCTTAATGCAAGAATAATTATCGCACCATAGACAACTTCACCAATATGAAACTCAAGTAATCATCCATAAGATCTCTGCCTACAATTTATTGTTATCCCATTACATAGATATAGAAATATGTATGAACTCATTATAATCAACCAATAATAGCATGAGATTGTATAATCAAGCTCTATTATTAACCCATCTCCTAGATCAACATGCTACCATTAACATACTAAGTGTGCTAACAAAGAGAACCATAAATCTGATCAACAACATTATTGACCAATGTTATATGCATATCTTCAAGAAACATATATGCATCATCCATAAATCCATAAGTAACCCATGCATGAAATATGATATAATGACAACAACATATAAATGTCAACTATAGCATGCACATCTTCTTCATCAAGTGTCTTATGTAGGATCAACTTCACCAAGTGCAACTTAAACATTATATCAAAAACTTCATCAACATATGTCTCCAACAACATCACCAATTATATATACTTTTCATGAACGTCATTATGCAACAAGGAATGCTCAAGAAATCATAATTCCAAAAATGCACTACTAGAAGCAAATGCTCCCCCCTGAACCTATCCCAACTATTTACTTTCGGGTCCGATCACATCCAACTCATCCATCAGTAAAGTCATCAAAGAAACAATCTCAAATTGCAGCAACTCATAAACCATCATAAGCCTATACCAATTCTAAGTAGCATATGAATATCAACATACTGTAACCAATCAATATCAGAACAGGAAATCCAATTAATAATTGTCTGAAGCATATCAGAACCTCTCCCTGAGTTTGTCCCACTATTTCTTCATCATGGAGAAACATATGCGACTGTCTAGATCAAAACTCATGTATATACATGAATTCTCTTCATAAGGTACGCGTACAGAAAATAATATTTTTATAACTACAACTCCCCTTGAGCCTGTACTGTATGTTTTTTTTTAGTGTTACTTCATCATTTGCACTGTCAGTAATATCAACAACATGAATCATCGTAAAAATATACGTATATATAGCTCCCCCTAAGTTCATACATCACTGATCTTGAGGACCTGATAGTCATTACCTGCTCTCCATGAGTTCATTTACCTCACATCACTTCTGCAGTCACTGTGAGAAGTAAGCTTTAAAAAAAAATGGACTGCAGTAGGGTCAATCTTCCCTACGTTTCTTACGGATGTTCCTTATTCCTCTAGATCTTATTGGAATTTCTAATTATGTGTTGGAACTTATCCCATCTCCTGGTTATGTTTTGCATACTTGACTTGAAATCAGTGGCCTTATGCCCAAATGAGTGACAATAGAAACAATATCCATAAAACCATCGTATGTGCCTAGGGACTGATATTGACCTTGATCTAGGAGATTTTCTTACAGATGTGTGACTTGATTCAATTTTTTCTTGAACAACACTATATTGGTTTTTTCCATCACGTTGTGTATGATGATACCCAATGCTATTCTTGATCAAAGGAGAGCGTTGTTCATTAATAATATTCTCTAGAGACTCACTCATATGTCTTTTCCCATTTGTTGATCTTCTCATAATCTTTCTTTAGGGTCATAACTTCATATTCTAATGTTTCACACCACTTTTCCTTTTCTTGAAGTTGTTTTCTTATGTTTTATGTTCTTCTATTGGTTGCTTCTAATTCCATCTCTAACATGTTTATTTACTCAATCATTCTCTTTCCCTTTGTTTCCAATGTTTTGTTAGCATTCATGAGATTATCATTCTCCTTCAGTGCTTTCATTAAATCATCTATCTCACAATCTGATTAATTCATTGACTAATCTTAAAAAGCCATAAGTACTTGATAGTGACTATTATAATCTGAATCTAAATTTCTTGGTCATCGGATGCACTATGACTATCTTCATTAGAGTAAAATATTTTCTTGTCAGAGATCTTATTTTTAGCAACATTCTTTCCATTCTCTTTATGATTTCCTCTATATGGAAATTTGGATGCATAATGGCCTACTCTTCCACAAGAAAAACATTTAAAGGGAAGTTTACCTCTGAATTTTCTAGTTCCTACTTGCAACTTTCTCATGAAGTTTTCTTCTTCATCATCTAATATGTAGCTTGAGCCTTTGGGTGCTTCCTTCTCTTTCTCTTTATGTGTGGCTTTTAATGTTGCTTCTCTCATGTCTGATGGACCAAATTTCCTCATCTCAAATGCATTCAATATTCCATGGAGTTTATCAAGTGTGAGACTTTTTAGATCCTGCATTTCTTCAATAACGGAGACTTTGGAATCAAATTTCAGAGATAGTGATCTCAAAATATTCTCAACAACAGTAGCATTTTTTATTTCATCACTAAGATTTTTCATGGAATTAACAACTTCATCAACTCTAAGGGAAAATCCAGCAATGATTTCATCATTATGCATTTTAAATGTCTCATATTGTATTCTAAATTATTGGATTTTAGCACTTTTTAACCTGGTGTCACCTTCATAACTTTGGATAATTTTATACCACATTTCATTTGCGGTGTTCAACTGCATTAATTTCACGAACTCGGACTCAGTCAAACTTCCCAAGATGGAATTGACAACTTTTTCATTAGTTTCATATTGTTTCTTTCCTTTTGTATTTGTGGGAATGGAGGCTAGATATTGATACCCTTTTTCAATAATTTCCCATATATCAGCTCCCAGTGCCTGTAGGTATGCTCTCATCCTGACTTTCCAAAAAACAAATTTAGTTCCATTAAATGAAGGTGTCCTCATAGAAAATACTCATTCTTGACAACTCATCTTCACAAATCTCCCTTTAAGTGATCAAGCTCCAACTGAGGGACCGACTCTGATTCCAATTATTGGAAAAAATACTAAGAGTGGGGGTGAATCAAAATTTTAAAAATTACTTCAAATTTTATTTTCTTATTCCAATTTCCATATGCGACTTTTATTTAGTGAACCCACGTAAGTACGTGACTATGATGAATGAAAACTACATACATCTAGTTAACTAACTTTTCATATAAGTCATCATCTGTTAATATTTAACTAGTGCATCAGTACTTCATTAAACATGTATTAAGCATAAATAATGAGAATTAAAGAACAGATGGATCATCTACACTCACTAAACACATGAACGCTAGGATTTTAGGTGGAAATCCAATGTGGGAGAAAACCATTGTTGTCATCATTAGGGGAATTTTGAGGTCTAAAATGGGCCTCCTAAGAAAAATGTAGAACAAAAGTAAATTTTATAAGAACCAATAGGATTTAAGATGATGATGTCAACATGGAGGATGATTCTCCATTTTTGGATTAAAAAAGTAAAAAGATTACAAAATAACAAAATAATAAAACTACTTTTTTCAACTCGTATTTTCAACTTATCTCCCTAAGTTTTTACTCAAATTTCGAGCGGGAGTACTCATTAGATGAAAAATTTAATTCCTTATCCATGGAGTACTCACGTTGCATACTTTTGATGGACCTTTCTACACGAAAAATGAGAAATACTTGAAAAACACGATTTCAATCACGTTTTACATGTATATCTTATTTTTAATGTAACAAAGTCCATCAAAAGTATGTAACATGGGTACTCCTTGGATGAGGAGTCAAATTTTTCATCCAATCAGTGTTCCCACTTGAAATTTGAGTAAACCCATGGGGAGATAAGTTGAAAATACGAGTTGAAAAAATAGTTTTTTCTTTTTTCCCTCTAAAATTTGATGATGTAATGTAATCTTATTTTATTATTTCCACTATTATTTTATAATTTACTAAGGAGGCCCATTTCAGAGCTTAAAATCCCCCTAATGCTTTGTGTTCATCATTTATTATAAAGAAAACATCTTACAATCTTCTATTGGCGCAAACTCATACCAGTACACAAACACCCACTTGCAGAAGGCTATGAATTTCCCTCGTTTTCCAGCACCCACTAGAAGGGAGATCTAACCCCGTGATCTCATTTACCGGCACCCATCGGAAGGGAGCTCCAACCCCCTGATTAGATTTACCAACTACCACTAGAAAGAAGCTTCGACTCCCTCACTAAAGACTTCCACCCTCAACACCTCTGTGGACCACGTTTCATAATATTTCATACTAGATCCACTTCCATCATTTAAGCTTGATACCAAATAATAATTTTGAAACCAATCATTGTATAAAATCACTTGATCACTGAACAAACTGAATCATCAAATTACTTACTGAGTCTCAATCAACCAATATAACCAAGACATATCATATCAATGCATAGTCACTTATCAATATACCAAGTCAAACACTATTACCCATCACTGAAACCAATTGTTACCACTGCAAACCCTGATCAAACTTATGTCAAAATATATACGTTACCATTCCGAACTATACCCGCGAATATAAAAACTTTCCTTTAAGACGACCTGCGTACAAATTTCAAAACACTAATAACTGAATTTGAATCAATGTCACACTGAAACATATATTCAACCCATCACAGATCTATGAACCAAATACATATCACCATATAGTAGCATCAAAACAATTCAACCCAACTAGTACTATCAAACAAAGATTATCATAAGAGAGACTTCATTGATAGAGAACAACAAACATAACAGAACTGATCAGACATCATTAACAGTTCATACCGCCAAACCCTAGCAGATGCACGTGATTCTCACTTTCGTGTATGTACGTGTTTTTCATATTTGACAACTGCATACAGATTTTTCCATACTGAAGAATATATACGCGACTAACCAGAAGCAGATTTGTGTATATACGCGAACTCTCAGTGACAAACCCACGCATAAATCTGTAATCACTAAAGCATTCCTTCACTACACAACACAACATCTGTCAAACCAAAATTTCAGCACATTATTACACATCATAATATCATCATCACAGATCTATCAAATTACAAACAAATTATTCAATATGTAGTCACTTAAGATCTATTAGATCTAATCCATCTCCATGCTTTCTGGTGCACACCTATTTCCAATCAAGTCATTCATAAATAATCCATCACATGCACGCTCTAACACTTGATCTCCATCTCCTTATATAGCTTAGGCCTTAGCCAATACCTTAGGCTAATACCTTAGTAATGTTGATGGGATCAAATATATGTTGCCGTGCTTATTACTATGGGCCAATACTATGGTAAATACCCTGGTATTGAGAATACCATGGTGCAGAAACTATACATGACTTTTCTTCACCATACCTGCTTATTTATGTGACTTTTATTCACAAGGCCCACTTATATTTCCCAAACTTCACCTTTATTATTCCTTTGTCTTTGAATTAATATTCTTTTTTCTATCTTACCTATAACATAGCCATCATGTTGGCATCTTTATCAAGTAGGTTTCCATCAAATAAAACACATTAGCTATAATGCCAACAATGTCTTGTTGGTTTATGGTGAATTCATGTTATAGCTAGGTGGAATGGGGAGGTGGCAATAAGCTTGTCTCCCCTCTAATTACTATTTGTATGTTTGACCTCTTACCACCATGATATAGATATATATATAGAGAGAGAGAGAGAGAGAGAGAGAGAGAGGTAAACACTTCACATTCATTGTAAGTCTAAAGCCTCATGGGAAATAAATAAATAAATTTAAAAATTATATAAACCTCTAATTATGTAAACTTTCAAATGTTAAAAGGTTTAATTTATTATTATTATTATTATTATTATTTGATGGTGAATAAATTTTCAATTAAGATTGATATATATACTAATAGAATTTACAACAATAACCCATATCACCTATATAGGATGTTATAATGCTATACACAATCCGTGAGGGTTAGTTCACCTTTCTTTGAGATGTCATATGTTCAATTCTCTCAACATTAACATTTTAAGAGTGAGGATTAAAAAATAATAAACCAAATTAATAATAATAATAATAATAATAATATACTATGTAATGTGTTTCAATATTATGGATTAAAAAATTATGAAAAAAATATGGAAAGTAAAAATAAATTAATTTTAGAAAAAAAATAATTTATTATATAAAATTCAAATAATTAAAAAATATAATTTTTTATATAATAAATAAAATAATTTATAATTTTTTTGGGATATAGTTTATATTTGTTTCCCATTGTGCTCAATAAATTCAGCATTAATTTGGATTTGTAGAAGTTTCAACAATTACTTTTATGTTATAATTGAAATTTTATATAGTAAGTTATAATACTACACACATGTAATATGTGTAACAATAAATTTAGGTAATTTGTTGTACTATTAAAAAATGTGTCAATAAGTGTGATATATATATATATATCCAAGATTAATCTAATGGCTATCACTATAATTCTAAGCAAGAGCAAATATTTTAGAGGTTGAGGAACCTATTCTTTGAATAGGACAAAGGTTCCTCATGGTGGGGGAGCCTATTCTTTGAATAGGTCAAAGGTTCCCCATGAGACTTGAAAACTACTAGAGTGAGTAACATGTCATTGTACCAACCAAAGTGGTCTCAAGAAATATTTAACATTTAATTAATAATATAAATGGTATTAATCTTATTCAACATTTAATTGATAATTAAAAAGTATTAATCTTATTTTTATTAAAATAAACACATTTTTATATGTAGCTCTATTAGTTTGGTTCTAATTATGTTTTACAATTTTGATTATATAAGGTTATCTTTAAATATTTGATTTTGTAAATTTAAGGTACTTGTCCCACGTCTTGGTACAAAAACTTATTGAAAATCTAATTGGAGTTCTTTGTACAGTTATCTTGCTATTTTTCAAAGTCTTTTGATGTTTTGCCTAAGATTATTGTGATGTCGCAACAATCAAGGAGTGTGTGGTGGTGAAGGCCCTCATTTGATTTAGAAGGTTTCCTTCATGAAATGTTTCATGCCAATGTCAATATCATTATCACTGTATGATATCATGCACGTGTTATCATGGGTATTCTATGATATCAGAGAAGTTAGTAGATTGTTGTATAAAATTAATTCGATAAAGTAGATTATAAATCTCTCTTGTATTTCTATTCTATGGCTTTCTATTTCAGCCCAAGATTGCTAGGGGTGTGTAGTTACATTTGTTCTCAATGACTATTTGGTTGTTGTAATGGATGGTTTTAGAGACCAAATAGATGAAAAAGCTAAATGAAATAAAATATAACTTATATATACCAAATTGTGTTAGTTGACATAGGCATATTCCATGTAAAAATAGAATGATTTACTTTAATTGTCACATCTTATATTTTGTAAGTAGGGGAGAGAAGAGAAGGTAGAACTTTGATGATGTTAGATGGAATAACCATGGTTAATTTTTTACAGGGATTAGGATAATTAATTAATAATCAAGTGGATTGTTTTGTTTTTTTAGGGTTTTGATTGATGAACAAAGAGGCGTATTTCAAAATTAGTGGTCCTAGGAATCTTGGAGATTATAGTCAAAGCAATGACAAAATATTATGTTAGGATGCAACAAGAACTTGTGAAATTTGAAGAGGTGCAATGTGAGAACACAAATCAAGTATCCATCATCAAGAGTTGGCCAAAAATTATGTTAGGATCCAATAAGAACTTGTGAAATTTGAATAGGTTAAGTTCTTTCACTTTATAAGGTCTTATAATGAATGTCTTGATACCTTGGAAAAATAAGCATCCTCCATCCTCAAAGGAAACTTGGTCACTTCTTTTGGGAACCTTGTGTTCCATATTACTTGATCACTCTTGAATCATGCATTATTATTAAAAAAATGAATATTTTTATGTCATTTCCACTCATTTGAATCATTTACTCCATTGATATCAATGAAACATCAATCATCATACCATATTCCTTCTTTGTGTTGTAGCCACGTTTGGTATCCTCCCTGCATGATTATTAGTGGCCCACCTATTCCCTCCCTTATTAATATGACTACCTTGGGTTTGCTTAATCCTCTTCATGCAAGGATATGATTTTGTTCTAGGATGTCTTTTCCTAGCTTCATTATGAATTTATTCAAGTTCCTTCGCTGGTTTTTAAGACTGGAAAAATAAATTTCTTCTGGAATTTCCATTTATTCCATCTTTATTAGTATATTCGCTTGATTAGTTGTACTTGAGAGTTACTAGATCCTAGCTTTTCTCGAAGAATGCTTAGTGAATCTATTTCTTCCCTTTGGCTTCTTTGCAGGATTTTTGGTCCCCTCCTATTTCACCACAATGTGGCGTAGAACCTCTCCCTACCCCTAATGCTAACCTTTTTGCAGATTCTCAAAGCTTTAATTTTGAAGAAAGAAAATAGGAGTGATTTGGAATAGTGATGATGTCTTCCAGGGATATAAAAATAAGTTCATAATCATAATATAAATTTAATTTTCAATATATTGTCAACTTACAAAGCAACTGCCTTGAAGTTTGAAAATAACTTGTTGAAGTAACTTGTTGAAGCAAAGAACTAAAGAATTAACCTCTTGCATTGCACACCAAAGGAGTCTTCCAAAGGCTCCCTAGTTTTTGGTAAATGTGTAGTTAATCAAGGGTAGTTGCATGATGAACAATAACAATCAAATCATGAGCAACTCAAAGGAGAGAAATAAGTGATCCTAGACTTTGGTAATCCTATGTTTTAAAGTAATTTTAATTTTTATCAAAGTTTACATTAGTATTTTTTACCAAAAAATACAATGTCTATCAACAATATTTTGTAAAAATAAGATAGAATTTCATAGTGATATGCAATTTTGTACTAATTTTCTTATTTTACATGCCAGTATTTTTTACCAAAAAAAACAATGTCTATCAGCAATATTTTGTAAAAATAAGATAGAATGTCACAGTGATATGCAAATTTGTACTAATTTACTTATTTTACATGCCCCCTTTAATCAATTCAAAATTAAATTATTCTCTAACAACAATTTTTTTTATTATGCTTTGTTTTCTAAATGTGATTTCAGTTACTACACTCCTTTCACTTTCTTCCTGTTCTACACCATTTCCTTCTTAATTGAAGTAGCAAGTGTTCTTGTTTGTAAAACCAAATGGGGAAAACTTAAGAATTGTGAAACATAATAATTGTAATTATGGTTAAAGAGTGTATCATACACATTGAAATTATTGTTAAATATTAGTAGAGAAAAAGTAATAAAATAGTTAATTCTATTATAATAGATGAAAATAATCAATGTTATTTATAGTTATCTTGGGTAGTTGGGCAGAATGTTTCCCACTTAAATTTAAATCTATGCTAGTAACGTGATGATGATAAATATTGTTATAATGACTTTATGTTTATAAATATTGTTGGAAAAAGGCTAAATTTCTTAAAATAATAAAAAATACATTTTAGTATTTCAATACATTTGGCTGTCAAACTATATATATCAAAAGATTGGATAATTAATAATTACATATATCTGCCTCTAAATTATGTCCATAAAGATATCCCAAATGCACTATTGTTGGAAAAAGGCTCAATTTTTTAAAATAATAAAAAATGCATTTCAATGCATTTGGCTGTCAACCTATTTATATCAAAAGATCATAGAAATCTAGCATAATTAATAATTACATATATCGGCCTCTAAATGTCCATAAAAATATCCCAAATGCAAGTAGATTTCTTAAAATAATAAGAAATACATATCAATGTATTTGGCTGTTAACCTATGTATGTCAAAATATCAAAAAATCATGTAAGTCTGGGATGATTAATAATCACATATATCCGCCTCTAAATGTCCATAAAGATATGTCGAATGCTCAATTTCAGTGTTGATTATTGCCATCAAAAAGTGTAAAATGTTATTTGCACATTATTATTTTAATACATTTCAATTATTTTTATGGCATTTGAGTTAAAACTGCCAGCTTTGTAGGTGAGTTGATTTTAAATTTGACGGTTAGTCAAATAAAGAATCTCGTAACGAGATTCATGAATACTTTTATAATGCACACACAGAATCTTAGATTTCGGAATTTATTTTTCCCTCTGCAAAATTTCACAGCATCGAATGATGTAACTTATTCCCAATATATATATATATAGTTGCCTCTATGATGGAACTTCAAGGGAGACCATTATGGGTAGAGCTATTAGTTTATGATTCCTTCCTCAACAAATTTTCAGTGCCTTGTTCAATATTGATGTAAAATGATGTCCATCATCGATAATTGACGTTATGATGACGCTGCATGGGGGAGCATATTCTGGGGAGAGAGATGTTAGGTTATGATTCCTCTCTCGGCAAATTTTCAGAGCATCTCTTTCAATATGTATGTAAAATTATTTCCAACATCTATCGCTGCATCTATGATGAAACTGCAAGGGAGAGTTGTTAAACACGTTGATGTAGATGAGGGTTTCTAAAGAGATATGAGGGTTTCTGAAATAAATATATAGCTGATTTGAAAAGAGGCCTTTCAAAGCCTTTATTTTAAGTCTGCTCCACGTTTCTCATTTTCAGTGGAACATTCTAAAGCGTTCACCCACACACATACACTGTTAAATAAACTTGTTCACCCACACACATACACTGTTAAATAAATTTGATTGTGCTATTAGTTAAGGTTGTGTCAACGGTTAACAATTGTGGTTTTTTTGGGTACTTATTAGTGACCCATAATAATATGCTCATAGTATTACATGTTTTTGAAAGTGGTAAAAGGATTTTGCATTCTCCATTGTATTGAGCCATGATTGAGTTGAGTGGTGAAAGCTCAAGCCGTTGACTCACATGGCTGTGTTTTAACCCAAAAAAATAACCAATTAAAATTTTTCAAATAAATCATGGTGTATATAGTTTAAATATTTACTTATTTGTTATATTTAATAGTTTAAATATTTGCTTATTTGTTATATTTATTTCACTTAGAACCCTAACACACAGACATGGTCTCTCATTGCAATAACAGACTGTAGTGCCTTTGAGGGTGCATTGCATGTCTTTTAAGAAACCATTTCTCTATAAAATTCTTAGGAAACTAGAAAGGCGGCGAGTAGTAACAAAACTGAGCGGCAGTAACTATAAATGTATTTACCAAAGAATTGGAAATGAGGTCGGTGGCAATGACATTAAGCAGAGCATAGTTTGTGTATTAGTGTGAATCATATGTATAAACAGTAAAAGTGAAGCATAATCTAGATATCCACAAATTGGAGAATTAGAACCTAACAATCGTGTATTCATGTGTAAACAATAGAACTTAAAAATTGGTTTATTTTGTTTTATTCAGGTCTTGTTCCCGATTGTTTGTTTTTGGACATAATTGCTTTGTTTAACGGGATAGTTTGCAGGTCAAAGAAAATTTTCTTTGATGAAGCCTCTTTCACGAGCCAGACAGGAAGACAGATATTCTGCTATAGTCATGTTTATTTTAATTAGTTTACCTCTTTTCAATTACTTTACCTCTTTCCAGAGCTCCTAGTGGAATTTTACGTCGAGAGAAACTCTACAGTCTGAATAATGATATGCCGTAGATGTTAGGCGTGCCGCGTCACTGTATACCTGTTGAATTTTATTGCTTACTGCATTTAAAATTTTATTTATTCTGTAAGTTTTGGAAGCAAAAGCAAGTAGTTGTGTTCAAATATGGGCATTGATACAGGAGGGAACCATGGACTGTCCGTGAAACCAGAAATATGTTTAGGATTACATTTCTGTTCGTTTTTGCACTATCATTGTGTTTCCAGGGTGTAAAAGCGTATTGTAAACCATATTGTATATTATTTATTCCATTGTCTGACAAACATTGGGCTGTGTTGATGGATAGTCAGTTCTTGGAGAGCAAAAATTTTCTTTTATATGCACTTTCATTAATAGCGAATGCAGAAACATTTTTCAAATGCAGTGGAAATTTCTTCCTGTTCTGGTTTTGCATTTTCTTTTAACGAAACAGAGATGTTTGTATTAGTAGAAGCGGCGGCTTTACTTGCTCCACTAGAGGATTACAACAAAATTAGGTCTATGCTATTTCAGATGTTTTACAGAATTTGAAACTCTTAAAAAAATGAGGGTTTTCCCTACTAATACACAACACCATTTCAAATAAACATTGATACACCATTCTTAATAAACATTGCTACTAAAAACATATAGCGACAAAACATGATGAGAATTTAAACAGAGATTTACTGCCCATCGTAGGCAGCGTCCATGGACTTCATAAAAAACCAAAGAATCCAAGGGTTGATTGATCCACTGGTAGCATCTTTTTCACAGGTAAGTTGACATATGTTGAGGGGTGGGCAATGATCATTGATACCTCATGTTGCTTCCAGCTTCTCATTTTTTGATACTGGCAGTGTTACCTATAGTCTGCCAGTGTAACGATTACATTGGATGTCCTAATTTCCAAGGGAGCATTACTAGACCTACCAATATCAAGGCATTGGTAGGTGGAGAGGGCTTCCTTCTTTGAACGTTCATAGTGCCCACGCCCCTTTCTGAGGCCCTCCATCTTAGTGTGGGGAAAACAAATTCAACAGTGATGGGCTATTGTGCCCTTAATCCAGTAAGGTCTTATAGAGGAGGAAGAAAAAACCTAAACTAAATATGTCCGAGGGGTTCCCTTCCAGTTTGAGACTCTTCTAGTGGGTGCTGCAATCGATTCCATAGAATAGATGCTAAAGAGAAACCAATGGTCCCATGAAAGTGTAGTGGACTGCCTCCAGAGCGATCAATCATTGATAGAAAAGGATGCACAGAGAGGGTGATCCTAGTGAGCTGGAAAGGTGGAGGGGGCCTGCTGCTTTCGTAGCCAATAGAAATGGAGAAGACGCCTCCATCCCGTCAATCGTGTGGAGAAAATGTGACAATGTGTGATGGAGGTGGGCGTAATAGCTGTGAAAATTTATGAATCTAAGTAACAAAAATCCTACTGCAGAAATTTGATATACATTACCTACATGTTTTTATTAAATTAACAAGTTATTTTCTGAATACATCAAGAAAATATTAATGTAAATACACTGTAGCCTACACAACTATACAGATCAAGAACTGAAAAATAAATGAGGTATTTACACAAAGGACACTTATTTTCGGACAAATGTCTCCGGAAAAACTCAATGCAGGAAAATCACTGCAGCAGATTTGAGGGCTTATATTATTAAGCAACAGTAATCTGAGTACATCTAGGGTGCCATAATCTGGCTCACACAACAGAGAATATCCTTGGCAGACAGAAAAAATTGAGAGTTTTACCTCACACTGCAAGTACCAGCTAATCCGGATCAAAAACTGGTGAAACCCTAGTTGCCTCTACGTAGTAGATGCGTAGGCCTGCATGGGTCTAGCTGAGGACTATGTCACCCTTTCTCTACGCTGATTTGCCTCTTAGGAAATCGAGTTTCAGCCCTCCCAGCTTAGAAACCCCGATCTCCAGCAATTTTTGGACTGTCCCTTGGAGCCATTGTGCTGCCCTTGTGTGAGCCCTGCATGGGCCTGCGTCACCCTCTTTGGTGTCTGCGTCACCTCTCTTGGTGGCTGCGCTAGTCCCTCTGTTGTCTCTGCTGCCTCTTTGCAATGTACTCTTGGTCCTCTGACCAACAATTTCTCCTACCCCTCACTACTGAACTAAACCGCTAAGCTCTGATCTTCGTCCAAGCACTGCTCCGTCTGAAAAACTCGATCTCTAGTTTTAGACCAAGGTTACTTGGGAGCGGGAACGAAAACGGGGAGTGAGAGCGGGAGCGCCATTTTTAGAAGCTCCTGGTCCGAGAGCGTTTCGGGGAGCATTCTTTTATAATATATATATTTTCTATATTTTCTATATTTTTATGCATATATGTCAACAAAAGCATGTAGAATGATGAATTAGACATAAAAAACATAAAAAAATAGATTGAACCAGAGGTATCTTTATCATTACCTCTAGATTCTTGTAGGGATCTTTGTATTTAATATCACCCTCTAAGCATTCGCTCCAGGAGTAGGTTCGAGGGAGTGCGCTCCGGGAGCAGGTTCGATAGAGGGGAGGCACTCCCACGCAACCTTGGAATCAATAGCCGTGATCTAATCCTTAATCAATGGCTAAGATTAAATTAGACTTGATCCTCGTCACTTAGAAACTTTTCACCCACATGTTTAAATTAATTCACTTTAATTATTTAAATTCCCTAAGTTTTAACTTAGGCTCCATTTAAAATAATTAGTTATTTGAATAACTTTCACTACGGCTGGAATTTATCGAAACGATTTCTTGGTCTTGGAGATCTCATGTGTTCTAGCCCCTCCATAAAATTTCGGAGCTAGAGCACATCTAATGCTACCCAAAAATCAACACTCCCTCTTAGTGAGGAATGTGCTCCAGTAACACTTCTCACCAGAAGCATCACTCTGATCCACAACATTGGTCCTATGCACTATTGATGCTCAGCTGCTACTATATGTATTGCTGCTATCTGTCCTGTTGTCGATGACTCTGCCACTATCACTGCTACATTTTTACTATAGATCCCTCTCAAAATATTGCATCATGCTGCCCATAGCACTGCCATTGGTCACTGTTGCACTGTAACTCAGTTGCTGAGAGTTAAGAAACTGAAAGATACCCCAAATACTGACATACTAGTTAGTCTGGATGCACCTTGATGTTGAAGCTTCCTCTGCTGCTAATCTGCACTGACCCTCTAATTCTACTGCGTTGTTGCTTCTGCTGCTTCTGCTCTGCGCTGCTTCAGACTTCGACACTCTAGCTCTGCCATTGTTTCTCCATCATCCCTTGCATCAACTCACACCCGTCATTCTTCTATTGTCATTAAGGGCTCTTGTAGCCGTATTTGATCCAAGAGTTTGGGCACTCAAGGATCCTGCCCCTTTTACTGTAGTTTAAGAACTACAAATCATTGTCACCCCACCTCTTCTCTCCAGGCACATGAGCACTCATAGCACAATCATAATCATCCACATCATCATATTTTGCTGCAGCAGCCTTCAAGTCAGATTCTTCTTTGCCCATCTTCTTCTGAGGGCATTGTGTGGCGAATGTCCTAATTTTCCACACCTGAAGCATCAAACATTTTAGAGGTCCTTCTTCTTCCTTCTCCGCTACCCATGTTTTCCATTAGATGCGAGAGCCGCATCTTTCTCTCCCTCCTTATTGATTTTGATCCCCGTGTTGCTGCTTCCGGCCTTGGTCAACCTTCTGATCTCTTCCTGTCAAAGCGCTGTCCACATCTCCTCCCAGTTTGGAAGAGTGGCTCTGCCCAAAATACCTTGGACAAAGGTTTCCCAGTCTTCATTGATTGCATTCATGGCAGTCCTGACCATAAGTCCATCATCTGGTCTATCCCCTACGGAAGCTAGTTGATCTCAGATCGCTTACAATCTGATAAGGGGTCGATCTCTTCTCCCTTTTACATCTGAAACAGTCTTGGCTGATTCTCAAGCAACATCTTCTGCTGGACAAAAGTTCCCTAGTACACATTGGTCAAGGAAGTCCACATTTCTCTTGTTGTGTTCTTCTCGGCAATATGTGGTATAACATAATCCTCGACTTCGTCCATGATCATGTGTTTTTCCTTTGCTTGAGCCTCCTCGTACTTCTTGAGAGGATCAACATCAACAGGGACAACAACTGCATCGAAGACATGATCCTTGATTCGATGTTCATCCAAAACTGACAGGATCCTGGCCTTCCAATTAACAAAGTTGGATGCTCCATCCAACCTGTTCTGATCCCTCAGTCCATGTGCGACCATCTCTGCTCAATAAGAAAATGTTGAACTGGTTCTCTTCTCCCTCTTTTGTTCCTTCCCTAGAAAAACTCGGATTTGGGTTTCTTTGGCACTAGAAACCCTCTAAGGAACAAGATCCCTCTGAATAGCGATTTTCTTTACGGAAATCCCTTTGCCAACTAATGTCGAAACACTCCTCGTCGATCACTCCTTGTTGCTAATCAACACTAGATTTAGACTTCTTGGCAAGAAGTCTTCTAAGGAACTTCTTCCCTCTACTTTACCACTGCCCCACTAGACATTTCTCTGCATCAACAGAGACAATGCCCCACCAAAAACTCCAGAAGAAAATTGTACTGCTCTTACAGCCACGACAATAGAATGAATGAGGCTCAAAACCTCTGCGATGGACCAACAAACTACTTGCCATTAGGGGAATTTTTGAGGTCTAAAATGGGCCTCCTAAGGAAATAATAAAATAATAGCTAAACCAATAAAATAATATTTATGAATTTGCAATTCCCTTTTTGCACCACAATCCATGTAACCATAGTTAAATTCAATTCAAAAGTTGTACCAAAATAAAATTAATAAAAAAATTGTATTGATGTGATTATAAATAAGAATGAGCTTTTCAAGAAAAGGTAATTATAATTGAACAACTAATTCATTTTTCCTTTGTAATTAAATAACTTAAAATAAAATATAAATATAAATTTATAAATTCTTAATTATATTATATGCTATTAATTAAAATTTATATTATTTAAATTTTATAATAACTTGTAATTAATATACTATATAAAAATAATATAATATAATATAATAAATGTATAGGGATATGCATTGTTTCTTTCAAGAAATATGAAATGAAAATAATGTATTTTTATTCAAAAAGTGTGAAATTACATTTATTATGATTAATTTACTTTGACTTTAAAAGTACTTAGAGCACTACCATGGTTAGCCATGAGTTTTTATCCACCATTGAGAATGTGACAAGTAAGTACCTTTAACTCAATAGATGCCACCTCAACCATTAGGGATGATGTCATCTCCTAAAATGTGATTGGTTCTCATTAAGTGAATTTTGATTGTACGTTTTCCTTAGGAGGCCCATTTTAGACCTCAAAATTCCCCTAATGGTTGCCTCTGTTGCAGCTACAAAATCACCCTAGCTGGCTGACGCATGCTCTGCGTGAGCCCCTCTAGTGACTGCATCACCCTTCCTCTACCTCTTTCTGGTTCAGCGATGTCACTCGAGATAGCTGCAGAAAATTTTTCTTCATCCTTTCGTTGATGGCTTCAGCTCTACTTGATCTGCAACAACTCTGATAGCATGTGAAAATTTCTGAATCTAAGTTACAAAAATCCTACTGCAGAAATCTAATTTACATTACCTACTTGTTTTTATTAAATTAACAAGTTATTTTCTGAATACATCAAGAAAAGCCGACACAACTATACATATCAAGTACTGAAAAATAAATGAGAAATTCAGAGAAAGGACACAATTAATTTCGAACAAATGTCCCTGGAAAAACCCAATGCAGGAAAACCGGTGCAATAGATCTGAGGGTTTATATTATTAAGAAACAATAACTTGAGTACATCTAGGGTGCCATAATCCGGCCCGCCCAACAAAGAATATCCTTTGTAGACAAAAAAATTTGTGAGTTTTACCTCACACTGCAAGTCCTGGCTGATTCGAATCAGAAACTGGTGAAACCCTAGCTGCCTCTGCGCAGTAGATGCGTAGGCCTGTGTGGGTCTGGCTGAAGACTACGTCACCCTTTTTCTACGCTGATCTACCTCTTAGGAAATCGATTTTCAGCCCTCCCGACTCAGAAACCCCGATCTCTAGCAATTTCTAGACTGTCCCTTGGAGCCACTACGAAACCCCTGCATGGGCCTGCGTCACCCTCTCTGGGGTCTGCGTCATCTCTCCCGGTGGCTGCGTTGGTCCCTGTGTTGTCTTTGTTGCCTCTCTGTAATGTACTCTTGGTCCTTCGAACAAAAACTACCTCTGCCCCTCACTGCTGCACTAAATCACTCAGATCTAATCTTTGTCTGAGCACTGCTCCGTCAGAAAAATTCGATCTTTAGATTCAGACTCTGTGTGTGTTCTCTAACCGACCCTCAAGCCTTCCTTTATACTTTTCATGTTGATGAATCAACGACCTTGATCTAATCCTTGATCAACGGCTAAGATTAAATTAGACTTGATCCTCGTCACTTAGAAGCTTCCCACCCACATGTTTAAATTAATTCACTTTAATTATTTAAATTCCCTAAGTTTTAACTTAGGCTCCATTTAAAATAATTAGTTATTTGAATAACTTTCACTCCAGGTGGAACTTATCCAAAAATTTCTGGGTCTTGGAGATCTCATGTTTTCTAGTCCCTCCACAAAATTTCGGAGCTAGAGCACATCCAATGCTACCCAAAAATCAAAAATAGCTCCCTTTAATTCCTTGAGGTGACAAGGGTAGGTGGATTCTCCTTTCTCAAATTCCTCCGTACCATTGTTGGGTTCAAGGCTACAAAATGGTGTTTAACAATTAAAAGAGTAATGAAACAAATTCACACCCATAAATTTGTACAATTTCCACGAAATTTTGATATGCTGATAAGAACAATCCGAAAAGCACTTTCTTTTCTTGCAAACAAATCATTTCTCTACTCGATTTGTAGCGGAATTAGGAACATAAATAAAGCACAGTCACGCAACATTTTTTTTTTTAGTGAGGCAACCCAATTGGGAAAAATCCTCTGCTTGATGAGAATTTTATTGATAGCGAAAACTAAGCAATTGATCTATTCCAAAATACAAATTTTTCAATCTGAAAGACACACTTGTCTTTCCTGCTTGATCTAAAAGCTTGAAACCCTTGCAAGACTCTTGATCTCTGCTGCTCTCTACCAATATATGTACAATCTTCTCCTGCACACTCTTCCTCTCACAAGCTCCACGTACAAACTTGTGCTTCCTATTGCGTGGTCTCACCAAATCGTGCTCACCAAAACAATGATTAAACTTGTGCCTTCATTCCTTCTTTTAAAGACGATTCCAATGGTTAAAATTAGTGAGTTTTCTATGTTTGGAAATTCAAACTGGTGTTTTTCTACTTAACAACAGTTAACACAACTTGTTAACTAGTTCCTCCTAAAATTTAGGAGGCTAAATCCACTTGTTCTTTCAGTTTCCAAACTAACTCACACTAGAAAATCAAGAACTCAACTTTCAATTTCAACACATCAGTTATTTTCCACCTAGTCGTCCTAATTTTTCGGGATTGATTCCTAAATTTTGGAACTCGTCCTAATTTACAAGGAATTTCCCAATTGTTAGGAACTCAAGTCGTGCACAAGAAGGAACTTGTTTTGGCTCCTATGATTAAGGCACAAATCAAGGAACCCTTTTCTCACTCATATTTTCAACAATCCCTCTTAGCGTGGAAGGTGTTCCTGGAAGAACCTCGTCCACCTGGATTTGCTTCAACTCTACCAAGTTCTCAGTTGTTGCATTTTCTGCCTCTGAACTAGAAGACTTCCCTACTTTCTTCTGCAGAACCTTCTTTGAAGAGTTTTTCTTTCCCACCATGCTCTGTGAGTCCACCACTTTAGTCATAAGTGCCATGTAACCTATTTATCTTTGTGGTCGCGTCTTGATTACAGGAGGTTCAAATCTCTTCTAATCTCCCTTAACCAAATCCTCTACCCACTTGGCTCAAACTCTCCCTATACTAGAAGTCCCTCCACTCGCGCTAGGCTATGCTCCTCATCATCCAGCTAGTCAGCCCAACTGCCAACTAGATTAGACTAAAACTGAGATACTTGTTGAGGCTCCATCTTGAGATTTCTGTCATGCTCACGCTCAACCACCACATCTCTACTCTGATGATCCGGATTTATGCAGGAACGCAACATAATACACATATAACCATAAATACAAAGATGCAATGGAAATAACACTTCATTTCATTAATATCAAAGAACTGAAATTTGCTTACAGACATAATGGAAATAAACTAGCTTAGGGCGCTGGTAGCTTATCTCTGAGAAGAGATGTGGCGGCTATAGGCCTCTGAACTATGTTACAATGAGGCTCGAGGGCCTATTTATTATTTAGAAACAATGGAAAACCCTAAACATCCAAAACCCCAACCCTAGGAGATGAAGCGCCAAAACTATGAGCCTCGTTTGGGTAAATTGGTGTTTCAACTTCCCGGGGACGTAACCTTGGCATATGATCTCTGTTTGATGCACCCCATACCTCGTTAGAAATATCTATCCGAGGACTACAACTTTTGATGTGAGCAATATCAGTCCATGGAGTCATTTTGCTCCCGGTTTTCCCAAAAAACGTCGTTTAGGGCCTCAAAATGGCTCTGGAAATTCAGGACCCAAAAAACTGCTAAAAATAGTAAGTCGTGTCGAAACTAAAAAACTGAAAGAGACAATGATGGGGCCCCAAGTGAAATGGGTGGGTGGCCAACAATATCCACCTGGATCATCTAAGAACTCCCTGCCTTGTTGCTCAAGGCTTCACCTGTCTCTACCTAAAACTTGTAGATATTCTTCACACTCACACCTATCTGCTTCTTACATCCAGAAGCTAAGTGCTAGAGGTACGCCTTACCTCTGCTAAAGATGACATCATATCCCTTGTTCTGGAACATAGAGAACATTCCTGAATCCTGGAACATAGAGAACATCTTTGAGATGAAGAGGATTACCTGACTCCCTCTTAAAACTAACAGTACCAACTCCTCTAGCTGCATACTAACCATCATCTCCTAGCTCAATTTGAAACCGTGTTTCCTTCTCCTTCAGGTGGCTAAAACTCTTCTTGTTCCTAGTCATGTGGAAGGAAGTCGTTGAATCAATATACCACATACTTCTATGTGCTAAGCTTGCCATGCAAACTATCAATGAGAAATCCTTCTCGAACTAGGCAGAAAAGTCATCCACCTTCGCTGATGTAGCAACATGATCCTTCCTGGCCCCCTTCTTCTTACCAGGACACTTAGAAGCATAGTGTCCAAACTCAAGGCAATGGAAGCACTTGATCTTACTTGGATCTTTTTTCTTTCCCTTCTCATTGGACCCAACCTCTCCTTGGCCCTTCTTACCTTGCTACATTTCTTGCCAGGGCACAGTTCTCCTCGTCCTTTGTCATAATTGATCTTCCTTCTATGGTTCCTCTCCTAATCTCTTCTTGTATGGAGTCAGACCAAACCTTTCCTAATTTGGGAAGTTTTCTCTCCCACTAACAACATCGTGGATCCCTTTCCACAACTTGTGAAGTGAAAGTAAGGAAAAACTCACAAGATCATGATTAGATACAACCTCGCCCACCCCACCTAGTTCATCTCGTACCTGAGTGAACCTTGACAAATATGGGATGATGGGCTCATCCTTGCTCATCTAGATACTCCTCAACTTCTCCTTAAGAGAAAGATTCCTAGTATCACTGGTACTCTGATACAATTTCACGATTGTATCGTACATCTCATACATTGTCTTCTTCTCATGGATATGAGGCACTATATGATCTTTGACCCCTTCTAAAATGATCCTCTTTACCTTGATATCATTCTTATTATTTTGGGCCAATTGTTAGGCATCTTGTGGTGGTGGGATAGCATGCTTCATGAATTCTCCCACATCATTATCTTCCAACACTATTATAATCCTTCCTTTCCAAGCTATCAAATTTGACGCTCCCTCTAGACAATGATTTGCTCTCAACCTTTGGTAAGCCATCCTGCTTCCCCTGAGAGCTCTCTAAAACCTACCCACTAAAAGTCTTGTATGTGAAAATTCCTTGCAATGCAACAACCAAAAGTATTTCTTCTAACTGATAAATTAATTACGTAACTTATTTTTTTAAGGCAAAATAACGAAACATTCACCCTGCAATTTCTTCACCAAATAAAATAAACGTTGCAGAAATAGGACACTGAGAAATATGGTAGCACACACACAAAAATATGACACTGTTATTTTTGGACAAAAGACCCCGGAAAAAACCAATGTGGGAAAACCAGTGCAACAACTGAGGGTTTATTTTATTCTTTGCAGCAGAAATCTAAGTAGAATATGGAAGACGAAAACTAGCAATCCTACAGAGAAAATATTGGCAAAAATTTTGTGAGGAAATTTTCGTCAACCCTCAAGCAATCTGGGCTCCTGCTGCCAGCTCCAAGTGAGTTGTCCAAAACCTTTGTGCAAGCCCTGCATCAGCTCTGCGCATCTTGCCACATGCACTACATGGAACAACTAATACTCAAGCCATCATATCCGTTGGCGATTGAGGAAATGTCTCTCTGGCCTCTGCGAAATTTTGTTGCCTTTGAAACTTTGAAACAACCTCTCGAATCAGCAAACTGATATGCTTTATGGAGGCTACTATGATGCCTCTCTGTGGCTATCTCTACGTCTCTCCAATCTACTTTGGAATTGGAAATTCTTCCTCCAAACACTGTTGACCTAACCTTCTGCCTACAACTCACCCACTAGCTTTATCTCCACTATTGAATCACTCATGCTACTGGGAATTCAAACTTCCTAGTGCACTGAGTATTTGCACTAATGTGTTCTCCATCTACCCATGGACTTCCTCTTATAATCTCTATTTGGGACTCCAACGACCAAAATTATAACATAACTTGATTTTCGCTTTTTCTAGATCATTCACACTCTATTTTATTAATACCCTTTAACTATTTAATTTCTCCAAGTTTAGACTTAGGATCCCCATTAAAATAATTATTTTTTACAATAAAACATATTCTGAGTGGAATTTTCACAAACAGTTTCTGGGTTCTTTGGAATACATGTGCCTAAGCCTCTCCAAAAATTTTGAGACATGGAGCACTTCCGATGCTACCAAAAATAAACACTCCCTCTTAGTGAGGAAAGTGCTCTAACAATATGCCTGTTGCATACCGCTCTGACCTTGAAGCATCCTCTGCACTATTGATGTCTGACAAGTTGTCCACCAACCACTGCGTTGTTTCTGCAACCGTACTGCTGCCCATGACACTTCCACTGCCATTGCCACTACTGCATCGGTACTACAACTCCCTCTCAAATGCTACATTTGCTATGCTACTAGCATTGCCATTGCTAACGCTGCATCTGCACTGCAACTCAGCTGCTGAGAGAAGCAACTAAAATTACCCAAAAACATGAACAAGTGTTCAGTGATGCATCTCGGTGCTAAAGACACTGACTGCTAATAGCTACTACATTGTCCCTCTAATGCACTGCGCTACTCCTACTTTGCACCGCGTTGTTGTTGCTCTGCACTGCTTCAGAAGTTGGTGTTGCTACCTACTGCAACTATCATCTCTACACTCCTCTGCACCGACTGAAAACTCCTCCATCCCGCTACTACTAATCATGGGCTCCCGTAGCAAGGTGATGATCCATGAGGTGGGCTCCTCTAGTATCCTCCCCAATTGAAGTTCAAGGTGAAATATAGTTCTATGTCACCCCATCTCCCTCTTGGAGATGTGTGGGCATTCATGGCAAACTCATCCTCCTCGATCTTCACAGTTGTAACCTTTGGATCGTGCTTCTCATCCTTGTCCTTTTTCTTCAAAGGACTCTGTGATGCAAAGTGGCACATCTCGCCACATCTGAAGCACTTCACCTTCGAAACATCTCTCTTTTGTTTCCATTGCCCATGTTGTCCCTTCGATGCGAGGGTTGCATTCTCTTCCTCCTTCATATTCTTTGATCCGCTCTCACTGCTACCGTTAAGTTTGTACTTGACCAAATCTCTTCTCAGCTTCTCCTCTTGAAGAGCTTCGCACATCTCCTCCCAACTTGGTAGCGTTGCCCTACCTAAGATACTTTGGACAAAAACTTGCCACTCCTCAGTGACTACGTTAAGGGCCAACCTCACCATAGTTGTAGCAGTTGGGGTAGAATCCATGACTGCAAAATGATCATGGATATCATGATGTCTCATTAAGAATGGCACAATGTGTTCCCCCTTCTGCATCTGGATCATCCAGAGCTTCTACTCCAAGTACATCTTTCGTTGCTCTGAAGTTCCTTCGTATAGCAAGGACAAGGCCTCCCATATATGCTTGGTTGTGTCCTTGCCAACTATATGAGAGACTATATGATCCGTAACACCATCAAGGATAAGTCTCTTGGCCTTTGCCATATTGGACTTGTAATTTTTGTTCTGATCCAGATATGTAGGTACAACAACCACGTTGTCCACGAATTCCTTGAGATAATATTCATCCAAAAGGAATTTGATTCTTTCCTTCTAGATCACGCAGTAGGAGGAACCCTCCAACCGATCGTGATCTCTAAGTCTGTGAGATGCCAGCTCAGCCGAAAACTGTCGAACTACTCCCTCTTTCTCCCTACTACGTAGCTTCTAGGCTGGCTTACACACTCCCTGATGGAGCTAGTAAGTTTGTTTCTCCTTTGTTGCCCAGCAAATGAGAAAATATGAATTCCTTGAAAAGGAAATCACGAAGGAAGAATTCCCTCATTATGTGCTTTTCTTCTTCGTCTAACGCTTCTCTGCCCAGCAACTGCGTGCAAAAAAAATGTGTCCCTTTGGCTCTATGTGAAGGCTTTGCGTTGCTCCCTCTGCCTCAGCAAAATCTTTATCCAGAAGTCTTACCTCTCTGTCGACTCACTCAAAGAGAGACACCTTGAAAATTCAACCCTTCTGCCTAGAACTGTGCAATTCCTCAGAGGTTTCAATCCACTGTTGCTGCAACAATTTGACCTTCACTTAAGTGCTAGATCTTCTCTTCCTGTTTCACATCAAACGCTATGATCTTCTCTTCCTATTTCTTTTCGGAAGCTATATTTGCCCCTCTATGTGCTAGAATCACTTAGATCTGATCATCGTCGGAGCACTGCTCCGTCAGAAGAATTCGATCACTAGATTCACTCAGTGTATTTTCCAAATGGCGCTCAAGCCTTCCTTTATAGTCTTCTCATTGAGACATCAACGACCGAGATTAGATCTCTAATCAACGGCTAAGATTATAACATGACTTGATCTTCGCTTTTTCTAGATCATTCACACTCTGTTTTATTAATACCCTTTAATTATTTAATTTCCCTAAGTTTAGACTTAGGGTCCCCATTAAAATAATTAATTTTTACAATAAAACATATTGCGAGTGAAATTTTCACAAGCGGTTTCTGGGTTCTTTGGAATACATGTGCCCAAGTCTCTCCAAAAAAATTTAAACTTAGAGCACTTCCGATGCTACCAAAAATCAATAGAAAAATGAGTCACCAAGATGTTGGGTTATGACTTCGAAATCATATAAAAAAGGGAAGCAAAATGTCGTTGTAGATGCACTCTCAAGAAAGGATGAGGATGTGGAAGCATTGCTTTGTGCCATTTATATTATCTAACCTAATTAGATAACTAAAGCAAGGGATGAATGGAAGAATGACGAAGAGGTGTGGACACTCATTCAAAAGTTGCAGCAAGATCCCAGTACATCTGATACATTTATATGGAAAAATAATTCATTATGGTACAAAAATCAATTATATATCTATAAGAATTCCCAACTCAAACAAAATATTCTTTTGGAATTGCACACCTCCCCCTTACGAGGGTTACTCACTATCTTTAAAAACTTACCATAGGGTCAAGAAGGAATTTTTTGGGGACGACCTTAAATATGATATTTAGAAGTTTGTGGAAGAATGTTTGGTTTGCCAACAAAATAAAGTGGAGACAATTAAGACCCTGGGTTCGTTACAACTTTTAGCCATTCCAAGTCAATGTTGGGAGGTTCTCAATGGATTTTATCACAGGTTTACCCAAGTCTGAACGAAAGAGTGTCAACATGGTGGTAGTTGATAGAATTACCAAGTATGCACACTTTGGTGCATTATCTCATCCATTTAAATCCAGTATAGTTGCTACTGCATTTATGGAAACAGTTCAAAAACTACATTGAAACCCAAAGATTATTGTAAGTGACAGAGACCCCATTTTCGCTAGAAATATTTGGACAAAAATATTTTCTTGTTTTGGTACTCATTTAGCTCATAGCTCATCTTATCATCCTCAATCTAATGGGAAAATGGATATAGTGAACAAATGCTTGGAAGGACATCTTCGTTGCTTTCTATCTGATATACAAATACAATGGGTCAATTGGTTACCTCTGGTTGAATGGTGGTATATCACTCCATTCTATACTGTAGCAAAAATGACCCCATTTATGGCACTTTATGGATATCATCCACCATCCATCACATCATCTTTAAGAGAAAATTCTAAGGTTCTAGCAGTCGAAGATACCATTGAGCATCAACAAGAAGTTCTCCAACTCTTAAAGGATAACCTCACTTTTTCGCAGGATCAGATGAAACAATAGGCCAATCAGCATCACAGTGAAAGAAGTTTTGATGTAGGCAAATGGGTATTTTTACGGCTACAACCATTCAAACTAATGTCCCTCAAGCAAGCTAAGGAGGATAATAAATTATCACCCAACTACTATGGTCCTTACAAGATGTTGCAAAAAATTGGTACTATGGCATACAAATTGGAGCTGCCTACATATTCCTGAATACACCCAGTTTTACATGTTTCATGCTTAAAAAATGTTGTCAAACAAATTAGGAATATTGTAAAGTCATATGGGAGAAATTTGTACGACATCAAGGCTCAAGTTGTAAGATTACTCTTTATACTCTTGATAATACACATATGGATACTTTTTCTCATTGTGTTTTTTTTAGATTCGTTAAAACAATGACAATTCTTAATATCCTTGATCATTAAGTTAAACTGGTATTTGGATTATTATATACTTCATGTGCCTTTGATTCTTTGCATGTTTGTGATTGCAGGTTCTTCTCAGCATTGAAGGACTTCTTTGGGACAAAAATGAAAGGTCTACATCAAACATCTCGTTGAAAGGTTCTATTTTTATAAGTTTTGATCATCTGAATGCTAATAGTTTAGGGAACGAGATATTCAGATGGTTGTTTGCTTCTAGTTTTCTGTCAGGATATTAGGGAGATCACTCTTGTCCGCAAGAGGGATTTATCCAAAAAACAGACATTGATGTTCGTGGGTAGTTTTTCGACATCCCTCTAGATCACCCTACTAGACATAGAGGCCTAATTCCACTGAAATATTTTAGGATTTTTTATGATTCCCCTTTTGTGTATGACAGCTTCATTGGAACTTGGGGCCAGTTCCCCCACTATGACCAGGTCGCCATTTATTTTTCCAATCATTTATATGCAGATTTCTTGTTACATATGAGGTTTAATTACAACAAATACCAGATCTCACTATTATGGACCCAACTTAGGATGTACCTATCAGCGTGAGGGGGCTCATAGGGACCCTAGGCATGTACCACCACCTTTGATATTATTTCCACTACCGTCTCGAAGCTTGGTATTACCAACCAAGCTATATGAGTTGTCGCAGCTCGGTGGTGAGATCAGGGAGACTATTGCAAACAACATGCATACATAATTAGCCAGTTCACTTGTTGCATTAGATGGAGATATTAGGAGACTACCACCATTGCATCGTGACCTCACATTTCCCTTATATGATAATGAATTTCTCGCGAGTTTACCCTTTGACCAAATTTTGACATATACAAGTATATATTGTTATTCCATTCGTGATACTTGGAGGGTGCACAACTTGCATGACATAGACTAGGTATATATATATATATATATATATATATATATATAAGAAACTTTTGACTCTTATTGTCAAATTATGCATAATTATTTATATTAAAAATTCTAGTTCATATTAGATTGCATTTATATTAATAAGTTCATGATAACATGTAGACAAATCCCAACTACATGGATGAGCTTATGAGGTCATCCGAGGGGGCAGTTGATCATCCAGGCCATCCTCAACTAGATCATGTACAACCACATGGACCAACAGTTGAGGTAAAAAAAATCATTCCTAAAATTTCAACATTTTTTTTTAAGTTACACATATATGCTAATTATAATTTTTCCTTACCATTGTGTACGCATGCCTATGTAGAGTGTTGTTGAATGTGGAGAAATTAGTGGGATGCTGGGTTTATAGGCTCTGATGATGTGGTTCCATCGACGCGGGCCCAAATCATTGAGCTACAGATAGGGGAGCACTAAACCTAGGTTCATGACTATACCCCCATCCTCTCTGATTTGAATTTGGACTTGACTGTGGTTAGAATATTCATGTATATGTAATTAAAATGTGCTTGAAAATAATTTATTTCCATATTGTTTATTTTGTACAAATAATGAACTAATTAGTTTGAATTTGAATATGTTATATTGCAGTACCATCTTATGGACACTTACTTTGTGCGACATAACTCACATAGAGTTCTGGTGGTATTTAGAGTGTCATAGTTTGTAAAGCTTTCAGGCTCATTTCACAAGGCACATTCACGTGTGATACAGAGTTTGTATATTTTCATACATGGACAGTTTGTGGATGTACATCATGGACATTATTTTAGTTTATGGATGCTTATTATTTCAGTTTATGGATGTTCATGTGATATTTGTAATATATATATATATATATATATATATATATGTGGATAATTTATTGATACATGTATTCACTATTTCAATTTATGGATTTGTATTAATCTTTTTTATGGATGCTCATTAATTTTTGAAGTTTATAGATATGTTAAAATGATTTTGTTAATTTAACAATTTTCCTATATACTATAAATTTTATTAGTAAAATATATGTTCAATTTTGATTTCTAATTTCATAGACTAAGAAAATAAGTACAATATTAAGTTATGATGCAAGTCACTTTGATATTTAATTTGAACTAAAACATATCATGTATGAATTTAATACTGAACATGGAAAAAATTCTAATCATTCCTCGCATTGGGTTCTAGAAAGCAAATTTTAGTGCAATCAACATGTATGTTATTACAATTCAATTTTAAAAATAGATTATTTGAATTATAAAGTCATCCATATATATATATATATATATATATATATATATAGTGACCCACCCATATACCATTGCATGGACAATTTTTTAAGTATTTCAATCAATTTCTTATTTCAAGGTTGAATTAAAAAACATAAATATGATTGAGATAAGTTTTATTCAACTTTAATAAAACATGTCACGTAAACAACATTATTCAACATTATTCCCTAGATGCGGGTGATAGAATTGACACACGTGACAATCACATCCCTCTCCACTCAGATAATGAAGATCTCCCACGTAGAGCTTCATCTACTATGGATCCAAAAACCGTTAGGCACTCGCACGAAACTCGCAGAACCAAAAATGATGACGAGAGGATGGGTACTGCGTCACCTTGCCCTGAGCATCAACTCGCATATATCACCGTTAATTTCCATCATGATTAACTAGTATCGCAGCCATACCCCTTCCCCTAGACCTACTCAGGTTCTCAATCATACCACGAGATACGTGTGAAGCCCACTCATCGCTATCCTTATGGCACTCATCCCCACCCCTTTATAAAGTTGAGCTACCTGCCCCACTCACTACTCATCTTGTTACCTTGGCCTTTTGCCCCCCTCACTCTGCTCTGGCTTCTCACCGAATTCAAACGGCTGCGAAGCCCCGATCCTAGCATGGAGCTGCGTGGTCTCCTTTGGATTTATGCACTCCCTCATGCGCATCTTCCCCCCAGCTATTTCTTCCCCTTTAGCCCCAGTGCTGCTCGCCCTTTTCTGTTACTTTTTCTCTTGAACTGCTCTCCCTAATCAAGGTGCGCAATGGCTCCGAGACTTCACTAATGCATTATCCATGGAGGTCAAAGAGGGGCTCTCTCGGTTCGTTATCATAATTGAGAGGATAATCATCTCGAGTCGATTGATGGCTCCTATTATAGCACTTTTTCCTGCCAGAGTCCCAATCCCGAGTAGTGTGCAGAAGCCTCCAGGCATGCTGCACAGAGAGGAGGTCGTGGTTCGGGGAAGTCCACCATCTCTCCCCAAACGCACTCCTAGCAACACAATTATGTCCCTCTAAGGGCTCCAGAGAAGGAATATGAGGACACAGACATCTGGATCATGGATGGCATTTGGATGCGTGTTCCCGACGGCGTAGACCTGGACTCCCCCATCCTCTGCACTCCAGTGGGCATTCCCAAGCGTACTGTGGAAGATGTGGAGGCAGTTGTTGTGCAGGCTCGTGCTTGTCCTATTGAGGAGGAGAACCCCAACAATGATGGTGAAGATGATAAGTAAATTCTACGCAGCTGCACAATTCTCTTATATTTTTTGTCATGCTCGCCCTTAGGGCCTTTCTACTATCATTTACTTTGTGTTTCTTAGATATGTCAACACTACTGTGCATAATGTATTTCTCGGTTCTAAGTTCTGTCTAGGTTGGTTTCCTCCCCCGAGGCAGCCTAGAAACAGTGTAACAAAGGCTGGGATTAGTTAAGCGCAGCTCACCAACCCAGCCTGTAGCATATGTAACTTTATGTTTTCAAAATTAATAGAATAGCCCAACTTACAAAAAAAAAACATTATTCAACATTACTTATTTTGAGATTATCTACAAAAGCTTAGTCATAACATGATATAATCCAATCATATTGAAATTTAATATATATGTCAAAAAACAATATATGACAAGATTTCTATAATTTATATAATGTTATCAACTTTCCTAAATTTACAAGTAGTTATTCAAGTATTTCAATCAATTCCTTATGATGAAAATAAGTTTTATTCAATTTTTAAAAACTCAAATATGATTGAAATAAGTTATATATTCAATTTTAAAAGATGTGGAAATGTAAAAGTTACAAATACAAGTTTTGTTTGATTTTATATTGTTTAAGGATTTCTACAAAAGCTTAGTCGTAATGCATGTCGTCAATAACTTTTTTGTGCTTACACTGAAATCAATGCACACTATTAAACTAATTACCTTGAAATTAATGTACACCATATAGCTAGTTACATCAAATAAAAAAACAACATCTAAACTGAAATCAATGCATCTAATGCAAACAATCAAATAGGATGATAAACCAACATTTACACTAAAATCAATGCATCTAATGCAAACAATCAAATAGGAATAGAAATCAATATCTACACTGAAATCAATTCATATAATGTTGCAAGCAATCAAATAGGATTAGAAATCAACATCTACACTGAAATCAATGCATATAGTGTTATCAATCAAATAGGATTAGGAATCAACATCTACATTGAAATCAGTGCCTCTGATGCAAGCTCAATCAACAACATTAGAAATTAACATCTTTAATGAAATTAATGCATCTATTGCAAGCGATGAAATAGAATTAGAAATCAACATCTACACAGAAATCAATGCATCTAATGCAATAAATAAAATAGGGTTAGAGATCGACATCTATACATTGAAATCAATGCATCTAGTGCAAGCAATTTTCTTCCCTTTCTCTCCCCCCTCCATCTATATCAATATATGACTCCATTTCTCCTTTGACTCTCTATCTCACTCCCCCAGACACAAACTCTCCCTCCCTTGCTCCCTCCCTCCCTCTATCTCTCTGTTCTTCCATCTCTCCCCTTTCCATATATATCTTGATCTCCCTCTATATCTCCTTCTTCATATCTCTATATCACCCCGCAAATATACACATTATTTCTCCATATATATCTATATCTCCCTCCCTCTCCCTCTCTCCCTCTTCCCCTTCTATATTTATTCCCTCCTACTCTCCTCTCTCCATATATCTCCATCTCCCTTACCACTCCCTCCCTCTCTCCATCGCCCTTGCCACTCCCTCTCTCTCTCTCTCTCTCTCTCCACCTTTTTCTCTCTATATGTATTTCTTCTTAACTCCCTATCTCCCCCCCTCCCCTCCATATCTCTCTCTCCCTCCCTCTCAAGTCCGCTCTCTCTTCCTTTCTCTCCCACCTCCCTTTGTCTCTCCCCCTTGTCACTCACTCACTCATTCTCTCTCTCAAGCTTCATCCTGCATCTTTGTTGACTATCTCTCTCTATATGGCTTGAAATTCTTCCTTCCATATCTTTTCATCCAACTCCCTCTCTCGAGCTCCCTCTCTTTCTTGAAGACTCCCTCCTCCTCTCCCTCTCTTCATTTTTGTTTCCCCCCCTCTCTCTCTCTTACCCTTCTCTTCCACTCTCTCTCCTCTATATTTCAAAAATTTTAAAATACTTTGACAATTAAAATATTATGTTTAAATGTTTTTTTCTTTTTTCTTTTGATGTCGTACAATATATATATATATATATATATATAATGAAAGATTTCAAATGTGTGTTGCACATTCACCCCGAGGGAAAATGATAATTTTCCGTGGAAATATTATCTAAAATTTTCCAAAATATTAATATTCGAGCTACCTCCATCAAAGACACATAGAGTGCTTCATGTCTTCCAATTGAAACTGTTTAGGCTTTATTTCTTTAAAGGTATATTTAGGTTGTGATTACTTCAGAATTTTAAAAATATTATATATATATTTTTTTATGTTAAATTTAAAAAAAAAAGATAGGTTAAATAAAATTAACATATTGAGTTAGCATGTATGACTCTTTTTGTGTTAATGACACTTTTGTTGACGCTTATGGCGTATATCAGCCACATTTATTAATGTGGTTGTACTAGTATATAATATAATATAATAAATTTTATATTATATTAAAGTTAATAATATTGTATTAATCCAAAATTAGTAAATTCAATATTAACATTAAAATATATTAATATTAAATTTTGTATGTTAATATCATTTCATCATTTAAATTAATAATAATAAAAAAAATTTTAATATTAAATTTATTAAGGTTTCTACATGACACGATGACAAAAATTCTAATAAAATTTGGAATTTTAAAATGTGGTAAAATCTTAATTTTAGATTATTCATTTTCTTTTTATAGAGGCCCGACTAGGAATAATAACTTGATCGAGCCATAACACTCAATTGAGCATAATAGCTTGATTGAGCCATAATGCTCAATCAAACCCTTGTTAACCACGTATATGGCTCAATCGATGGTTTATGAAACCCTCGATCGAGCTATATGAATTTGAAATTTAGGCACTCAATCGAGCCTCTTAAGTCTTAAAATCCACAATTTCAGCCTCCCTTCTACAAAATTTCCTGCAACACCATTTTGTAACCTAACAGACTTAGGGCTAAATTTGTCCTTACGTGGAAGAGTTGAGCACGTTGGATACATGAAGGAATCCTCTATCCAATGTCATATGAGTTTAACATTTTAGAATTCATATGATATTTTTCATCTAATTTCTTTTAAATATAATGCTTGATTTTTTTTTGAATTTTTTTAAATAGGTTGAATAAAAAATCATTATCATAAATTATACACAACGGAAATATTTCAAAAACCACTATCTTTGTTTACAAGTCATCTTCAAAAGGGTACTTTGGTTTTTCAATTTATTTAAATAGTTGAAAAAAAACCTTACGTGAACACGAGTTTGCAAAATGCAATTGAAATATTACTTCGCCAACTTCAAAAAATAATAAAAAAATATTTTTGCATAAAAAAATAAATTTTTAATATGAAAAGCTTAGCTCTCACTTTGTAGATCATGTTCATATATATATATATATATGTTAAATTACACATTTTAGACTAAGTTATGCTACATGAACACATGCATACCTCTTAAGATGTGTGACATATTATACGATAATTTCAATTAATGGAAAATTGACATTTTATATGACCCTAAATATTTTTGCAAAAAATATCATTAGGACAATAACATAATTCTCCACAATTTTCCTTTTTTACTCTGAATAAAAATTCATATTCCTTAAATGAATTTTAAGGGCTTCAATTCAATAAAAGAAGAAAAACTTGAAAATTCATCGTCACATTTGACCCAAAAGTGTAACCCAACTTTATGCTTTCACCCTCAATTGTGTTGTCATGTCGCATATTTGATCAGGATATCATGTCCAAGTTATGAAAAGTGCTCAAAATGAAAGTTCTCAGAAGTGGTTGCAATCTGAACAACCGCAAAGGTCTCGTCGCTGCAATTCTGGCACCACAAACGGTTCTCAAAACCGAGGTCGTATGTAGAAGTTATTAAGGTTTGAAACCGTCCAGTAAACTCCAAAAAAGGATTGTTTGACTACATTTGGCTTTAGATTTTAATCCAAAAAAAATTAACATTATGTTGAAGGCTTATAGCAGGGTGCCACGTGGCCCCAAATCCAAAGGCATAAATATTTTTTGGTTCTTCCAGACACCATGGGCTTCTGCATGAATACGCATTCAGGTCGGGTCGTTCGGGTCATCCTGAACGAATTCCCGTACGGGTCGAGTCGGTTGACAGATTAATTCAACAAATATTTTGTTAGTTGCGGGGTTCAAAGACAGGCCTTCTGCCCACAAGCGCACATACCCGACCACTCAGGTTGTGCATTAGTTCTTGTAAAGCTATGTTGCCCACACATATTTAAACATTCAAATTGTTTTGGGTGGAAAACGAAAAGGGCTAGCCCCAATGCCACGTGACCTCCACCCGCGACGAGAGGTATAACAGTTAATAGTTAAGTGTGGCAGTTAATCTCTAGCGGGTTCGGGCCCATGTGGCCAGTAACAGTTCAAACATTTAATGTGTGGTTTGTGAAACAGTTAATACACGGTTTCATAGGCGGTTAAGGCAGAGGTCCATGTGACCTGCCTACCTCCAACATTAAATGCCACCTAAACTGTCCGCCATGTTTAGAGCGTTTCTGCCATTTTCGGGAGGTTGGCCATTTTGTCGACTTTAACTGGAAGTCCTCCACATTTAGTGGATTTTTTCGGGGACATTGGGCAAAATTCATGGGGAGGCCATAACTTCCTCATTATTGAAACAAATTGAGTGAAAAAATAGTCAATTTTGGGTCTTTTCAACATTCTGAGCAGTTTGGGACATGTTTCAGGTCGAACAGAGGTGTTCTTCAGTGGTTTTAGCTTCGAGGAAGATTAAGGAGCCATTAGGGCCATCATGGAGAAGGCAGTGTATTGGGCTCTCTTTATCTGTTTTATGTAAATGAATAGCCATCTCTAGTTAATTCATACCTTCTGAAGCTGATTTTATAGATAGTTTTTCCTATTGAGGCGTATTTTCAATTGTACTTACATTTTGATCAAATTAATACAAACAAGGACATGCCATTAGGAGCTGGACCGACAGATGTAGCCCAGGAGAGGTGAAATGCGTCAACAATTTGCTGTGTAATGTGCTTTGTGAAGTTTATTTTCTGTTCTTTACTGTTGTACAATGATAAACAATTATAATACTTAATCAATCCTCACACAGAAATATGATAAACAAAGCCAGAACTAATTGTTTAACCTGCAATATAAAAGGAGAACCTTATGCACACATTATCATATCTGTTTGGATACTTTTCATAGCATAACAAATATCATCCATTCAGATCAATAGTGGATTGAATGTGTGGTATCTATTGGGAAAACCACTAAGAGGGGTGGGGGGAGTGAATCGGTATTTTAAAAGTTACTTCAACTTTCCTTTTCTTATTCCAATTTCTATACACAATTGTTATTTAGTGAACCAGTGAATGTACAAAACTATGATGAATGCAAATTATATATCTAGTTAACTAAATTTTCATATAATTCATCATATGTTAATCTTTAACCAATGCACCATTACTTCATTAAACATGTATTAAGAAAAAACTATGAGCAGTAAAGAACAAATATATCATCAACACAGAAGAAACACATCAACACACATGAACACCAAGATTTTAGGTGGAGACCCAATGTGGGAGAAAACCATCGATGTCGTCGTTTTTTATTCATCTTTTATTATAAGGAAAACATATTATAATCTTGTACTAGCGCAGACTCATACCAGTACAAAGGCACCCACCTACAAAAGGCTACAACTTTCCCTCATTCTCCAACACCCACTAGAAGGGAGCTCCAATCCCTTAATCTCATTTACCAACACCCACCAAAATGGAGCTCCAACCCCATGATTAGATTTACCAGCTACCACTGGAAGGAAGCTTCAACTCCCTCACTGAAGGCTCCAACCCTTAGCACCTCTGTGAACCACGTTTCATAATATTGCATATTGGATCCACATCCATCATTTAAGCTCAATACCAAATAATAATGTTGAAACCAATCACTGTATCAAATCACTTAAACACTGAAAAAAATGAATCATCAAATTAATTACTGGATCTCAATCAACCAATATAACCAAGACATATCATATCAATGCACAATCACTTATCAATATACCAAGCCAGACATTGTTACCCATCACTAAAACCAATTATTCTCACTGCAAACCTTAATCAAACATATGTCAAAATATATACGCTATTGTTATGAACTATACCTGCGTATATACGCGCTTTCCCTTAAGATGAATTGCGTATAGATTTCAAAAAACTGATAATTGAGTATGAATCACTGTCACACTGAAACACATACTAAACCCATCATAGATCTCTGAACAAAATATAGATCACCATATAGTAGCATCAAATCAATTCAACCCAATCATTATTGTCTTAGACACAAATGATCATAAGAGATACTTCATCAACATACAACAACAAACATAACAGAACTGATAAGACATCATTAAAAATTCATACTGCAAAATCCTAGCAGAAGTATATGACTCTTATAAGGCACTTCCACGTATGTATGCACTTTTCATACTTGACACCTGCATACAGATCTCTCCATACTGCATAATATATATGCAACTACCGAGAGGCATATTCGCATATGTGCGCAACCTCTCAGTGACAAACTCGCGTATAGATATGTAGTCTCTAAATCATTCCTCTGATGCACAACACAACATCTATCAATCCTAAATTTAGGCATACATTGTTACACATCATAATATGATCATCACATATCTATCAAACCATAAGAAAATTATTCAATATGTAGTCATTTCAGAACTATTAGATCTGATCCATCTCCATGCTCCCTGTTGCACACCTATTTTAGATCAAGTCATTCATAAATAATCCATCACAAGCACACTCTAACACTTTATCTCCATTTCCTTATATATCTTGTGCCTCAGCTAATACCTTAGGCCAGTCCCTTAGTAATGACGATGGTATTATTTGACGGGATCAAATATTCATTTTCGCACTCGTTACTATGGTCCAATACCAATGTAAATACCCCTATTATTGAGAATACCATTGTGCGGAAACTCTATGCGACTTTTCTTCATCATACCCAGGTATGTACATGAATTTTATTCATAGGACCCACATATATTTCTCAAACTTCACCTTTATCATTCCTTCGTTTCATAATTGATATTCCTTTGCCTATGTTCCCTATAAAATTTGCATATCCATCATGTTGACATATTTATAAAGTAGGTTTCCATCAAGGAAAAAACATTAGTCTTAATGTCAAAAATCTCCCCATTTGGATTTGATGGCAACCACTTTGGTGTTTGGTTACCACCACCTATAGATACCTGAAAACACATATGTAGATGTACCAAGATTCTCTCCGAAGTCACCAAGAATTCTTCAAACACCAAGCTTCTCTCCCCCTTTACATCAAGGGAAAAGGGCTTACCAATGCTAAACTGAAGACTTCTCTCCTCCTATGTAGAGAGAATCATTGTAGGGTTGATCTGTTGAATATGAACATTGTATATTGACCATGCTCCCCTTGAGCATATGTTGAATCTTAAACAAAATATTACATTTCCTATCACTAAGTATTCATGCTTACATCAATCACCCAACACAGTATGGTTACATATTATGACTCAATCATTACATCAAATTACCAAAACAATGGGATTACATGACTTGACCCCAATAGTCCATACATGACTGAATTTTACAATGATTTATAACATGGGTCTTTACATGAACTTTACACCAAGAGTCATATATGACATTTATAACCAAAACCAAATACATCAATAGTGAGGTAGCAAGACCTTGATAGTCATCAGCAACCAGCTTACACCATATAGGATCCTGCAACATGAACATCATCATTATGAAGTAACGTGGGAAATGTAGCATCAGTCTTCATCAACATCAACATGTGACCAAATATGAAATGCTTTCAAGCATCATGTGAGTTTTTGTAGATGTTTTATGCTTGATGCAAATTTACTTTTTATCCCCAATATCAGTCAGTAATCACATAAACAAGAAAGTAAAATGCAAATAGAACATACCAGTTGATTGACTGAAGACAAGCCAAAAATATATATGTGTGTTGGTGAGTTATGGTGGTCAACAAGATGCTTCAACTAGCAAAGTCTCAATATGGTTAGCAAACCAGAAGTGTCACACAACCCTCTAAGACAACCAGATCATTCAACCAAAAGTCAATGGAAGTCAACACTATCACAATCAACAGTCAACACAAACAACAACAGCAAAAATTCAATGCAACCCAGTCAGCGGTCAACGTCCAGGCTCGATTTATGTGCCAATAAATGTGGACTGCAGAAATTGTAATTGTGGGACATATTTGGGTTAATTTAAACAAGCATTGACCAAATTCAATGCTGGTCAAATCTACGTTGAAAAACCCTAGGTCAGAAAACATAAATCTTCTTGTTGTGTTTCCCACGTGTGGATGAAGAAGAGCCTCCAAGGTGATCAAATTAATCAAATGAGGAGAGAGAATGTGATGTGATGGATGAGTGAAAATGACCTCCAACATTGACCTATTTATATCCATCAGTGAGGGTGTGTGACACAACTGCTGGGGCTTCAAGCCTACATTTCATTTCAGGCCAACCTGCACATATTTTGAATAAATTCAAAATAAATGTTCTGTTCATCAGATCAAGATGATCTTTAGATTGATATTGCACCTCTCTGAAAGAGGAATCCAATAAAAATATTAGCATCTTCATCTGAGCATCACAACATGGAGTTTGGACCTAGTTGTCCAAAATTAACACTCCCTCTCAACTAGGGATAACTCCATTCACCTGTGCCATCCAAACATTATGCGTCATCCCATCGTAACTTGCTTTTTCGGCTTCTTTATTTCAGAACAAAAGTGGGTCAGTCACAAAGACATCATTCCTAACTGACAGATTCAAACCAGAGGTCTGAAACCTCTATAGGACTCAGAAAGAGTCCCATACCAACCCCAGGTTGGTTTATCTGACCCAAAGTCAGTAGGAGGTCTGAAACCTCACTAGAATTGATCCCATATCAATTGTTTGGATCGTACCATGCTAGACATAGAGAGTACGAAAATATTTGATGCGTCCATCAGTATATGCTACTGGTCTCTAGCTTTTCCCACCTCATTGGCCAAATGAGAGGTACTTCCCATGAGTTTGGGACTCAATGGTTAGGATACATACGGGGCACAGATCATGAGAGGTAAACCAACTCAATCATCATAACAGTGGGGCAGAAGCAACACAAGGTTCGGCAAGCCTAGCCGCATGTGTGCTTATAGCTCCGAGAAGCTATCCCTAAAGTCCCCCAGAGCTCCAAGAGCTCATTTTCCAACAAGACCCTCAACATAGGGTCGTTCCACGATACCAAGATTATCATGGAAGGTTAGGAACTTGAATTTCCCAAAGGGATTTGTGATAATTTCCGCGACCTGCTCATCAATTCCTATATGATCGAGCCTTGCGACGCCTCGCTGTACCATATCCCAAATAAAGTGTTACCTGATATCAATATGCTTGGATCGATCATGGAACACAAGATTATCGGACAACCGAATCCCACTCTGGTTATCACAGAGTATCACGATGGTATCTATCACATGCCCGAAAAGCTCACTGAAGAGCTTTCACAACCAAACTGCTTCACAATAGGCCATACTTGCTGCAATGTATTCAGCCTCCGCGGTGCTCGAAGCCACCAACTTCTGCTTCCTGATCATCCATGATATCGAAGCAGACCCAAGTGTGAAGTAGCATCCCAACGTGCCCTTACGATCCACCACACTGCTAGCCCAATCGACATCAGTATATCCATGGAGTGTCACATTCCTGACAGTGTATCTCAGCCCATGGTATATCGTGCCCCGAAGATATCTCAACAGATTCTTGGCACCAACTCAGTGAATGTGATGAGGTTCAACCATATGTTGACTCAAAGTGTTCACTACAAAAAATACGTCTGAACGGGTGTTCACTAAGAACATCAGGCCCCCTACGAGTTGACGATACTCAGTAGGATTTTCTAGCACAAGCCCAGCAGAACTACCACTCAAATTCTTAAATTTGAGCTCCATCGGTGTTAACACGGACTTACAGTCCACCATTCCAAATCTTTCCAGAAGCTTCACAATATATTTTCCTTGAGAAAGGAAACTTTCGCCGGGTCTCTGCCAGACCTCCAGGCCTAGGAAGTAATGTATCAGTGCTAGTTCCTTCATCTCAAATTCAGTAGCGAGCCCCCTCTTACACTGATGAATGAGAGGGTCAGCACCTGTCAGGAAGAGGTCATCCACATACAACACTAGAATGAGAGGCTTTTCTCTATCAACCTTGAAGTAACGGTTTAAATCAGCATTACTACGAGTGAATCCCATCTTCATCAGGTAGCTATATATCCTCTTGTACCAAGCTCCAGGTGCTTTCTTCAACCCATAGAGGGATTTATTTAACCTACAAACATGGGTGTCCCGATCTTAGACTTCGAACCCTAGAGGTTGCTCCACATACACCTCTTCATTTATCGCACCATGCAGAAATGCAGTCTTCACATCCATTTAATGAATATTCCATCCTTGCGTAGCAACAAGGGCTATAATAGATCAGATGGTGGTATATCGGGCCACAGGTGCAAATATATCATCATAGTCTACGCCTTCCTTTTGAGAGAAGCCTCGGGCAACGAATCTTGCCTTGAAATTTTCAGCACTTCCATCAGATCCATGCTTGATCTTATAGAGCCATTTTGAGGTGGCAACTGCTTTGTCCTCCAGTCTCAGAACCACATCTCAAACATCATTCTTCATAATGGACTTATATTATTCATGCATATCATCCTTCCAGACTTTATGCTTTACGGCTTCTTCAAAATATCTAGGCTCAGATTATATGATTGTACTCATGGCTGTTAGATACCCTTGGTATCTATTCTGCTTCTTACTTTCACGGAATGTCCCCCTTGGGGCCATATGTCCCTCGGCATCCTCAAGAGTGTCCCTGAGCCATGATGGTCTCTTCCTCATTGAAGGAGGTGGATCAATAGGGTCCATATGTCCTTCAACATCAGGCATCGTTTCATCCTTTGGTTCTTCTTGATTTCCAGACCTTGCTTCATGATCTTCCTTAGATCTCGAAAGATTGATTACTTTCCTCAGGGAAGCATCTTCATCAAAGGTAACATTGTGGCATATCCCCACTTCCCTTTGATCAAGCACATAGACTCTATAGGCCTTCGAAGTTTCGCTATAGCCCACAAACATTCCCTTCTTCCCAGAATCATCTAGCTTGCACCTCTTCTCCTTCGGTACATGAAAATAAAGAGGACATCCAAAAACTCTAAAATGTGAGATGTCAGGTTTCTTACCAAATAAAACCTCTTCAGGAGTTTTGGAGACCAGAGCGGAATGCAGGCATTGGTTTTGTATGTATACAATAGTGTTCACAGCTTCTCCCCATAGAAACATTAGAAGACCTTAGTCACATAGCATGGCACGGGCAGCTTTCACAATGGTCATGCTCTTTCTTTCAGCAACGCCATTCTGCTCAGGAGTATAGACAATTGTGGTCTCCCTCTTGATTCTAGATTCTTTGCAAAAGTTCTTGAACTCATTCGTCTAATATTTAGTGCCATTATCAGTCCTCAATATCTTGATCTTCTTCCCTGTTTAATTTTCCACCAAGGCTTTGAAGGTACGGAACCACATGAAAGACTCATCCTTCTTATTCAATAAGTATATCCAGGTTTTGCGAGAGAAGTCATCTATGAACGTCATATAATAAGAACATCCTTCCAAGGATGTCACAGGCAGCATACCAGACATATCAGAATGTATCAATTGCAAGACATCATATGTCTTTGTGACGCTTGAGGGGAAAGGTCCCCTTGTATGCTCTCCTTCGGCACAACCCTGACATACACCTTCATGGTCATTTGTTAACTTAGGAATCCCTATCACCACCTTCCTTGCTTTGGGAAGGGCTTTGTACATAAGGTGTCCAAACCTCCGTTGCCATAGTTCAGTATGTCGGATAGTATCACATGTCATCACTCCCAGTGGACTTCCTCCAACCTGGTAGAGTGTATCAACTCTAAACCCAATCATGATAGCTTCCTTGAAACTCTTTTTCCATATACACACCTTCTAATCAACGAATGCCACATTGAAACCTTTGTCTTCCATGGCTGAAATAGACACAAGGTTCTTATTAAAATCAGGTACATATAGTACATCTTGCAAGTGGAGGGCTTGACCTTGAGACAAGTGGAGGGTCATAGTCCCTGTCCCTTTCACGGGATATGTGGAATTATCTCCAAGGTTAATTTTCAGATTAACATCCTTCTCAACCATGTCAGAAAGTGCTTCCTTGAACCCAGTGATGTGCCTTGAGGCACCACTATCTATCAACCAGACATCCATACTGTCGAGTGGAGATGCAGTAGAGAGGGCAGATACAAGAATAAATTCATTTCTTTTGTCATCGACAACATTATATTCCTCATACCTAGTATTTCTCAACCTTTTGTAAGGTTGCCCATTTCCACCAGAGGGAGCATTCCTCTTTCCTTTGAACCTGTTGTTCCTTTGATTTCCATTCCTCTGGTTGTTATTGTTTTCATCATCATCGGGAGAATCCTTCTTGAAAGGGCATTCTCTAGCATAGTGGTCGGTCTTGTGACATGTGTAAAATTCTCTTTTCCCTTGTGCCCCTGCTCTTCCTTTGTTCCTTAGACCACCAAAGTTCTTCTTAGCATGAGCAGTGAAGGAAAAATTTCCTTCATTTCCATATTCCTTCATCCTTGTCTCTTCTTGTACGCATCTTGATACTACTTCGTTAAAATCAAGTATCGCATTTTTATTGAGAATGGTAGTGTTGAATACATGCCATTCAGATGAGAGACCTCCAAGTGTGGTGAGGACCATCTCTCGATCAATTATTGTCTCCCCAATAGCCAAAGCAATATTCATGATTTCAATCAGCTTCAAAAAATATGATTGGACAGATTCATCCCTACCTTTCTTCAGATTCTTCAGTTGATTCTTAAAGAATAGGACTCAATTTGCATTGTTGGTCTTGAGCATGTTGACCAAATTATCATACATCTCCTTGGATATGCCCAACTCAGAGATGTAGGCAACCAGACTCTTATGAATTGAGTCCCATATCATCAGCTTTGCTCTGTTTCCCCCCTTCTTATACTTTGACTTGGTGGTAGCAGGTGCAATGGATGGAGGCTCTTGGATTTTACCCTCCACATATTCCATGACATCTTGGTCTTCCAACATAATATCCAATGTCATCTTCCAAGCATGGAAGTCTTCCTTCTCAGTCAATTTGTCATCAGCTTTAACGCCATTCTAGTTTGAGGTACCCATGCTCTTCTTCGGTGATTGCTACAAACTTGGGCTTTTTCTTCACCTCAGCTCCGATACCATGTAAATTTTTGTAGATATTCTATGCTTGATGCAACTTTACTTTTTATCCCCAATATCAATCAACAATCACATAAACAAGAAATTAAAATGCAGATAGAACATACCAGTAGATCGACAAAAGACAAGCCAAAAATATATATGTGTGTTAGTGCGTTACGGCGGTCAACAGGATGCTTCAGCTAGAAAAGTCTCAATATGGTCAGCCAACCAGAAGTGTCACACAACCCTCTCGGATAGCCAGATTAGTCAACCAAAAGTCAATGAAAGTCAACGTTGTCACAGTCAACGATCAACGCAAATAGTAGTAGCAAAAAGTCAATGCAGCCCAGTCAACGATCAACATCCAGCCTCGATTTCTGTGCCAATAAATGCAGACTGCAGAAATCGAAATTATGGGACAGAATTGGGTCAGTTTGACCAAGCATTGACCAAAGTCAATGCTGGTCAACTCTGTGCTGAAAAACCCTAGGTCAAAAAATAGAAATATTCTTGTTGTGTTTCCCACGTGTGGATGAAGAAGAGCCTCCAAGGTGATCGAACCAATTAAATGAGGAGAGAGAATGTGATGTGATGGATGAGTGAAAATGACCTCCAACGTTGACCTATTTATATCCATCAGTGAGGGTGTGTGACACAATTGCTGGGGCTTCAAGCCTACATTTCAGTTCAGGCCGTCCTGCACATATTTTGAATAAATTCAAAATAAATGTTCTGCTCATCAGATCAAGATGATATTTAGATCAATCTTGTGCCTCTCCGAAAGAGGAATCGAATAAAAATATTGGCATCTTCATCTGAGCATCACAACATGGAGTTTGGACCTAGTTGTAAAAAATTAACAAATCACAAGGTAGTTGTAGCAGCAGTATATCAATAACTATCTTCTTGACTTTATGTAACATGTCTTTCCTCATATATGAAGATTTTTAATTCATGGGAACCAATACAATTCTCTTGGACCATAATATTCATGCAAAAATAATTATCACACCATAGAAAACTTCACCAATATGAAACTCAAGTAATCATCCATAAGATCCCTGCCTGCAATTTATTGTTATCCCATTACATAGATATAGCAATATGTATGAACTCATCATAATAAACCAATCATAACATGAGATTGTATAATCAAGCTCTATTAGTAACCCATCTCCTAGATCAACATGCTACCATAAACGTACTAGGTGTGCAAACAAAGAGAACCATAAATATGATCAACAACATTATTGACCAATGTTATATGCATATATTCAAGCAACATATATGCATCATCCATAACTCCATAAGTAACCCATGCATGAAATATGATATAATGACAACAACATATAAATGTCAACTATAGCATGCACATGTTCTTCATTAAGTGTCTTATGTAGGATCAACTTCACAAAGTGAAACTTAAAGATTATATCAAAAACTTCATCAACATATGTCTCCAACAACATCACCAATGATATATAATTTTCATGAACATCATTATGCAACAAGGAATGCTCAAGAAATCATAATTCCAAAAATGCACTACTAGAATAAAATGCTCCCCCTGAACCTATCCCAACTATTTACTTTTGGGTCTGATCACAACCAACTCATTCATCGGTAAAGTCATCAAAGAAACAATCTCAAATTTCAGCAACTCATAACCATCATAATCCTATACCAATTCTAAGTAGCATATGAATATCAACATACTGTAACCAATCAATATAAGAACAGGAAATCCAAATAATAACTGTCTGAAGCATATCAGAACCTCTCCCTCAGTTTGTTCCACTGTTTCTTCATCATGGAGAAACATATGCGACTGTCTATATCAAAACTCATGTATATACGTGAATGCTCTTCATAAGGTATGCATACAAAAAATAATATTTCTATAAATACAACTCCCCTTGAACCTGTACTATATGTTTTTTTTTTCAGTGTTACTTCATCAGATGCACTATCAGTAATATCAACAACATGAATATCAAAACAACATGAATCATCGTAAAAATATACCTATATATAGCTCCCCCTGAGGTCATACATCACTGATCTTGAGGACCTGATAGTCATTACCTGCTCTCCATGAGGTCATGTACCTCACATCACTTTTGTAGTCACTATGAGAAGTAAGCTTTAAAAAACAATGGACTGTAGTAGGGTCAATCTTCCCTACATTTCTTACGAATGTTCCTTATTCCTCTAGATCTTCTTGGAATTTCTAATTATGTGTTGGAACTTATCCCATCTCCTAGTTATGTTTTGCATACTTGACTTGAAATCGGTGGCCTTATGCCCAAATGAGTGACAAGAGAAACAATATCCATAAAACCATCATTTGTGCCTAGGGACTCATATTGACCTTGATCTAGGAAATTTTCTTACAGACGTGTGACTTGATTCAATTTTTTCTTGAACAACACTATATTGGTTTTTTCCATCACATTGTGTATGAGCATACCCAATGCTAGTCTTGATCAAAAGAGAGAATTGTTCATTAATAATCTTCTCTAGAGACTCATATGTATTTTCCCATTTGTTGATCTTATCATAATCTTTCTTTAGGGTCATAACTTCATATTCTAATGTTTCACACCACTTTTCCTTTTCTTGAAGTTGTTTTCTTATATTTTATGTTCTTATATTGGTTGCTTCTAATTCCATCTCTAACATGTTTATTTACTCAATCATTCTCTTTCCCTTTGTTTCCAATGTTTTGTTAGCATTCATGAGTTTATCATTCTCCTTCAGTGCTTTCATTAAATCATCTATCTCACAATCTGATTAATTCATTGACTAATCTTAAAAAACCATAAGTACTTGATAGTGACTATTATAATCTGAATCTAAATTTCTTGGTCATCGGATGTACTATGACTATCTTCATTAGAGTAAAATATTTTCTTGTTAGAGATCTTATTTTTAGCAACATTCTTTCCATTCTCTTTATGATTTCCTCTATATGGAAATTTGGATGCATAATGGCCTACTCTTCCACAAGAAAAACATTTAAAGGGAAGTTTACCTCTGAATTTTCTAGTTCCTACTTGCAACTTTCTCATGAAGTTTTCTTCTTCATCATATAATATGTAGCTTGAGCCTTTGGGTGCTTCCTTCTCTTTCTCTTTATGTGTGCCTTTTAATGTTGCTTCTCTCATGTCTAATGGACCAACTTTCCTCATCTCAAATGCATTCAATATTCCATGGATTTTATCAAGTGTGAGACTTTTCAGATCCTGCATTTCTTTAAAAGCGGAGACTTTGGAATTGAATTTCAGAGATAGTGATCTCAAAATATTCTCAACAACATTAGCATTTTTTATTTCATCACTAAGATTTCATGGAATTAACAACTTCATCTACTCTAAGGTAAAATCCAGCAATGATTTCATCATCATGCATTTTAAGTGTCTCATATTGTATTCTAAATGATTGGATTTTAGCACTTTTTAACTGGGAGTCACCTTCATAAATTTGGATAAGTTTATACCATATTTCATTTGCGGTGTTCAACTCCATTACTTTCATGAACTCGAACTCAGTCAAACTTCCCAAGATGGAATTGACAACTTTTTCATTAGTTTCATATTGTTTCTTTCCTTTTGTATTTGTGGGAATGGAGGCTAGATATTGATACCCCTTTTCAATAATTTCCCATATATCAGCTCCTAGTGCCTGTAGGTATGCTCTCATCCCGACTTTCCAAAATACAAAGTTAGTTCCATTAAATAAAGGTGTCCTCATAGAAAATACTCATTCTTGACTACTCATCTTGACGAATCTCCCTTTAAGTGATCGAGCTCCAACTGAGGGACCGACTCTGATTCCAATTATTGGAAAAAATACTAACAGCGGGGGTGAATCAAAATTTTAAAAATTACTTCAAATTTTATTTTCTTATTCCAATTTCCATACGCAACTTTTATTTAGTGAACCTACGTATGTACACGACTATGATGAATGAAAACTGCACACATCTAGTTAACTAACTTTTCATATAATTCATCATCTGTTAATCTTTAACTACTACATCATTACTTCATTAAACATGTATTAAGCATAAATAATGAGAATTAAAGAACAGATAGATCATCAACACACACTAAACACATGAACACTGGGATTTTAGGTGGAAACCCAATGTGAGAGAAAACCATTGTTGTCTTCATTAGGGGAATTTTGAGGTCTAAAATGGGCCTCCTAAGAAAAATGTAGAACAAAAGTAAATTTTATAAGAACCAATAGGATTTAAGATGATGATGTCAAACATGGGGGATGATTTACCATTTTTGGATTTAAAAAGTAAAAAGATTTAAAAAAATAAAATAATAAAACTACTTTTTTCAACTCGTATTTTCAACTTATCTCCCTAAGGGTTTACTCAAATTTCGAGTGGGATTACTCATTGGATGAAAAATTTAATTCCTTATCCATGGAGTACTCATGTTGCATACTTTTGATGGACCTTGCTACACGACAAATGAGAAATACTTGAAAAATGCGATTTCAGTCACATTTTTCATGTATATATTATTTTTAATGTAACAAAGTCCATCAAAAGCATGTAACATGGGTAATCCTTGGATGAGGAATCAATTTTTTCATCCAATGAATGTTCCCACTCGAAATTTGAGTAAACCCATGGGGAGATAAGTTGAAATAACGAGTTGAAAAAGTAGTTTTTTCTTTTTTCCCTCTAAAATTTGATGATGTAATGTAATCTTGTTTTATTATTTCCACTATTATTTTATAATTTACTTAGGAGGCCCATTTTAGACCTCAAAATCCCCCTAATGCTTTGTCTTCATCATTTATTATAAGGAAAACATCTTACAATCTTCTACTAGTGCAAACTCATACTAGTATGCAAACACCCACTTGCAGAAGGCTATGAACTTCCCTCGTTCTCCAACACCCACTAGAAGGGAGATCCAACCCCGTGATCTCATTTACCGGCACCCATCGGAAGGGAGCTCCAACCCCTTAATTAGATTTACCAACTACCACTAGAAGGAAGCTTCGACTCCCTCACTAAAGACTTCCACCCTCAACACCTCTGTGGACCACGTTTCATAATATTTTATACTGGATCCACTTCCATCATTTAAGCTCGATACCAAATAATAATGTTGAAACCAATCATTGTATCAAATCACTTGATCACTAAACAAACTGAATCATCAAATTACTTACTGAGTCTCAATCAGCCAATATAACCAAGACATATCATATCAATGCACAGTCACTTATCAATATACCAATTCAAACACTATTACCCATCACTGAAACTAACTGTTGTCACTGAAAACCTTGATCAAACATATGTCAGAATATATACGTTACCGTTCTGAACTACACCCGCGAATATAAAAACTTTCCCTTAAGACGACCTACGTACAGATTTCAAAACACTGATAACTGAATTTGAATCAATGTCACACAAAAACACATGTTCAACCCATCACAAATCTATGAACCAAATACATATCACCATATAGTAGCATCAAAACAATTCAACCCAACTAGTACTATCAGAAAAAGATTATCATAAGAGAGACTTCATCGATAGACAACAACAAAAATAATAGAAATGATCAGACATCATTAACAGTTCATACCGCCAAACCTTAGCAGATGCATGTGATTCTCATAAGTCACTTCCGTGTATGTACGTGCTTTTCATATTTGAAATCTGCGTACAAATTTTTCCATACTGAAGAATATATACACGACTAACCAGAAGCAGATCCGTGTATATACGCGAACTCTCAATGAAAAACCCACGTATAAATCTATAATCACTAAAGAATTCCTTCACTACACAACACAACATCTGTCAAACCAAAATTTCGGCACATTATTACACATCATAATATCATCTTCACAGATCTATCAAATTATAAACAAATTATTCAATATGTAGTCATTTAAGATCTATTAAATCTAATCCATCTCCATGCTCCCTGGTGCACACCTATTTCTCATCAATTCATTCATAAATAATCCATCACATGCACACTCTAACACTTGATCTCCATCTCCTTATATAGCTTAGGCCTTAGCCAATACCTTAGGCTAATACCTTAGTAATGTTGATGGTATTCTTTGATGGGATCAAATATCCATTGTCACGCTCATTACTATGGGCCAATACTATGGTAAATACCCTGGTATTGAGAAATCCATGGTGCAGAAATTGTACATGACTTTTCTTCACCATACCTGCTCATTTATGTGACTTTTATTCACAAGGCCCACATATATTTCCCAAACTTCACCTTTATCATTCCTCTGTCTTTGACTTAATATTCCTTTGTCTATCTTACCTGTAACATAGCCATCATGTTGGCATCTTTATCAAGTAGGTTTCCATCGAGGAAAACACATTAGCCATAATGCCAACAATGTCTTGTTGGTTTATGGTGAATTCATGTTATAGCTAGGTGGAATGGGGTGGTGGAAATAAGCGTGTCTCCCCTCTAATTACTATTTGCAGGTTTGACCTCTTACCACCATGATATATAGAGAGAGAGAGAGGGGCAAACACTTCACATTCATTGTAAGTCTAAAGCCTCATGGGAAATAAATAAATAAATTTAAAAATTATATAAACCTCTAATTATGTAAACTTTCAAATGTTAAAAAGGTTTAATTTTATTATTATTATTATTATTATTGTTATTATTTTATGGTGAATAAATTTTCAATTAAGATGGATATATATACTAATAGAATTTACAACAATAACCCATACTACCTATATAGGATGTTATAATGCTATACACAATCCGTGAGGGTTAGTTCACCTTTCTTTGAGATGTCATATGTTCAATTCTCTCAACATTAACATTTTAAGAGTGAGGGTCTGGGGTTGAACTAATAAGAAGTGGTCTTTTTATGTAGATATGCCTAATACAATTATTTTGTGGGTGTAGTAGTCACCAATCTCTGGAGACCATAAACCAAATTAATAATAATAATAAGAATAATATACTATATAATGTGTTACAATATTATGGATTAAAAAATTATGAAAAAAATATGGAAATTAAAAATAAATTAATTTTAGAAAAAAATAGTTTATTATATAAAATTCAAATAATTAAAAATTATAATTTTTATATAATAAATAAAATAATTTTTAATTTTTTTGATATAGTTTATATTTGTTTCACAATGTGATGAATAAATTCAGCATTAATTTGGATTTATAGAAGTTTCAACAATAACTTTTATGTTATAATTGAAATTTTATATAGTAAGTTATAATACTACACACATGCAATATGTGTAGCAATAAATTTGGGTAATTTGTTGTACTATTAAAAAATGTGTCGATTAGTATGATTTATATTATTTTATTTTATTTTATTTATTTATTATTATTTTTTATTATAATATAAAATATATTTGATGTAATAAAGTAATCTAATGGCTATCACTATAATTCTAAGCAAGAGCAAATATTTTAGAGGGTGGGGAACCTATTATTTGAATAGGACAAAGGTTCCTCATGGTGGGGGAGCCTATTCTTTGAACAGGCCAAAGGTTCCCATGAGACTTGAAAACGACTAGAGTGAGTAACATGTCATTGTACCAACCAAAATGGCCCCAAGAAAAAACTTATTTAACATTTAATTAATAATATAAATGTTATTAATCCTATTCAACATTTAATTTATAATTAAAAAGTATTAATCTTATTTTTATTAAAATAAACACATTTTTATATGTAGCTCTATTAGTTTGGTTCTAATTATGTTTTACAATTTTGATTATATAAGGTTATCTTTAAATATTTGATTTTGTAAATTTAAGGTACCTCTCCCACGTCTTGGTGCAAAACTTATTGAAAATTTAATTGGAGTTCTTTGTACATTTATCTTGCTATTTTTCAAAGTATTTTGATGTTTGGTCTAAGATTATTGTGATGTCGCAACAATCAAGGAGTGTATGGTGGTGAAGGCCCTCATTTGATTTAGAAGGTTGCCTTCATGAAATGTTTCATGCCAATGTCAATATCGTTATCACTGTATGATATCATGCACGCGTTATCATGGGTATTCTATGATATCATAGAAGTTAGTAGATTGTTGTATAAAATTAATTAGATAAAGTAGATTATAAATCTCTCTTATTTCTATTTTATGGCTTTCTATTTCAGCCCAAGATTGCTAGGGGTGTGTAGTTACATTTGTTCTCAATGACTATTTGGTTGTTGTAATGGATGGTTTTAGAGACCAAATAGATGAAAAAGATAAATGAAATAAAATATAACTTATATATACCAAATTGTGTTAGTTGACATTCATACAGGCACATTCCATGTAAAAATAGAATGATTTACTTTAATTGTCACATCTTATATTTTGTAAGTAGGGGAGAGAAGAGAAGGTAGAACTTTGATGATATTAGATGGAACAACCATGGTTACTTTTTTATAGGGATTAGGCTAATTAATTAATAATCAGGTGGATTGTTTTTTTTTTAGGGTTTTGATTGATGAACAAAGAGGCATATTTCAAAATTAGTGGTCCTAGGAAACTTGGAGATTATAGTCAAAGCAATGACAAAATATTATGTTAGGATGCAACAAGAACTTGTGAAATTTGAAGAGGTGCAATGTGAGAACACAAATCAAGTATCCATCATCAAGATTTAGCCAAAAATTATGTTAGGATCCAATAAGAACTTGTGAAATTTGAATAGGTTAAGTTCTTTCACTTTCTAAGGTCTTATAATGAATGTCTTGATACCTTGGAAAAATAAGCATCCTCCATCCTCAAAGGAAACTTGGTCACTTATTTTGGGAACCTTGTGTTCCATATTACTTGATCACTCTTGAATCATGCATTATTATTAAAAAATGAATATTTTTATGTCATTTCCACTCATTTGAATCATTTACTCCATTGATATCAATGAAACATCAATCATCATACCATATTCCTTCTTTGTGTTGTAGCCACGTTTGGTATCCTCCCTGCATGATTATTAGTGGCCCACCTATTCCCTCCCTTATTAATATGACTACCTTGGGTGTGCTTAATCCGCTTCATGCAAGGATATGATTTTGTTCTAGGATGTCTTTTCATAGCTTCATTATGAATTTATTCAAGTTCCTTCGCTAGTTTTTACGACTGGAAAAAAAAATTCTTCTGAAATTTCCATTTATTTCATCTTTATTAGTATATTCGCTTGATTAGTTGTACTTGAGAGTTACTAGATCCTAGCTTTTCTCAAAGAATGCCTAGTGAATCTATTTCTTCCCTTTGGTTTCTTTGCAGGATTTTTGGTCCCCTCCTATTTCACCACAATGTGGCGTAGAACCTCTCCCTACCCCTAATGCTAACCTTTTTGCAGATTCTCAAAGTTTTAATTTTGAAGAAAGAAAATAGGAGTGATTTGGAACAGTGATGATGTCTTCAAGGGATATAAAAACAAACTCATAATCATAATATAAATTTAATTTTCAATATATTATCAACTTACAAAGCAACTGCCTTGAAGTTTGAAAATAACTTGTTGAAGTAACGTGTTGAAGCAAAGAACTAAAGAATTAACCTCTTGCATTGCACACCAAAAGAAGTCTTCCAAAGGCTCCCTAGTTTTTGTTAAATGTGTATTTAATCAAGGGTAGTTGCATGATGAACAATAACAATCAAATCATGAGCAACTCAAAGGATAGAAATAAGTGATCCTAGAATTTTGTAATCCTATGTTTTGTAAAGTAATTTTATTTTTTATCAAAGTTTACATTAGTATTTTTTACCAAAAAATACAATGTCTATCAACAATATTTTGTAAAAATAAGATAGAATGTCATAGTGATATGCAATTTTGTACTAATTTTCTTATTTTACATGCCAATATTTTTTACGCAAAAAAAACCAAAAAAAAACAATGTCTATCAGCAATATTTTGTAAAACTAAGCTAGAATGCCACAGTGACATGCAAATTTGTACTAATTTACTTATTTTACATGCCCCCTTTACTCAATTCAAAATTAAACTATTCTCCAACAACAATTTTTTTTATTATGCTTTGTTTTCTAAATGTGATTTCAGTTATTACACTCCTTTCACTTTCTTCCTGTTCTACACCAATTCCTTCTTAATTGAAGTAGCAAGTGTTCTTGTTTGTAAAACCAAATGGGGAAAACTTAAGAATTGTGAAACATAATAATTGTAATTATGGTTAAAGAGTGTATCATACACATTGAAATTATTGTTAAATATTAGTAGAGAAAAAGTAATAAAATAGTTAATTCTATTATAATAAATGAAAATAATCAATGTTATTTGGAGTTATCTTGGGTAGTTGGACAGAATGTTTCCCACTTAAATTTAAATCTATGCTAGTGATGTGATGATGATAAATATTGTTATAATGACTTTGTGTTTATAAATATTGTGGAAAAAGGCTAAATTTCTTAAAATAATAAAAAATACATTTCAGTATTTCAATGCATTTGGCTGTCAAATTATGTATATCAAAAGATCATAAAAGTCTGAGATAATTAATAATTACATATATCTACCTCTAAATTATGTCCATAAAGATATCAGAATGCACTATTGTTGGAAAAAGGCTCAATTTCTTAAAATAATAAAAAATACATTTCAATGCATTAGACTGTCAACCTATTTATATCAAAAGATCATAGAAGTCTAACATGATTAATAATTACATATATCAGCCTCTAAATGTCCATAAAGATATCCCGAATGCAAGTAGATTTCTTAAAATAATAAAAAATACATTTCAATGCATGTGGCTGTTAACCTATGTATATCAAAATATCAAAAAATCATAAAATCTGGGATGATTAATAATTACATATATCCGCCTCTAAATGTCCATAAAATATGTCGAATGCTCAATTTCAGTGTTGATTATTGCCATCAAAAAGTGTAAAATGTTATTTGCATATTATTATTTTAATACATTTCAATTATTTTTATGGCATTTGAGTTAAAACTGCAAGCTTTGTAGGTGAGTTGATTTTAAATTTTACTGTTAGTCATATAAATAATCTCGTTCATCGAACGAGATTCATGAATACTTTTATAATGCACACACAGAATCTTAGATCTCGGAATTTATTTTTCCCTCTGCAAAATTTCACAGCATCGAATGATGTAACTTATTCCCTATATATATATAGTTGCCTCTGTGATGGAACTTCAAGGGAGACCATTATGGGTAGAGCTATTAGTTTATGATTCCCCCTTCAACAAATTTTCAGTGCCTTGTTCAATATTGATGTAAAATGATGTCCATGCGTTGTTCAATATTGATGTAAAATGATGTCCATCATCGATAGTTGACGTTATGATGACGCTGCATGGGGGAGCATATTCTGGGGAGAGCTGTTAGGTTATGATTCCTCTCTCGGAAAATTTTCAGAGCATCTCATTCAATATGTATGTAAAATTATTTCTAACATCTATGGCTGCGTCTATGATGAAACTGCAAGGGAGAGTTGTTAAACATGTTGATGTAGATGAGGGTTTCTAAAGAGATAGGAGGGTTTCTGAAATAAATATATAGCCGATTTGAAAAGGGGCCTTTCAAAGCATTTATTTTAAGTCTGCATGTTTCTCATTTTCAGTGGAACATTCTAAAGCGTTCACCCACACACATACACTGTTAAATAAATTTGATTGTGCTATTAGTTAAGGTTGTGTCAACTGTTAACAATTGTGGGTTTTTTGGGTACTTATTGGTGACCCATAATAATATGCTCATAGTATTACATGTCTTTGAAAGGGTTAAAAGGATTTTGCATTCTCCATTGTATTGAGCCATGATTGAGTGGTGAAAGCTCAAGTTGTTCACCCACATGGCTGTGTTTTAACTAACAAAAAAAACAATTAAAATTAATCAAATAAATTATGGTGTATATAGTTTAAATATTTGCTTGTTTGTTATATTTATTTCACTTAGAACCCTAACACAGAGACATGGTCTCTCATTGCCATAGCAGACTGTAGTGCCTTTGAGGGTGCATTGCATGTCTTTTAAGAAACCATTTCTCTATAAAATTCTGAGGAAACTAGAAAGGCGGCGAGTAGTAACAAAACTGAGCGGCAGTAACTATAAATGTATTTACCAAAGAAGTGGAAATGAGGTCGGTGGCAATAACATTAAGCAGAGAATAGTTTGTGTATTAGTGTGAATCATATGTATAAACAGTAAAAGTGAAGCATAATCTAGATATCCACAAATTGGACAATTAGAACCTAACAATCGTGTATTCATGTGTAAACAATAGAACTTAAAAATTGGTTTATTTTGTTTTATTCAGGTCTTGTTCCCGATTGTTTGTTTTTGGACATAATTACTTTGTTTAACGGGATAATTTGCAGGTCAAAGAAAATTTTCTTTGATGAAGCCTCTTTCACGAGCCAGACAGGAAGACAGATATTCTGCTATAGTCATGTTTATTTCAATTACTTTACCTCTTTTCAATTACTTTACCTCTCTCCAGAGCTCCTAGTGGAATTTTACGTCGAGAGAAACTCTACAGTCTGAATAATGATATGCCCTAGATGTTAGGCGTGCCGCGTCACTGTATACCTGTTGAATTTTATTGCTTATTGCATTTAAAATTTTATTTATTCTGTAAGTTTTGGAAGCAAAAGCAAGTAGTTGTGTTCAAATATGGGCATTGATAACACTCTTTTGTTATAGGCATTAATATACAGCGGGGAACCATGGACTGTCCGTGAAACCAGAAATATGTTTAGGATTACATTTCTGTTCGTTTTTGCACTATCATTGTGTTTCCAGGGTGTAAAAGCGTATTGTAAACCATATTGTAGATTATTTATTCCATTGTTTGACAAACATTGGGCTGTGTTGATGGATAGTCAGTTCTTGGAGAGCACAAATTTTCTTTTATATGCACTTTCATTAATAACGAATGCAGAAACATTTTTCAAAATGCACAGCGGAAATTTCTTCCTGTTCTGGTTTTGCATTTTTCTTTTAACGAAACAGAGATGTTTGTATTAGTAAAAGGCGGCGGCTTTACTTGGTCCAGTAGAGGATTACAACAAAATTAGGTCTATGCTATTTCAGATGTTTTACAGAATTTGAAACTCTTAAAAAAATGAGGGTTTTTTCCCTACTAATACACAACATCATTGCTTAATAAACATTGCTACTAAAAACATATAGCGACAAAACATGATGAGAATTTAAACAGAGATTTACTTCCCATCGCAGGCAGCGTCCATGGACTTCATAAAAAACCAAAGAACCCAAGGGTTGATTGATCCACTGGTAGCATCTTTTTCACAGGTAAGTTGACATATGTTGAGGGGTGGGCAATGATCATTGATACCTCATGTTGCTTCCAGCTTCTCATTTTTTGATGCTGGCAGTGTTACCTATAGTCTGTCAGTGTAACGGTTACATTGGATGTCCTAATTTCCAAGGGAGCATTACTAGACCTACCAATATCAAGGCATTGGTAGGTGGATAGGGCTTCCTTCTTTGAACGTGCCCACGCCCCTTTCTGAGGTCCTCCATCTTAGTGTGGGGAAAACATATTCAACTGTGATGGGCTATTGTGCCCTTAATCCAGTAAGGTCTTATAGAGGAGGAAGAAAAAACCTAAACTAAATATGTCTGAGGGGTTCCCTTCCAGTTTGAGACTCTTCTAGTGGGTGGTGCAATCGATTCCACAGAATAGATGTCAAAGAGAAACCAATGGTCCCATGAAATTGTAGTGGACTGCCTCCAGAGCGATCAATCGTTGATAGAAAAGGATGCACAAAGAGGGTGATCCTAGTGAGCTGGAAAGGTGGAGGGGTCCTGCTACTTTCGTAGCCAATAGAAATGGAGAAGACGCCTCCATCGTGTCAATCGTGTGGAGACAATGTGAAAATGTGTGATGGAGGTGGGCATAATAGCTGTGAAAATTTCTGAATCTAAGTAACAGAAATCCTATTGCAGAAATCTGATATACATTACCTACTTTTTTTATTAAATTAACAAGTTATTTTCTGAATACATCAAGAAAATATTAATGTAAATACACTGTAGCCTACACAAATATACAGATCAAGAACTGAAAAATAAATGAGGTATTCAGACAAAGGATACTTATTTTCGGACAAATGTCTCCAGAAAAACTCAATGCAGGAAAATTGTTGCAACAGATTTGAGGGCTTATATTATTAAGCAGCATTAATCTGAGTACATCTAGGGTTCCATAATTTGGCTCACCCAACAGAGAATATCCTTGGCAGACAAAAAAAATTGTGAGTTTTACCTCACACTGCAAGTACCGGCTAATCCGGATAAAAAACTGGTGAAACCCTTGCTGCCTCTGCGTAGTAGATGCGTAGGCCTGCGTGGCTCTAGCCGAGGACTACATCGCCCTTTCTCTGCACTGATTTGCCTCTTAGGAAATCGAGTTTCAGCCCTCTCGGCTCAGAAACCCCGATCTCCAGCAATTTCTGGAGTGTCCCCTGGAGCCATTGTGTCGCCCCTGTGTGAGCCCTGCATGGGCCTACATCACCCTCTCTGGGGTCTGCGCCACCTCTCTTGGTGGTTGCACTGGTCCCTCTGTTGTCTCTGTTGCCTCTCTGCAATGTACTCTTGGTCCTCCGACCAACAATTGCTTCTACCCCTCACTGCTGAACTGAACCACTAAGATCCGATCTTCGTCCAAGCACTGCTTCGTTAGAAAAATTCGATCTCTAGTTTCAGACCAAGGTTACTTGGGAGCGGGAACGAAAACGGTGAGTGAGAGCGGGAGCACCATTTTTAGAAGCTCCCGACTCGGGAGCGTTTCGGGGAGCATTCTTTTATAATATATATATTTTCTATATTTTCTATATTTTGATGCATATATGTCAACAAAAGCATGTAGAATGATGAATTAGACATAAAAAACATAAAAACATAGATTGAACCAGAGGTATATTTATCATTACCTCTAGATTCTTATAGGGATCTTTGTATTTAATATCACCCTCTAAGCATTCGCTCTGGGAGTAGGTTCGAGGGAGCGCGCTCCGGGAGCAAGTTCGATAGAGGGGAGGCGCTCCCCCGCAACCTTGGAATCAACAGCCGTGATCTAATCCTTAATCAATGGCTAAGATTAAATTATACTTGATCCTCATCACTTAGAAACTTCTCACCCACATGTTTAAATTAATTCACTTTAATTATTTAAATTCCCTAAATTTTAACTTAGGCTCCATTTAAAATAATTAGTTATTTGAATAACTTTCACTACAGGTGGAATTTATCGAAACTATTTCTCGGTCTCGAAGATCTCATGTGTTCTAGCCCCTCCACAAAATTTTGGAGCTAGAGCACATCTGATGCTACCCAAAAATCAACACTCTCTCTTAGCAAGGAATGTGCTCTAGTAACACTTCTCACCAGAAGCATCACTCTGATCCACAACATTGGTCCTATGCACTTTTGATGCTCAGCTGCTACTATATGTACTGCTGCTATCTGTCCTACTGCCGATGACTCTGCCACTGTCACTGCTACATCTATACTGCAACTCCCTCTCAAAATATTGCATCATGCTACCCATAGCACTGCCATTGGTCACTGTTGCACTGCAAATCAGTTGCTGAGAGTTAAGAAACTGAAAGACATCCCAAATACTGACATACTGGTTAGTCTGGATGCACCTTGATGTTGAAGCTTCCTCTGCTGCTAATCTGCACCGACCCTCTGATGCTACTGCGTTGTTGCTGCTGCTGCTTCTGCTCTATGCCGCTTCAAACTTAGACACTCTAGCTCTACCACTATTGCTCCATCATCCCTTGTATCAACTAACACCCGTCATTCTTCTATTGTCATTAAGGGCTCTTGTAGCCGTATGTGATCCAAGAGTTTGGGCACCTCAAGGATCCTGCCCCTTTTACTTTAGTTCAAGAACTACAAATCAATGTCGCCTCACCTTTTCTCTCGAGGCACATGAGCACTCATAGCACAATCATCATCATCCACATCATCATCTTTTGTTGCAGCAGCCTTCAAGTCAGATTCTTCTTTGCCCATCTTCTTCTAAGGGCATTGTGTGGCGAATGTCCCAATTTTCCACACCTGAAGCATCAAACCTTCGAAAGGTCCTTCTTCTTCCTTCTCTGATGCCCATGCTGTCCATTAGATGCGAGAGCCACATCTTTCTCTCCCTCCTTATTGATTTTGATCCCCGTGTTGCTGCTTCCGGCCTTGGTCAACCTTCTGATCTCTTCCTGTCGATGCACTGTCCACATCTCCTCCTAGTTTGGAAGAGTGGCTCTGCCCAAAATACCTTGGACAAAGGTTTCCCAGTCTTCAGTGACTGCATTCATGGTAGTCCTGACCATAATTCCATCATCTGGTGTAGCCCCTACGAAAGCTAGTTGATCTCAAATCGCTTGCAATCTGATAAGGCATCTATCTCTTCTCCCTTTTGCATCTAAAATAGTCTCGGTTGATTCTCAAGCAACATCTTCCGCTGGACGAAATTTCCCTGGGACAGAGTAGTCAAGGAAGTCCACATTTCTCTTGTTGTGTTCTTCTCGGAAATATGTGGGATAACATAATCCTTGACTTCATCCATGATCATGCGTTTTTCCTTCGCTTGAGCCTCCTCATACTTCTTGAGAGGATCAGCATCAACAGGGACAACAACTGCATCGAAGAAATGATCCTTGATTTGATGTTCATCCAAAATTGACAGGATCCTGGCCTTCCAATTAACAAAGTTGGATGCTCCATCCAACCTGTTCTGATCCCTTAGTCCATGTGCGACCATCTCTGCTCAATAAGAAAATGTTGAATTGGTTCTCTTCTCCCTCTTTTGTTCCTGCCCCAGCAAAACTCGGATCTGAGCTTATTTGGCACTAGAAACCATCTAAGGAACAAGCTCCCTCTGAATATTGATTTCCTTTACAAAAATCCCTCTGCCAACTGATGTCGAAACACTCCTCGCTAATCACTCTTTGCTGCTGATCAACACTAGATTTAGACTTCTTGGCAAGAAGTCTTCTAAGGAACTGCTTCCCTCTACTTTGCCACTGCCCCACTAAACATTGCTTTGCATCAAAAGAGACAATGCCCCACTAACAACTCCAGAAGAAAATTTTACTGCTCTTACAGCCACGACAACAGAATGAATGAGGCTCAAAACCTCTGTGATGGCCCAACAAACACTTCCATTAGGGGAATTTTGAGGTCTAAAATGGGCCTCCTAAGGAAATAATAAAATTATAGCTAAACCAATAAAATAATATTTATGAATTTGCAATTCACTTTTTGCACCACAATCCATGTAACCATAGTTAAATTCAATTCAAAATTTGTATCAAAATAAAATTAATAAAAAAATTGTATTGATGTGACTATAAATAAGAATGAGCTTTTCAAGAAAAAATCATTATCATTGAACAACTAATTCATTTGTCCTTTGTACTTAAATAACTTAAAATAAAATATAAATATAAATTTATAAATTCTTAATTATATTATATGCTATTAATTAAATTTTATATTATTTAAATTTTATAATAACTTGTAATTAATATACTATATAAAAATAATATAATATAATATAATAAATGTATAGGGATATGCATTGTTTCTTTCAAGAAATATGAAATGAAAATAATGTATTTTTATTCAAAAAGAGTGAAATTACATTTATTATGAGTAATTTACTTTGATTTTAAAAGTACTTAGAGCACTACCATGGTTAGCCATGAGTTTTTATCCACCATTGAGAATGTGACAAGTAAGTACCTTTAACTCAATAGATGCCACCTCAACCATTAATGATGATGTCATCTCCTAAAATGTGATTGGTTTCATTAAGTGAATTTTGATTGTACGTTTTCCTTAGGAGGCCCATTTTAGACCTCAAAATTCCCCTAATGGTTTCCTCTGTTGCAGCTACAAAATCACCCTAGCTGGCTGACGCATGCTCTGCGTGAGCCCCTCTGGTGACTGCGTCACCCTTCCTCTGCCTCTTTCTGGTTCAGCGATGTCACTCGGGATAGCTGCAGCAAATTTTTCTTCGTCCTTTCGTTGATGGCTTCAGCTCTACTTGATCTGCAACAACTCTGATAGCATGTGAAAAATTCTGAATCTAAGTTACAAAAATCCTACTGCAAAAATCTAATTTACATTACCTACTTGTTTTTATTAAATTAACAAGTTATTTTCTGAATACATCAAGAAAATCCAACACAACTATACATATCAAGTACTGAAAAATAAATGAGACATTCAGAGAAAGGACACAATTATTTTCGGACAAATGTCCCCAGAAAAACCCGATGCAGGAAAACCGGTGCAATAGATCTGAGGGTTTATTTTATTAAGCAACAATAACTTGAGTACATCTAGGGTGCCATAATCCGGCCCGCCCAACATAGAATATCCTTTGTAGACAAAAAAAATTGTGAGTTTTACCTCACACTGCAAGTCCTGGCTGATCTGAATCAGAAACTGGTGAAACCCTAGCTGCCTCTATGCAATAGATGCGTGGGCCTATGTGGGTCTGGCTAAGGACTGCATCACCCTTTCTCTACACTGATCTACCTCTTAGGAAATCGATTTTCAGCCCTCAAGACTCAGAAACCCCGATCTCTAGCAATTTCTGGACTTTCCCTTGGAGCCACTACGAAACCCCTGCGTGGGCCTGCGTCACCCTCTCTGGGGTCTGCGTCATCTCTCCTGGTGGATGCGTTGGTCCCTGTGTTGTCTTTGTTGCCTCTCTGTAATGTACTCTTGGTCCTCCGACCAAAAACTACCTCTGCCCCTCACTGCTGCACTGAATCACTCAGATCTGATCTTCGTCCAAGCACTACTCCGTCAGAAAAATTCGATCTTTAGATTCAGACTTTGTGTGTGTTCTCTAACTGACCCTCCAGCCTTCCTTTATACTTTTCATGTTGATGAATCAAAGACCGTGATCTAATCCTTGATCAACGGCTAAGATTAAATTAGACTTGATCATCGTCACTTAGAAGCTTCCCACCCACATGTTTAAATTAATTCACTTTAATTATTTAAATTCCCTAAGTTTTAACTTAGGCTCCATTTAAAATAATTAGTTATTTGAATAAATTTCACTCCGGGTGGAACTTATCCAAACAATTCTGGGTCTTGGAGATCTCATGTGTTCTAGTCCCTCCACAAAATTTCGGAGCTAGAGCACATCCGATGCTACCCAAAAATCAACAATAGCCCCCTTTAATTCCTTGAGGTGACAAGGGTAGGTGGATTCTCCTTTCTCAAATTCCTTCGTACCATTGTTGGGTTCAAGGTTGAAAAATGGTGTTTAACAATTAAAAGAGTAATGAAACAAATTTACACCCATAAATTTGTACAATTTCCATGAAATTTTGATATGCTGATAAGAACAATCTGAAAAGCACTTTCTTTTCTTGCAAACAAATAATTTCTCTACTCGATTTGTAGCGGAATTATGAACATAAATAAAACAAAGTCACGCAACATTTTTTTTTAGTGAGGCAACGCAATTGGGAAAAATCCTCTGCTTGATGAGAATTTTATTGATAGCAAAAACTGAGCAATTGATCTATTCCAAAATACAATTTTTTCAATCTGAAAGACACACTTGTCTTTCCTGCTTGATCTAAAAGCTTGAAACCCTTGCAAGACTCTTGATCTCTGCTTCTCTCTACCAATCTATGTACAATATTCTCCTGCACACTCTTCCTCTCACAAGCTCCACGTACAAACTTGTGCTTCCTATTGCGTGGTCTCACCAACTCGTGCTCACCAAAACAATGATTAAACTTGTGCCTTCATTCCTTCTTTTAAAGATGATTCCAATGGTTAAAATTAGTGAGTTTTCTATGTTTGGAAAGTCAAACTGGTGTTTTACTACTTAACAATAGTTAACACAACTTGTTAACTAGTTCCTCCTAAAATTTAGGAGGCTAAATCCACTTGTTCTTTTAGTTTCCAAACTAACTCACACTAGAAAATCAAGAACTCAACTTTCAATTTCAACACATCAGTTATTTGCCACCTAGTCGTCCTAATTTTTAGGGATTGATTCCTAAATTTTGGAACTCGTCCTAATTTATAAGGAATTTCCCAATTGTTAGGAACTCAAGTCATGCAAAAGAAGGAACTTGTTTTGGCTCCTATGATTAAGGCACAAATCAAGGAACCCTTTTCTCACTCATATTTTCAACAATCCCTCTTAGTGAGGAAGGTGTTCCTGGAATAACCTCGTCCACCTGGATTTGCTTCAACTCTACCAAGTTCTTAGTTGTTGAATTTTCTCCCTCTGAACTAGAAGACTTCCCTACTTTCTTCTGCAGAACCTGCTTTGAAGAGTTGTTCTTTCCCACCATGCTCTGTGAGTCCACCACTTTAGTCATAAGTGCCATGTACCCTATTTATCTTTGTGGTTGCATCTTGATTACGGGAGGTTCAAATCTCTTCTAATCTCCCTTAACCAAATCCTCTACCCACTTGGCTCAAACTCTCCCTATACTAGAAGTCCCTCCACTCGCGCTAGGCTATGCTCCTCATCATCTAGCTAGTCAGCCCAACTGCCAACTAGATTAGACTAAAACTGAGATACTTGCTGAGGCTCCATCTTGAGATTTCTATCATGCTCACGCTCAACCACCACATCTCTACTCTGATGATCCGGATTTATGCAGGAACGCAACAGAATACACATATAACCATAAATACAAATATGCAATGGAAATAACACTTCATTTCATTAATATCAAAGAACTGAAATTTGCTTTTTAGACAGAATGGAAATAAACTAGCTTAGGGCGCTAGTAGCTTATCTCTGAGAAGAGATGTGGCGGCTACAGGCCTCTGAACTGTGTTACAATGAGGCTCGAGGGCCTATTTATTATTTAGAAACAGTGGAAAACCCTAAACATCCAAAACCCTAACCCTAGGAGATGAAGCACCAAAACTATAAGCCTCGTTTGGGTAAATTGGTGTTTCAACTTCCCGGGGACGTAACTTTGGCATATGATCTCCGTTTGATGCACACCATACCTCGTTAGAAATATCTATCTAAGGACTACAACTTTTGATGTGAGCAACATCTGTCCATGGAGTTATTTTGCTCCTGGTTTTCCCAAAAAACGTCGTTTAGGGCCTCAAAATGGCTCTGAAAATTTAGGACCCGAAAAACTGCTAAAAATAGTAAGTCGTGTCGAAACTGAAAAACTGAAAGAGACAATGGTGGGGCCCCAATTTAATTAGGTGGGTGGCCACCAATATCCACCTGGATCATCTAAGAACTCCCTGCCTTGTTGCTCAAGGCTTCACCTATCTCTACCTGCAACTTGTAGATATTCTTCACCCTCACACCTATCTGCTTCTTACATCCAGAAGCTAAGTGCTAGAGGTACGCCTTACCTCCGCTGAAGATGACATCATATCCCTTGTTCTAGAACATAAAGAACATTCCTGAATCCTGGAACATAGAGAACATCTTTGAGATGAAGAGGATTACCTAACTCCCTCTTAAAACTCACAGTACCAACTCCTCTAGCTGCATACTAACCATCATCTCCTAGCTCAATTTGAAACCGTGTTTCCTTCTCCTTCAGGTGCCTAAAAATCTTCTTGTTCCTAGTCATGTGGAAGGAAGTCGTTGAATCAATATACCACATACTTCTATGTGCTAAGCTTGCCATGCAAGATATCAATGAGAAATCCTTCTCAAACTAGGCAGAAAAGTCATCTACCTCCGCTGATGCAGCAACATGATCCTTCCTGGCCCCCTTCTTCTTACCAGGAAACTTAGAAGCATAGTGTCCAAACTGAAGACAATGGAAGCATTTGATCTTACTTGGATATTTTTTCTTTCCCTTCTCATTGGACTCAACCTCTCCTTGGCCCTTCTTACCTTGCTACATTGCTTGCCAGGGCACAGTTCTCCTCGTCCTTTGTCATAATTGATCTTCCTTCTATGGTTCCTCTCCAGATCTCTTCTTTTATGGAGTCAGACCAAACATTTCCTAATTTGGGAAGTTTTCTCTCTCACTAATAGCATCCTGGATCCCTTTCCACAACTTGTGAAGTGAAAGTAAGGAAAAACTCACAAGGTCATGATTAGATACAACCTCGCCCACCCCACCTAGTTCATCTTGTACTGGAGTGAACCTTGACAAATATGGGATGATGGGCTCATCCTTGCTCATCTATATACTCCTCAACTTCTCCTTAAGAGAAAGCTTCCTAGTATCACTGGTACTCCGATACAATTTCACGATTGTATCGTACATCTCATACATTGTCTTCTTCTCTTGGATATGAGGCACTATATGATCTTTGACCCCTTCTAAAATGATCCTCTTTACCTTGATATCATTCTTATTATTTTGGGCCAATTGTTAGGCATCTTGTGGTGGTGGGATAGCATGCTTCATGAATTCTCCCACATCATTATCTTCCAACACTATTATAATCCTTCCTTTCCAAGCTATCAAGTTCGACGCTCCCTCTAGACAATGATTTGCTCTCAACCTTTGGTAAGCCATCCTGCTTCCCCTGAGAGCTCTCTAAAACCTGCCCACTAAAAGTCTTGTATGTGAAAATTCCTTGCAATGCAACAACCAAAAGTATTTCTTCTAACTGATAAATTAATTACGTAACTTATTTTTTTAAGGCAAAATAACGAAATATTCACACTACAATTTCTTCACCAAATAAAATAAACGTTGCAGAAATAGGACACTAAGAAATATGGTAGCACACACACAAAAATATGACACCTATATTTTTGGACAAAAGTCCCCGGAAAAAACTAATGTGGGAAAACTAGTGCAACAACTGAGGGTTTATTTTATTCTTTGCAGCAGAAATCTAAGTACAATATGGAAGCCGAAAACTGGAAATCCTATAGAGAAAATATTGGCAAAAATTTTGTGAGGAAATTTTCGTCACCCCTCAAGCAATCTAGGCTCCTGCTGCCAGCTACAAGTGAGTTGTCCAAAACCTTTGTGCAGGCCCTGCATCAACTCTGCGTAGCTTGCCACATGCACTACATGGAAAAAATACTACTCAAGTCATCCTATCCATTGGCGATTGAGGAAATGTCTCTCTGGCCTCTGCGAAATTTTGTTGCCTTCGAAACTTTGAAACAACCTCCCGAATCAGCAAACTGAACTGCTTTATGGAGGCTACTACGCTGCCTCTCTGTGGCTATCTCTACGTCTCTCCAATCTACTCTCTGGAATTGGAAATTCTTCCTCCAAACACTGTTGACCTAACCTTCCACCTACAACTCACCCACTAGCTTGATCTCCACTATTGAATCACTCATGCTACTGGGAATTCGAACTTCGTAGTGCACTGAGTATTTGCACTAATGTGTTCTCCATCTACCCATGGACTTCCTCTTATAATCTCTATTTGGCACTCCAACAACCAAGATTATAACATGACTTGATTTTCGCTTTTTCTAGATCATTCACACTCTATTTTATTAATACCCTTTAATTATTTAATTTCTCCAAGTTTAGACTTAGGATCCCCATTAAAATAATTATTTTTTACAATAAAACATATTCTGAGTGGAATTTTCACAAACGGTTTCTGGGTTCTTTGGAATACATGTGCCTAAGCCTCTCCAAAAATTTTGAGTCTTGGAGCACTTCCGATGCTACCAAAAATCAACACTCCCTCTTAGCAAGGAAAGTGCTCTAACAATATGCCTGTTGCATACTGCTCTGACCTTGAAGCATCCTCTGCACTGCTGATGTCTGACAAGATGTCCACCAACCACTGTGTTGTTTCTGCAACCGTACTGCTGCCCATGACACTTCCATTGCCATTGCCACTATTGCATTGGTACTACAACTCCCTCTCAAATGCTACATTTTCTATACTACTAGCATTGCCATTGCTAATGCTGCATCTGCACTGCAACTCAGCTGCTGAGAGAAGCAACTAAAATTACCCAAAAATCTGAACAAGTGTTCAGTGATGCATCTCGGTGCTAAAGACACTGACTGCTAATAGCTACTGCATTGTCCCTCTAATGCACTGTGCTACTCCTGCTCTGCACCGCGTTGTTGTTGCTCTGCACTGCTTCAGAAGTTGGCGTTGCTACCTATTGCAACTATCGTCTCTACACTCCTCTGCACCGACTGAAAACTCCTCCATCCCACTACTACTAATCATGGGCTCCCGTAGCAAGGTGATGATCCATGAGGTAGGCTCCTCCAGTATCCTCCCCAACTGAAGTTCAAGGTGAACTATAGTTCTATGTCACCCCATCTTCCTCTTAGAGATGTGTGGGCATTCATGGAAAACTCATCCTCCTCGATCTTCACAGTTGTAACCTTTGGAGTGTGCTTCTCATCCTTGTCCTTTTTCTTCAAAGGAATCTGTGATGCAAAGTGGCACATCTCGCCACATCTGAAGCACTTCACCTTCGAAACATCTCTCTTTTTTTTTTGTTGCCCATGTTGTCCCTTCGATACGAGGGTTGCATTCTCTTCCTCCTTCATATTCTTTGATCTGCTCCCACTGCTACCGTTAAGTTTGCACTTGACCAGATCTCTTCTCAGCTTCTCCTCTTGAAGAGCTTCTCACATCTCCTCCCAACTTGGTAGCGTTGCCCTACCCAAGATACTTTGGACAAAAACTTGCCACTCCTCAATGAATGCGTTAAGGGCCAACCTCACCATAGTTGTAGCAGTTGGGGTAGAATCCATGACTGCCAAATGATCACGGATATCCTGATGTCTCATTAAGAATGGCACAATGTGTTCCCCCTTCTGCATCTGGATCATCCAGAGCTTCTACTCCAAGTACATCTTCCGTTGCTCTGAAGTTCCTTCGTATAAAAAGGACAAGGCCTCCCATATATGCCTGGTTGTGTCCTTGCCAGCTATATGAGAGACTATATGATCCGTAACACCATCAAGGATAAGTCTCTTGGCCTTTTCCATATTGGACTTGTACTTTTTGTTCTGATCCAGATCTGTAGGTACAACAACCACGTTGTCCACGAATGCCTTGAGATAATATTCATCCAAAAGGAATTTGATTCTTTCCTTCTAGATCACGCAGTAGGAGGAACCCTCCAACCGATCCTGATCTCTAAGTCTGTGAGATGCCAGCTCAGCCGAAAACTGTCGAATTGCTCCCTCTTTCTCCCTACTACGTAGCTTCTAGGCTGGCTTACACACTCCCTGATGGAGCTAGTAAGTCTGTTGCACCTTTGCTGCCCAACAAATGAGAAAATTCGAATTCCTCGACAAGGAAATCACGAAGGAATAATTCCCTCATTATGTGCTTTTCTTTTTTGTCTAACGCTTCTCTGCCCAACAACTGCTTGCAGAAAAACAGTGTCCCTTTGGCTCTATGTGACGGCTTTACGTTTCTCCCTCTGACTCGAAAAGATCTTTATCCAGAAGTCTTACCTCTCTGTCGACTCACTCAAAGAGAGACACCTTGAAAATTTAACCCTTCTGCCTAGAACTGCGCAATTCCTCAGGGGTTTAGATCCGCTGCTGCTGCAACAATTTGACCTTCATTTCAGTGCTAGATCTTCTCTTTCTGTTTCACATCAAACGATATGATCTTCTCTTCCTCTTTCTTTTAGGAAGCTATCTTTGCCCCTCTATGTGCTAGAATCACTTAGATCTGAGCACTGCTCCGTCAAAAGAATTCGATCACTAGATTCACTCGGTGTATTTTCCAAATGGCCCTCAAGCATTCCTTTATAGTCTTCTCATTGAGACATCAACGACCAAGATTAGATCTCTAATCAATGGCTAAGATTATAACATGACTTGATCTTCACTTTTTCTAGATCATTCACACTCTGTTTTATTAATACCCTTTAATTATTTAATTTCCCTAAGTTTAGACTTAGGGTCCCCATTAAAATAATTAATTTTTACAATAAAACATATTGCGAGTGACATTTTCACAAGCGGTTTTTGGGTTCTTTGGAATACATGTGCCCAAGTCTCTCCAAAAAATTTTAAACTTAAAGCACTTCCAATGCTACCAAAAATCAACAGAAAAATGGGTCACCAAGATGTTAGGTTATGACTTCGAAATCATATAAAAAATGGAAGCAAAATGTCGTTGCAGATGCACTCTCAAGAAAGGATGAGGATGTGGAGGCATTGCTTTGTGCCATTTATATTATCTAACCTAATTAGATAACTAAAGCAAGGGATGAATGGAAGAATGACGAAGAGGTGTGGACACTCATTCAAAAGTTGCAGCAAAATCCCAGTACATCTGATACATTTATATGGAAAAATAATTCATTATGGTACAAAAATCAGTTATATATCTATAAGAATTCCCAACTCAAACAAAATATTCTTTTGGAATTGCACACCTCCCCCTTACGAGGGTTACTCACGATCTTTAAAAACTTACCATAGGGTCAAGAAGGAATTTTTTGGGGACGACCTTAAATATGATATTTATAAGTTTGTGGCAGAATGTTTGGTTTGCCAACAAAATAAAGTGGAGAAAATTAAGACCTTGGGTCCGTTACAACTTTTAGCCATTCCAAGTCAATGTTGGGAGGTTCTCAATGGATTTTATCACAATTTTACCCAAGTCTGAACGAAAGAGTGTCAACATGGTGGTAGTTGATAGACTTACCAATTATGCACACTTTGGTGCATTATCTCATCCATTTAAATCCAGTATAGTTGCTACTGCATTTATGGAAACAATTCAAAAACTACATTGAAACCCAAAGATTATTGTAAGTGACAGAGACCCCATTTTCACTAGAAATATTTGGACAAAAATATTTTCTTTTTTTGGTACTCAATTAGCTCATAGCTCATCTTATCATCCTCAATCTGATGGGAAAACAGATATAGTGAACAAATGTTTGGAATGACATCTTCGTTGCTTTCTATCTGATAAACAAACACAATGGGTCAAGTGGTTACCTCTGGTTGAATGGTGGTATAACACTCCCTTCTATATTGTAGCAAAAATGACCCCATTTATGGCACTTTATGGATATCATCCACCGTCCATCACATCATCTTTAAGAGAAAAATCTAAGGTTCTAGCAGTGGAAGATCACATTGAGCATCAACGAGAAGTTCTCCAACTCTTAAAGGATAACCTCACTTTGCTGCAAGATCAGATGAAACAATAGTCCGATCAGCATCACAGTGAAAGAAGTTTTGATGTAGGCAAATGGGTATTTTTACGGCTACAACCATTCAAACTAATGTCCCTCAAGCAAGCTAAGGAGGATAATAAATTATCACCCAACTACTATGGTCCTTACAAGGTGTTGCAAAAAATTGGTACTATGGCATACAAATTGGAGTTGCCTACATATTCCCGAATACACCCAGTTTTCCATGTTTCATGCTTAAAGAATGTTATTAGTGACAAGCTCCTAGTTCAAACAATATTGCCAAAACTTGACAAAGAAGGAAAAATCATATTGGAGCCTAAATCAGTCACAAAAACAAGAACTTGACAACTTCGGGATCGATCAATTTCAGAGTATATCATTAACTGGAAGAACTTACCCACTAAAGATTCCACATGGGAGATTGAGAATTTTATACAAAAGCATGCAGAACTATTCAAGCGTTGAGGACAACACTTTTTTCGAAGGAGAGGAGCATGTTAGGTCCCTATAATACTAGTGTATCCTCTTTATTGTTATTGTTAGTGTAGCCTATTGAGATTTTGGGTAGCATTGGATGTGCTCTAGCTCTGAAACTTTGTGGAGGGGCTAGAACACATGAGATCTCCAAGACCCAGAAATCGTTTGGATAAATTCCACTTGAAGCCTAAGTTATTCCAATAATTAATTATTTTAAAGGAGACCCTAAGTCTAACTTATGGAAATTAAATAATTAAAGGGAATCAATTTAAAGTTTAAACATGTGGGTGAGAATGATCTAAGTAATGAGGATCAAGTCTTTTCTAATATTAGTCGTCGATTAGAGAATAGATCACAGTCATTGATTTTTCAATGAGAAAAGTATTAAAGGAAGGCTTGGGGTCAGTTGGAGAACATAGACAGTAGTAGCACTTGAGCTCAGTTGAAATTTTGGGGCGCAATTTGCTGAGAATTTTCGAGTGAGCTTGCAGTGCAGTGAGGGGCAGATCAACAAAGGGATTTCTGAATCTGAGGCCAAGAATATAACTGCAGAGAAGCAGATATGTACCAAAGAGGTAGTGCAGTCCAACAAGGGTGACGTAGACCCAGCCAGGCTCACGTAGAGCCAACGCAGAGGCTGACGCAGTCATAGGAGGGTGATGCAGGCCAGGAGAGGCTGACGCAGAGCCAGAGGCTGCAACGTTGGGGTTTCAGTGGGCCAAAAAGGGCTCGTATTCAGCAAATCAGATAGAGTGACGCATCCACACTGAAGGGTGACACAGGGACTACATAGGCACCTGTGGGGTTCCTCATTCTCAGCTGGATCAACCATATTTTTTGTCTCCAGAGATAGAGGTACATTTGTTGGGATTTCTCTATTGGGAAAACCACTATTGGTGCCCTTGTTTATATTCATAATTCTACATAATAATAAAACCCTCAAGATCCGCTACACCAGTTTTCCCGCATTGGGTTTTTCCAGGGACATTTGTCCAAAAAATATTGTGTGTCCTTTTTCATGTGTGTTTAATTCTTCATTACTTGATTTGTATATATGTGTAGGCTACATTAGTATTTACTTTGATGTTTTACTGAATAATTCAGGAAAATAACTTGTTAATTAAATCAAGCAAGTAGGAGAAGTAAATCTGAATACTGCAGTAGGGTTTTTGTAATAAGGATTCAGAAATTTTCACATAGCCCCCTATTGTTATTGTTTTTCCCATGTAGCCCCCACATTGTTATTGTTGTACCCCATAGAAGCCCACTATTGTTATTGTTGTGTCCTTACATTATTATTGTTATGTAGACTCTAATTATATTGCGACCCCTTAGACTCCTATATATACCAAGGAGGTCTTTTCATTTGTATCATCCAAGAATTGTTCATTTATGTGATGTAAAAAGACGTTGCCCACTCGAAGAGGCTTATTTTGAAGTCATTGATTGATTTATTCTTCTATTTTGTGATTTGTTTACATAACACACTAATATACCGTTATGGATAACAAGGCTTGTGTTTTTGCACTTAGTGTATCCATACTCTCATTGCCCATGGATGAATGAGGCCTACCATTTATACTAGATAGATTTCCATACATTGGTGGTCCTTGTGTAAACCCATGTCTAAGCCTAGGTGTATGAATGTGGTTACCCCCCTTGTATGTGAAGTGCCTAGGAAAGGTTTCTTGTTGTCAGAATTTGATCTTGTCTAACATTGTTAGGTTCCTCCATCAGACATACTCTTGCTCCTTGGATCAACCTTTGCATGCGTTCTTAAATTGATCACTCATTTAGCTAGAGATGTCATTTTGAGGTTTCCAATGTTCTTTAACTCATTATGGATGCACATAAGGGTTGAAAAGGTAAAAAAATATTTTCCTCATTTTTCATTTGTTAAAAGCATCCAATCCACAAGGTTCTTAAGAATATCTACCACTATCACTTGTAAACCTATGAACTAAAGACTACTTCTATAATGAATAACTTGTAGATGGCCTCGCAAAAGAGTCCTAGCTGAAACACTTAAATCATATATTATAAGCTAGTGGTTCTTGCCTTATTCCTTTCACCATTGCCTAAGCTCTCAGTGGTTCTCAAGAACTAAGTGGCAACTCCACCCCCTTATTTTCCCTTGATGGTGGTAAGGCCCATTATGTTTTGGTGCAGTAACTAAAACCTTTGTCTTGCATTTTAGGTCACAAACAACCAAAGGCATTGGATGACAACATAAGATATAAGCAATGTAGTTATCATCACACAGAGCACAATGTGATAGGCACTACAAATTTTGAAGCACACTTTGGCTTTTTGTTGAAGGATCCATTGCCTATTCTTGGACCCATTTCCAAGGCGAAAATGACAAAGGAGGTCATTTCATATGGGCAAGCTATTAGACTTATTGATTGCATCAAGAAGATTCATGACCAAGTTCAAAAATATTTCCATAAAAGTCAACAAAAGCAGAAGGTTGTGCATGAATCAACACTGCCTAGATCACACATTTTGCGTAGGAGACGGAGTCCAAGAATATCTTTAGAAAGAGTGCATTGAGAACAGAAAAACATTAAGCTGCTCAAAAGAGTCCTAGCTGAAACACTTAAATCAGATATTATAAGCTAGTGGCTCTTACCTTCTTCCTTTAACCATTTCCTAAGCTCTCAACGACAGAGTGGCAACTCCACTCCCTTCTTTTCTCTCAATTGTAGTAAGGCCCATTATGGGTTGGTGCAGTAACTAAAACCTTTGTATTTCAGTTTAGGTAACAAAAAACCAAATATATTGGATCACAACATCCGATATGTGCAACATATTTATCATCACAATGTGATAGGAACTACAACTTTTGAAGCATACTTTGGATTTTTGTTGAATGATCCATAGCCCATTCTTGGACCCATTTCCGAAGTGATGATGACAAAGGAGGTCATTGCATACAGGCAAGCTATTTAGATTTATTGATTGCATCAAGAAGATTCATGATCAAGTTTTTATCTTTCCATAAAAAGCAACAGAAGCACAAGGCCATGCATGGATCAACAACACTACCTAGATCACAAATTTAGTGTAGGAGACAGAGTCCCTGTCCAAGTATATCTTTAGAAAAGGTGCTTTAAGCAAAAACAAAGATTAAGCTGCTCATATATGACCCTGCCACCATCATCATCCAATTGGCAACTCCACTTCCTTTTTTTAGTGGTGATAAGGCCCGTTATGTGGTGATATAGTAACTCAAATCATTGTATTACAAACAACCAAAGACATGGGATAACAACATCCAATATGAACAACACCAGTATAATCATGCAGTGTATAATGTGGTGTACAATGTGATAGGATCATAGGTGCTTCATCTTTTGAAAGATGCTCTGTGTTAGCCCTCATATTGCATGAGAGAGAAACTTGTGATTTTCATCACGTGATTCACAACAGCAGTAAATACTATTTTAGGCCAGTTTCCATACGTAAATCATCCCTTTACTTGATCTCCATCCTTCAAACAGTCGATTCCTTCTTATATGGAGGGTGATTTTGTACAGATATAAGCGTTGTTCCTTGGTTAGGCACAAATTAATCTATTTCCCTCTGATCTGGTTCAATAGGCAGAGGCATAGAAGGTTATACAGGTGCTGGGCTTTATAACAAGATGCTGGTTGATGTCTTATCCATTCAATGAAGCGTAACCCTGAATTCACTAGCAACGAATGGGAGGCAGTGCATGAAGGAAATAGTGAAGATACAGGCCTGTAGCTATCTGATTGGTTAGACAGGTTAATAGTTATGAGTTTCAGCCCTTTATTGCAAGAAAATACCAAGGAGAGAATTGTAAAGAAAGAGCATCCAGATATTTTCTAGCATGATTTGAGGTTCATCTTCCACTACTTGATCAGGCCTAAAATATGATTGCCCAATAAAGGAAGCCACTTCACATCAGCAGCATGTTTCAATATTGGATGTAAAGAAATCAATGACTCTCAACGAGTAAGGGGCATAATTGGTCTAAAGGCATTTTAACATGGGGTATTAAAGTCTTAATCAAAATCCATGCCTTGTACTTAGAGCCAACTGTTTTGTATGCATGAAAATGACTTTCAACTTGTTTATGAAAACAGTTTTGGACATACTGTATAAGTCCTGGTTGAAATGTAGAGTCTTTATCATTCAGTTTTCTTTAAACATTGTCTACGGTCCAGCTGATAGAGGAACTTAGAATTTAGAACAGAGCCGAGTTTGATGGATTTGAATGAATATAAGACTGTGTACTAACAATGAATAAACATAGTTTGATAAGTGAGCTACATGTCGTCATATTCCTTGTTGTGGGAGTGAGGCTGTAACTATCATGGAGTCTTATGTTGATTTCACACTATTCTGGGGGCAATTCTACGGAGAATTCAGACCTACAGCATAACAAAGAAGACTTATAGCATCGGAACTATCCCTTACTCTACCGGCACATGAAAGGGATTGTTTTAAAAAATTATACTAGGAGGTGGTTTGAGGTCTCATGTGGCAACGTCAAAGCCAGCTGTATAAACCAGAACTTTGAATACACATGTTGAAGGATCAGTGGGGTTGTTTTAACAAGATTTATCAGCCATAAGTTGAGCTCAATTATGGCAGGAACTGGTCTGCGTTCATTACTAAACAGCAAAAGTAGTTTGGCACTCTTGTCATATGTAATACGATAACATGATTCATTTCCTTTTGCATGCACCCTTCATCTAAGTCAATGAATAATTGCAACCGTTCATCTAAAGTGCTCTATATTGCACATAGTTTGACGGTGCCCTCAGTTTAGGTATTGCTGCAACTATCCTTGTGCAGTTTATACCTAAAATTACTTACAATAGTCAAAGGGGCATAATTTGAGGAGTTCTCCATCAATTGGATTTTTCTGAAGGAGGTTTTAGAAATCTGTTATCTTCTATGTTCCACCAAATTTCCTGCACAAGAGGAGAGGGGAGATGCAAATTTTGGGGAAATTCGGGACAAGAATGTCAGAGTCCCTGTCTATAATAATAATAATAATAAACAACTCCCAACAATAATATTTCATCCCATGCAAATTCATCATTGTGCAATGTATATATGGAATGGTAAACAATAAATAGTACAAAATTCAAATTTGTAAATGATCATTCAGATTTAGATTCAGTAATAAACTACATTGATTCATAAACCATGAATGAAAGAGAAATAGTAAAATACTGGTACATTGATTTAAATTTATCACTCATCATTCATCCTTGTAGAATTTAATTAGTACTAAGAAAAATAATAGATAATGGTCTGAAATAATAAATGAAAATTACTTAAACTCTAAAACTGTAAATATTTGATTTGAGGTCATTAGTATCTACATTCAAGGCTCAAAAATTAAAATTTAAAATAAACAATTGACATTGACCCTATGTTCCACCAAGTTTCCAAGGTGGGGTAGTCTAGAAGAGGGGAGATGCACTAGAGGGTCATGAGGGAGCGCCCCCAAATTTTAGGAAAATTTAGAAGGGACGGGGAGATGTTGAGGTCCCTAGCATAGGGGTCCCCATCTCGAAACTTATAAAAATAATAGTAATCAAGACAAAAAACTATTAAATGGGTCACAAAGACAAAAAGTTGTTAGATGCATCTGCAAAATGAAGGGGGAGATACAACTCGAGCTAGAAGAGACGCTAGTGGTGGACATAGTAATCAGATGCTCAGAGTTGGCTTTTATAGGAAAGTTTAGTGGCAAATACCTAGTGGGGAAACCACTAAAAGGGTCAATCTCAACCACCTAGGAAAAGGTTTTGGGCTACTACTCTCCAAGGTTCCAAATAGGCTCCATTGTATTCATCACCTTGTTATTCAAAACAAAGGGAAACATGGACAAAATCAAAGGAGGTGAGCCATACACTTCAACCATGCTACAAAGCTTCCCGTCAGGAACTAAGAATACAACTTCACTCCTATTAAAAAAAAAAAATAGCCCAGTTCCCAGTAAAGATTAATTTATCTCACTTATTGTTAAAGTTCTAGAGCTTGAAATTGTTGTAAAGAATGAAAGATGAGTTCGACTGATACTTAAAAATTGATGATCAAACATCAACTATGGATTGACTGACAATGGCCAAAATATCTGTGCAAGTGGACTTCATAGAAGCGATACCAAAAAGCCTAGCCCAGAAAGAAAAATAAGGCACAACCCATTCACCTCCCAAGAAACTTAGTAGAAAGAATCCTCCCTAAGGAGTAAGGATGCAACTTGAGTCAAGTAGCAAACAAAAGGCGCAACAAACATGGAAGAATTGAGCTCCTATGTACTACCATAGTATTAAAAACCGGTTGGGTCATACCAGCCGGTCAGACCCCTGGGCGGTCAAAACCGGTCAAAAAACCTAGTTTAACCTCCTACTTCGCATGAAATCCCAGTCAAACTGGTGCTGATCGGCTGGTTCTGTCCTTAACTAGCCGGTCAACTGCCAAGGCTGCAAAGGGACCCACGCACAGAGTTTTCATCGGTTTAGGGTTGTTTTGGAGGGAAGAGGAGGGTTGTTTCTCTCCAAAAACACCTTTCCCAATCCTTTATAAGCAGTGGCAGCCTATCATTTGTCTCACAGCATCTCATTTGGAGCTTTTGTGAGTTTGATTGAGAGCTTGGAGAGTGTTGAGTTTTTGCTGGAGTAGTGGAACAACATAGAGTTTGAGCTAAGTAGTAGCCATCAAGCTTCCAAAAGCCAAGGATACTGCATGGGCTCATTATGATATGATTGATGGAAAAATGATCTGCAAATATTGCCAAAAATCTATTGTAGGAGGGGGTATTTACTATTTACAGGATCAAGCAACAGTTGGTTGGGATAGGAGGCCATGTAAAGCCATGTGGAGCACCAAATGAAGTAATAGGTCATATTAGGGTAGAATACCTTCAGAAGGCTAAGACTCAAGTCACCGAACCAATAGAGAAGTTTGTGACTCAAGTACTTGCAAAGTTTGGCAGTCGAGACTCAACCAAATGAGTTTTATCATGATGAGAAGTTTCAAGTGATAACGTTGATCTCTAATTAGTAATATCATATATGTAGATTTGTAGTAGATTGTAGGCCAATGACCTCATAGCTTGTAGCATTTTTTTTGAACTTTATGGGCCATTTGGAGCCTCATTGCTTATGTTTTTTTTCGATGATATGTATTGCACTTGGTGCCATTTCGATATATTCACCTTTACATGGTATATAAATGAGCAAAATTTGCATATTTTGTCTCTACGTGCTTGGATTCATGGTTGGCAATCTTAAAAATAGTTTTTTTAATTAAAAAATAATTATTTAATGTATTTTTTTTAAACTGGTTCGTTTAGACCTGACCAGTACTGGTTAGACCGGTTCTAGTCAGAAACCCGATTCATTAGGTCCACCATTCCGGTCACCAATTCCGGTTTTTAATACTATGTGTACTACCATTTATCCCATTAGATGCCTTAGGGTAGCTTCTTGTATAGATAAAAATTGATCAACTCTTTCTAGCTAGTCCAAGGGAAAAGAGAGTCGAGATAACAATATTGATGTTTGTAGCTCGGGTAGGTACTTCTACATAGGCCTATGTATCTACACATGTGGAAGTCACCTAATACACCCCTAACCTTAACAATTACTATAAAGTTTAATGATTAAGGAAATTCTTTTATAAGACAAAAGTGAGTTAATCTAATGAAATGCAAAAGAAAATTGTGTTAGTGAATTAGATCAATCTCAATCATTGATCTCAAGTGATGTTAAGATCTAATCTCAATTGTCAATCACTTTAGGGGTTAGGGTTGTGGATTTGGACATAACATAAAGAAAGGCTAGGCTAAGGGAGAAGACACATTACATTGAGTGAGTACAAGACATTGAGAGAAGATCTGAATGATTTGGAGAAGGATTTCCATTCAAGTGTGCTAGGTCCAAGGAAAGTGTAAGGAAGAGCAAGGGAGATGCACATCAACTAAAAGAGATCGAAGGACAGATCTAGGAATTGATCAATTGGATTAGGTCCAAGTCATTATTGTATATGTAATTCCTCAAAGGGTCATTTTCCTAGTAGGGGAGCTCAAGTAGGTTGTGAAGTTATTTGACTTAAGAACTGTATGATTGGGAAGAAAATTGTGTGCACTTAAGTGATTGAGATTTGTTGTTTATTTTTCTTATGTTGTTTAAGTTTTGATAAAATACCAGTTGTGCTTTTTATTTAGTATATCTATAATAATCTGCTAAGTAGTAAATTGCCATGTTGTTGGGTTCAAGGAAATTTAACATTTTATCAAAGCATAACCTCTGAAACCAATCTCCAAATAACTGTACAAAGGCATTGAGAGGCTAGGTTTCTGCCAACGATTGTACAAGGTAGAAATTTTTCTTTTCAGGTACAAGGATCATACGATCAAATCCATATGCCACACAAGGGCTAAAGAAATTGTTTTTATGCAGCAAGGATGCGTCAAAGAAAAGTCGAAGTGGTGACAAAGTGGCTGAAAAATCCATGGGGGCCAGCACAACCAACAGTTGCAACAGGAACTTAAGATAATAATAATAATAATAATTTGGTCAATAGTGAAGCCAATCACCAACTTTTGACACTCTCAACTACAACAAGCAAGGGCTAGTGGCCAAGAGAGTCAAAGGAGCTGCTAACTAGTAGCCACCTAGAGAAAGGGCTAGCCGACACAAGGATCATATGATTGAATCCATACGCCACATGAGGGCTAAATAAATTTTCTGTATGCAATAGGGATGTACTAAAGAAAATTCGAAGTAGAAACAACACAACTGAAAGATCCATGGGGGCTAGAAAAACTAGCGACTATGACAAGAATTTAAAATAATAATAATAATAATAATAATTTGGCCAGTAGCCAAGACAATCACCAATTGTTGACATTGTCAACTACAACATGCAAGGACTAGTGGCCAAGAGAGTCAAAGGAGCTACTGACCAATAGCCACCTAGAAAAGGGGCTAGCCACTAATAGGCTGTGAGGTCAAGCCCGTAACCAGCCCCCACAAAAGCCATGGAAATAGAAGTCGCATCCAGTCAGAGCTTAGTTGTCTAGGTGCAAGAAAAATGATGACAGACAAGTCCAGCCAATAGAGGGGACAGAGCATGGCAAAGGAGAGACAAGCCGTGAGGAAAGGAAATGATCTAGCCATTGAGATCTGCAAAAGAAGCCACTAGGTAGATGCACGCAGGTCGAAGGTGTGCCACAGGAGTCAAGTGTTAGGGTCAACATGCAACTATCAAAGCAGCCGACAGGAAAAGTAGTCAAGGGAATGGGAGACAGTCATGAGGTCGTTGTTACATGTGAACCACCAAATTATGTAGTCAACCACTAGTTAGGTGTAGCCACCTAAAGACGCATTGTAGAGGGACATTGAGTTAGCTACCAAGCTAGCCGACAGGTTGAGGGTGGTTCGCAAGGTATTAGGACATAGAAATCATGGAAAGGTTAGAAGCTTGGGGTGGCATGCGGGCATCTAGCACCAGTAGGGACAAAGACTCAAGTCGTTATTACGTAAAGCTAGATTCGCAGAGCCAATACACAAACCCAAAGCAGTAGATATCAACCTACAAAAGAGGAAGTTTGCAAAGATGCTATTACACGATCGTACAATCCATACAATGCCATAGAGTAGCCTAAGAATCCACAACGACTGTATGAGGAATGTACAAGAGAGCATAGTTGGAAAGTACTAAGGATAGTACCAAGCATTGTGCCAACATGATTGGTAGAGGTCAACTTTCAGAGGGAGAGAGGGAGGCCATACTAATCAGAAAACTTGATGGGTGTTTCAAAGGACCAAAGTACAGATCCAGAGGAGATATTAGTGGATCTATAAGCGAACATTATTCAAGTGGGTGCTAGAAGGACTTAGCATGAGGCTTATATCAAATCAAATATATGGTAGCAATTAGTCTCAGATTTGAGGACCGATTGGATGGAGCATCAAATTTCCTACCCTAGAAAGCATGGGTTATCTTGTTGCTGAAGGAGAATAACCACTTTGAGAATCACCTAATTCCTCACTTGGCAAAAGAGAAGATAACTAGGGAGATGCATAAATATCTAGTGGACCTATTCTAGAGCAACAAAATGAACAAAAAGATGATCTTGAAAAATAAGGCCATATCCATCTAGATGTCAAATTTTGATCATGTTACCAATTACTTCATCAGGATCACTTGGACACAAGATCAACTTGCAACCATTAGGGAAAAAATGGAGGACATAGTGCTCATGAATGTGGCATTGAATGTACTTCCCAAGTCATGGGAAGCATTTGTCAATGGAATCAGCACCCTGGAGCACCTTCCTAACTGGGAGAGACTTTGGATTGACTGCATCTAGGAAGACACTCAGGAGGAGTCTAAAGTCAACAAGCAGGAAAAAAAAGAGGAGAACCTATCCTTGGCCAATATGGCCATGAATGGAAAAGGAAAGGGTTACAAATGTAAAAATGAAGGGCCAACCTCTTATCCAAGGAAGAAGAAGGACTTGACCAAGACCAGGTGCTTCACTTGACACAAGATTGTGCATTATGCATCACAGTGTCTACAGAAGAATAATTGAGATCAACATCATTAGGTAAAGTGGACCATATTCAATGCTAGGGGCACAAAACAAATTGACACAAACCTTGCCTTCAAATGTCTTTATAGTTGATTATTTGAAAGTAAGTTACCACAATTCTGTTAAGGATAATTATATAATTATCCCTATCAAGTGCCTCCAACCCCAAGTGGAAGGATAATTCCTAGGTAGGCCCATCAATCCAAAAGTGCATGTGAAAATGTGTACAAGGAATGGGAAAGACTTCAAGGAATATACCACTACCTTGGTGCCAGCTGAAAGAAGTCCAACATCTTGGAGTAATGATGATAAGAGGGAGAAATACTGGGGGCCTAAGTTACTCTTTTCCTTGGCCTTTTTTTTATCACCTCGTACGACTTTTACTTAAATGATCTTTCTTGTGTTTCTTCCATCACTTGGGTGACCAACTTGCTAAAGAAGATAACTCTAGCAAGAACCTTGGTGAGAGGAGAATATTGGTGTTAAAGATAACTCTAGCAAAAGGAACTTATTAGATAGAGTAATGAAAAAGGAGAAGACACAACTCTATTGGTGGTGATTAGCTAGATACTATGAAGAGGGAGACAAAATAAAAGAGGAGCTCATAACTTCCATAGAAGACAAGGGCATATAAAAAGAACTCAAACTTGTGCAAAGAATTAGACTAATGATCATTTTTTGAAGAAAAGGGTTGTGACCTTGTGATTCTAATAGGAGTCCATAGATGAATGTATTATTCAGAAATTTTCAATTAATAAAAAGTCATTTCATTGTTGTTTTCTCCTACTACATGTGTGTTTTTTGTTTCCATCTATGAGTAATGTGCACTCTAAAAACCTATGGGCAAGTGGCACATCCCTTTTTCTACATCATTTTGGTATTGTAGTGGGTTGATACCTACATGTGAGAGGCAATCTCTAGCAAGAGGAGAGTTGGGTATGTCAAGGTAAGCTACAACTCCAATAAGAAAGAAAGAATCTATAGATGTTGCAAGAGAGAAACAACTCCAAATCTGTTTGTTGGGTAGAGTTGTAGAATTGTAGTGTACATTGAAGGAGGAATCATAATCAAAGAAGGATTGAGGTGAATATTTGACATCCACAGATTGTGAAGGACAAGTTTAACAAAGAGAATGTTGGATAGAGTTGTCAAAGTAATAGATATCTTTGGAGAATTTAGTGTAGGTTGGAGATGTCAATGGTTTAAGCTATAGCTCTACTATGGAAATTGCATAGAATGATAGACATTATAGGACATATAAAAAAAGACTTATAAAGTAAAAGTATATTGTTGAGAGAGAGAAACAACTCCAATAGTGAGGATGTTGGGTAGATATCCTGAGAGGCTGAATGTTGTGAAGCCAGCTCCAAAAATAGAAGAAAAGAGATATCAACGCCTTAGAAATAAGCCACTTTGAGGGGGCAACCTCCAATACATTACATGAATGAAAAATTCTTGGATGATACAAATTACAAAACCTCATTTCTATATATAGGAGTCCATGGGGCCACAATGTGATCCTAGTGGGGCCACAATGTAATCCTAGCTGACCTAAAAATAATAATTTAAGGGCACAATAATAACAATATGGGGGTTACAGGGGTACAATAATAACAATAAGGGGGTTACACTAACAACAATAAGGGACTATACTAGTAATATAGGGACCTAACACTGAAGGGTGGATTTAAAATCTTCATATCTCAAATAAATGAAATAGATAACATCGTTGGGTAGAGCTATCATTGCATAGGACATAATTCAATAAAGAATTATTAAGTAGAATTGTTTTAAGATTGTGAGAAGAAGAGAAACTACTAGAGAATATTGCAATAAAGACAATACACAACAAAGGGGAAGTATACAAGTCAGAATAAGTGTCTTCTGATTAAGCACAACTTCCTAAGTTAAACATTCAGTAGAAGCTAACTAAAAGGTAGTAAAAGGTGAAGAAAATGAAACAAAATGAGGTGAAGGTGATTGTATAAGAACAACCTTGTCAAGAGAAGTAGAGTGATGAGAGAAGACAGTGAAAGGTTCAAATGAAGATGAGGAAGATCTCCATTTTGAGGTGGAGATAGCAAAGAGTGTGGAACATAGAGATAAGTGCATGCTAGATGAGATTAAGGAAGAACTTGCAACAAAATACATGCAAGCAAGCTTGGTGTTATAACTAAGAGAGTTGATGGAAAAGGCACCATTGAAGGTGGCGCAATGAGGTTTTTTTTATTCCATTAAAATTTCATATGTTTTATTGTGGGTACAGGCAACATGTGCAATGCTACACAAAAGAAACAATAGCTCATTAAGACAAATACACTTGAGAAATTGAAGGTGTCCATATGAGTGAGAAGATGGACAAGATAGAGAATAAAGTGGTTGAGGATGTTGCATCAAATATGGAGGTCATATCTATGAGGTTGAAAACCACAAAAGAGGAAAGGAAACATTGTGAATAAGTGTCCATTCTAAAGAGGATGAATAATGAAGAAGACCACTAGTGGATTAATGTGTAGAGGGAATTAACTTGAGGTGATTTTTCCAATGGAGAAGAGAAGGGCAGTAGAGGGGGCACTGTATTGTCCATGCAACATAGTTCAATGATGAGGCTTGAAAAAATAGAGGTAGACGAGGATGAGGCATTGTTGATTGCAAAAGTGAGAATGAAAAGTAGAAATGAGTAGTGCACATAATTGGATATGGACCTATGTCACTCTATGATGCCACCTATGTAGTAGAGAAGGGCTTGATGAGCCAATTAAAGACTTCTAGTTGATAAGTAGAAAACTAAGAATGGTTCAAGGTTTGGAGTGGAAGGAACAAGTGAAAGAAGGGGAAGAGTGTTGCAACAACAAGACCATTGAAGGGTGGCATGAGCATTAGAGGCATCAGTAGAGGTGAAAGTGAAACAAAAGTTGGTTGAGGAAAATTCCATTTCACAAGACACTACACCTACTTGTGAATAAGAGTTTGATATAGAAGCATACCTAGCGACCAATCAACAAGAATGAAAAGAAGAACAAACTCATCATGTGGCTCGTTTAGTGAGGTGAGATTATGTGGGTTAAAGAGTCCACGTGGAGAGAGAATCATGGCAATCACATATTGTGGGATGGTTTTGACCATTATCATATTTGGTATATGATTGAGAAAATGGAGTAAAAAGGAATCACATGAGAATTCAAAGGATTTTGGGAGGTGGTGACCAAAGGGTACTGCTAGCCATTACGGAAGCACCACATGGAATGTTCTTGTTGGTCAAATAAAAATAGGGCTGGATGAAGAACAAAGCATGATAATAATTCACAAGATGAAGAATGATCATTCAATCTAGCAATCATGCCCATCCAACATAACTCTCGGGAGTTTGGACAAGAAGGTCGAAAAATTCCCTCCAATAGTCGATGGGTTATCCAATCATCAAGGGAGTGTGAAAATTTCACTACTGAAATCCTATTGCAACAACTGAAATTATTTCTTTTAGCTATAAATTAATTATGTTGTTTATTGCTACGACAACAACAAAATAATCACATTGTAATATTCACAAATAAAAACACTGCAAAAGATAATCTGGAAACTCAGAAAATAATGGCACACACACCAAAAATATTCTGCTATTATTTTTGGAAAAAGGTCCTCGGGAAAACCCAATGTGGGAAAACTAGTGCAGCACTTGAGGGTTTTTATTATTAAGCAGCAATGAGAAATTCTGATAGTACAATAAATATCCCCAAACTAGAGAATCTATCCAAGAGAAATATTGGCAAAAATTCTCCGAGGGAAATTACCCACTCTCCAAGAAATCCTGACACTTGGCTGCCTTTGAAAAGCTAGTTGTCCAACCAACACAACACAAGCCCTTCGTCACCCTAGCATATTCCCTCAAACACTCTGCCTGAATTAGTTGCCAATCTAGTTGTCCTGCCTGCTGCTGACTAGAAAACTGTCTCTTTGGCACTCCAGAAACTTTCCCATCCTCTGGAACTGAAAACGAGCTCCTCTTCGGCTGGATCGAATTGCTCTCTTGAGGCTCTGCACTGCCTTTGTGCGACCTCCTATTTATAACTCTCTGGAACTGAAAAAAAATTCCTCAGGACTCACTATATCTGCCCCTTTTTGCTTCGCTTCTTTGGCTTGAACTCTTCCAGCAATTGTTGGTGCTCTCTGGAAAAATGGAACTGCCCAAGGAAATCGATCTCAAGGACTCCAACTGCCAAGATTGAATCTTAATCAATGGCTGAGATTATTTCCAAGTAGATCCTATTAGTTTTGTAGCATTGGATGTTTTCTAGCCATGAAACTTTTTGCAGAGGCTAGAATATAGGAGATCTCCAGAACCCAGAAATCGTTTTCGGAAATTATGCCTAGAAGTTTCTTAATTAGATTATTAACTGTTTTTTAAATATTTCCTAAGTCTAAACTTAGGGAATATGGTTAATTAATTAGTATTAATTGAGATAAGGCGAGAATAGCCTAGAAACTCATAGGGATCGATCCAGCGATGTTTCTAGCCATCGTTATGTTTTAATCTTGGTCGTTGGTGCTCCAACAAAGGATTATAATAGATGATGTGGTGATGGAATATACATACTTGAGTAGTTCGATTTCTTGGCAAATCGATTTCTTGAATAGCAGCAGTTAGTTGTCAGAGAGAGAGTCGGATTCCTAAGTAGTGAGAGAGGAGTAGAGACAGTGAGGTTGGAGGAAGTGATTCCAGATCCAGCGAGTGCATTTGCAGAGAGGAAAAAGAGCCACGAAGAAGCTAACGCAGGGACTGCACAGTAGATTCTATAGGCAAGGTCGATTTAATGAGAGGGAAATACGTCTTCAGTTCCAGAGGCCAGGAAGGAGTCCTAGAGTGTTGGTGAAGCATATTTCGAGCCAACAGAGGGAAAAACGACTTCATCAAAGACCAGTTAGAGGCTTGATGTCAAACTAGTTTCGCAATGCATAATAATAAAACCCTCATTGTTGCAACGATTTTCCTGCATTGGGTTTTTCTGGGGACTTTTGTCCAAAAATAATTGTGTTATATTTTGTGTGTGCTAGCGTTTCTCAATTTCCAACATTTTATTTTTCCGCATAATTTTATTTGTGAAGGTTGCAGTGTGTTTATTTCGATATTTACCGTAGCGGATAAATTGTTAAATTAATTAACAATTAGGAGAAATACTACCAGTTGCTGCAATAGAATTCTAGTTTTAGGAATTTTCACATGGTATCAGAGAGCAGTTGATCAGCCAGAGAGCTCAGAAGCGAAAAGAAGGAAATTCGCTACTCGGTGTGGGAAGTAGGCGCAAATTCCTAAGGGTAGGGCAATCATTCTGCCAAGAGGTTGAGTTACTTGTGGAGGTTCGTTTTTTCTAAGTGAGGGGAAAAAAATTCAATCTCTTCAGATCGAGTGATTCCAAAGGCAGAGGGAGAAACTAAGAGTTTTCTTTGGGAATATCTCTAGCTGGACGTAGATGGTTTTGCAACAGATTGCTAGAAAATCACACACAGTCGAGAGAAAATCACACACAACCGAGGGAAAATATCTCTCAGGGGACTTTGAGTTTCAAAAGTTCAATTTTTCCAGTAGTAGTTTGGCAGTATCTGAGTGTAGATTTCTTCACTCCAAAAGGGAGTGTGTATAGAAGACTCAATAGCCGAGGAAAGAGGGAGATTTTCGGGTTTATTTTTCTCTATTTTTGAGTTTCACATATTTTTGCAGCTTTGTAGGGATGATCAGACAAGATTTCCAGAGGAGGCTATGCAAGTTAGCCAGAATGCAGATATGGGAAGTTGCTTGATTTCTAGTTACCGGAAACAAGTGTCAGAGGAAGTGCGAGTTGTCTAGTGCAAGTTGCAAAAAAGGAAGGGTCCCAACCAGGGACTAGGCTTGAAAGGAGATAGTGGTGGACTAGATACAGGAGGAGGAGGAGTATGAAACTCCAGCATGCCAGATGGGCAGGGTCCTTGAGGAGTTCACCTCATGGATCAGTACCTGGCTACGGAGACCCACTATATTCAATAGCATGATGGATCAGTGGTAGTTGACGCAGTCAGATGCCAGAGTGACAATTGTAGAGAATAGTAGTAGTTAGATGTTGGGGAGTGCAGTGCAACGTTGGCAGCAGTGTACATGGCACAATGCGGAGTCAGCAGCAAGGCAAAGTCTTCAATAGACAATGCAGAGGCTAGTAGTAGTCAGAGACTCGGGTGGCAAATGCATCATACTGAACATAGTTGGTTCAGTATTTTGGATGTTTTTCAGTTGCAGATGTTGTAGTAGCAACAACAACAAAGTTGCAGTGTTGGCAGCAGTTCAATAGGGTCAACAACAACATAGATGCAACATATATCAAAGTTTCGCAGTAATTGGTGGGCAGCAGTAGCAGCCAGACATCAGCAGCGTGACAGGAGATGATGCAGAGACATGGTGTTTCTACAGGGTGTTCAACAGCACTAGAACATATTCCTCGCTAAGAGGGAGTGCTAGTTTGTGTAGCATCGGATGTGCTCTAGCCACAAAACTTTGTGGAGAGTCTAGAATACAAGAAATCTCTAGAACCCAAAAATCGTTTCTATAAATTTCACCTAGAAGTGTCTCAATTAGATTATTAATCATTTTTTAAATATTTCCTAAGTATAAACTTAGGGAATATGGTTAATTAATCAGTATTAATTGAGATAAGGCGAGAATATTCTATAAACTCACACGGATTGATCCAGAGATGATCCTAGCCATCGATTATGTTTTAGTCTTGGTTGTTGGTGCTCCAAAAACTAACAGGGAGGTCGACCGTAGTGAAAATCTCTAAGACTATCATGTTCATGTTTTAGTAGTTGCAAGAAGTATTCCCCAACTACACAAGTTAAAAGAGAGAAAAATTAAATTTTAAATTAAAAGAAAGAAATATTAATTAAATTTTAATTTGCAAAGAGACGTGCCTCTTGAGGCATCCTAATATCATTATAGAAAGACACTTGAACTTTTCATTTACTCACACACTCATCACTCACACATTTCTCTCTCTAGCACACGTGAGAGTAATGTGAAGAAGAGGCTAAATTTTCTAAGAATTTGAATTTTCTGAGTGTAATTACTTAATGATGTTATGGGGTGTGGCAAAGGAATAACATATATCATTGGACATAATTATTGGTTGCAGAAAAATGTGCTTATCTAATTAGCACTAGAAAATCCTTGGTATCAGAACTTGTTACAATATTTATGTACAACATATTTACTTTTACTCCTACCAAATTTATGCAAAGTACTGCATAAATTATGGTGGGCGGTAATACCTATTAAATATGTTTAATTAGTGAAATATAAAAAAATGTACTGCATATTTACTTTTTACTTCTACCTAAATTTATGCAAGAGTCGCATAAATTATGGAGGAACAATTTAACAAATTCAAACACGATGTGGGTGGATTATAGCCTAATTCCAATGGAATAAAATACAAACTTTAATGTGAGGAGAGATTTAACCTCATAGCACCAATGATTAAATGGTTGGAGAATATGTGTGGGGTGAATAGCAACATAGATCCACTAGTGTTCATAAGAACTTAACCTAGGAGAATTAAAGGGCATCTTAGATGATTCTCCCAAGATTGAGCATAAACTCAGCAAGAGTGATTTGTGTTCAAGAGGGAGAAATTGTACAAACATCTAGAACTGTCCCAAATGATCGGAAGAGATTCTGATTCAAAGGAAGAAAACAATCAGGTAGAGTGGAAGGATGCAGCCTACTGAAGATCCAAAGGATATCTCATGATGATGAGGAGCAGAAGGCCCCCAAGGATGTGGATCCAAGTCCTTTTTTACCTGTGGGACATCCTCTAGATCATCAAGAAGAGATAGAAAGGCCATTTAACCAATGGACCCACTTAGGATCGTTGTTCCAGAATCTAAGAAGAGGTCGACATGGCTTCTAAGTACATTGAAGGATGCAGAGGGACAAGTAGCTCCCCATGGCACTTTCAAGGAAAGAAAACGTCCTAAGAAGTACTCAAGATATGCAGCACCGATGAGTCACATCATTAATTCCAAGTCACCCATCTATAAGGAGGCAACAAGTCAACAAGTTTGGAAGAAAAACATGATGGAGGAATATCAATTCACCATGAAGAATGATGTGTGGATCTTTGGAAATTGTGCCAAGACCTAAGGATAAGTCAATGGTGACTTCCAAGTGGAACTACAAGATCAAGCATGTGGTAGATGGTAGCATAGAAAAGTAGAGGGTTCTCCCATAAAGAGGGAGAGGACTATGAACTTTGAAGAGATATTTTCTCTAGTCGCTAGATACACTTCTATTAGAACTATTATTTCTATTACTTCTATTGTGGGTTGGAAAATTTCTTTCCTCAATGAAGTGATAGAGGAAGAAGTGTACATAGAGCAACCTCAAGGCTTTGAGGTATATGAGAAGGATTTTCATGTATGTAGACTAAAGAAGGCTTTGAACAGACTCAAGCAGGCACCTCGGGCTTGGTATGCTTGGATTGATGGATACCTGATGAGTCTTGGTTTCAGCGAGAGTGATGTCGATCCCAATATTTACCAACGGGTTGTTAAATAGGAAGTTGATCTATGAGTTAGAGATGAAGGATATAGGTTTGATGCAACACTTCTTGGGATTAGAAGTATGGCAGAAACCTGGTGGAATCTTCCTTGGTCAAGGGAAGTATATTATTATTAAGATCCTTCAGTGATTTGGGATGATGGAATGCAAATCCATGGGCACTACCATGGTAACTAATCTAAAGAAGCTCAAAGGTTCTGACTCGAATTTGGTGGATCCCTCTATGTATCAATAGTTGAACGAGTCCTTGTTGTATCTAGTTAATCCCAGACCTAATATTTGCTTTGCAGTGAACACTTTGAGCCAGTTCGTGGTGGAACCTAAGCATATACATTGAATTGCAGCAAAACATGTGTTGAGATATATGTGTGGTACAGTCAATTATGGATTGAGATATGTCTCAAATGGTGAAGTACAACTGCAAGGATACTCAAGATTCTGATTGTGTAGTAAGTGTCAAAGACAGGAAAAGCACATCAGGATGTTGCTTCAGTTTGGGTGTTGCTATGATATCCTGGATGAGCAACAAGAAGACATTTTTCATACTTAGCACTGTAGAGGCTGAATATATTAAAGCTAGTTTGATGAGTTGTGAAGCAGTGTGGCTTTTGAAGCTACTCATAGGATTGTTTGATCAGGTGTTGGAGATGATTGTGATACATTGTGAAAATCAAAGTTGTGTGAAGCTTTTGGAAAATCCAATTTTCCATGAAAGGTCGAAGCACATTGAGATCAAGTACCACTACATCCAAGACATGTTACTAAAGGGAGAATTATGTTCCAATACATTTCTAAGGACGAGAAGGTTGTAGAAATTCTCATAAAGCCTCTATCCTGTATGAAGTTTGTATACTTCAAGGTTAAGCTTGGAGTGGTTGAGAATGCCTCCCTCGTTGAGATGAAGTGTTGACGTTGTAGCATTAGGGGTAGAAATTCTCCCTAGGTCAAGGGTATTGATAAGATGTCATGTAATGTGGCTAGTGTTGAGATTTGGGGGTAGCATCGGATGTGCTCTAGCTCCCAAATTTTGTGGAGGATCTGGAGTACATGAGATTTCCAGGACCTAGAAAGCATTTAGAAGAATTCCATTAGGTTTAAGAGATCAGGTGTTGGAGATGATTTTGATACATTGTGAAAATCAAAGTTGTGTGAAGCTTTTGGAAAATCCAATTTTCCATGAAAGGTCGAAGCACATTGAGATCAAGTACCACTACATCCGAGACATGTTACTAAAGGGAGCATTATGTTCCAATACATTTCTATCGACAAGCAGGTTGTAGAAATTATCATAAAGCCTCTATCCTGTATGAAGTTTGTATACTTCAGGGTTAAGCTTGGAGTGGTTGAGAATGCCTCCCTTGTTGAGATGAAGTGTTAACGTTGTAGCATTAGGGGTAGAAATTCTCCCTCGGTCAAGGGTATTGATCAGATGTCATGTAATGTGGCTAGTGTTGAGATTTGGGGGTAACATCGGATGTGCTCTAGCTCCCAAATTTTGAGGAGGATCTGGAGTACATGAGATTTCCAAGACCTAGAAAGCATTTAGAATAATTCCATTAGGTTTAAGAGATATTCAAATAATTAATCTTTTTAATTAAGGACCCTAAGTGATGATAATGATTTAAGTGGTGGGGATAAAGCAAATTCAAATCTTAGTCGTCGATTAGAGATCAAATCACGGCCGTTGGTTTTCCAACAAGAAAATTATAAGAGAAGGGCCTTGGGTCAGTTGGAGAAGACACACATTGGTGGAACACTGAAGCTAAGCTAAAATTCTAGGGCTTGTTTTGCTAAGATTTTTAGAAGCAGTTTGCAGTGCGGCAAGGGGTAGTATTGGAAAGGGGATGGTTTGATCCTAGGCCAAGAGTACAACAGCGGCAGCATACCAGAGCAGTGCAGAGGCAGCCAGGTGCTACGCAATCCAACAGAGGCCACGTAGAGGCAGCAAGAACGACGCAGGGCTGACGTAGGCCCAGTGAGGGCAGCATAGGGGTAGCGCAAGCCCTTTAGGGGTAACGCAGGCCCTTCCAGAGAAATACAGAGGCTAACGCAGGCCAGGAATGTTGACGCAAAGGGCTGAAGAGCAGCGCTGGGGTTTCCGGTGGGCTAGAAAGGGATCAAGTTCTGTAAATCCCATTTGAGGGTGTGAATCAGCCATATTTTCTGTCTCCGAGGGATAGAGGTATTATTGTTGTATTTTTCTCTATAGGGCCAACAAATTTTGGTGCCCAGAATTTTTGTACTCAGATTCTGCATAATAATAAAACCCTTTAGAGCTAGCTGCACCAATTTTCCCGCATTGGGTTTTTTCATGGACATTGGTCCGAAAAATCTGTCACTTTGTCATATGAGCGTGCTATTCAATAAATGATCTGTATGTGTAGGTTGTATTTGTATTTACTTAGCTGTTATTCTGAAGATATAGATTAATAAGTTGTATATTTAATCAAGTAGGAGAAGTTAATCGAGAATTAACAGTAGGGTTTCTTAGATTAAGAAATTTTCACATGGTATAAAAGTGATTTCATATCAAGCTGGATCTCTAGCAAATCCGCTGAAGACATATTTGTTGTAGGGTAGAAACTGAAGCAGAAAAAATATAGAGAGGGTAGTGCAACATTAGGAGGATGCAGTCCCGACAGAGGCCACGTAGGGGCTGACGCAGTCCCATTCGGGTGACGCAGAGACAACACAGTGCCATCCAGAGGGACGCAGAAGTAGCCTGCATTGCGCAGTCACTGCATAGAGGCTGTGTTGAACCATTTTTCTCACGTAGAGGCCAACCAGGGTGACGGAGTCCAGTTTCGAGTGTTGTGCATATTTTTCATGGTCCAGAAGCAAGGCTTCAGATCTTCAATAGTTGTTGGTGGGGTGTATATTCTGTCGGTGCAGAATCGTGCCTAAGAGAAGTTGACAAAGAGCGGGAGGAGAACAATGCTCAGCAAATTTCATTGCAATAAATTTGATAATCAATCTTAGGGTTATCGAAGAGAGTTGATTCGTTGTATTTGGAAGATTTCCAAGTGAGGAAATCAATTTTTAGAGGGAGAAGAGGGTGCCTTTCTTTCCAAGAACCATAGATCTGAGTTTCTGTTGAGGGTAACAAAAAGAGTGGAGAGGGGATGATTTGTTCCGACAGAATATTTCTTAGCAGATGATGCCACACGGACTGCATGATCAAGATAGGTTGGACGACCTATCCAACTTTTCTATTTGGAAGGCCAAAATCCTGGTAGTCCTGGAGACATACGGTTTACAGGAGCATGTAGAGAATATCTTGGCTACACCAACTGATGTTATTCTTCTAGCGAAGCATAATGAAGTAGCGGTACATGCCAAGCGCTTCATCATGGATGGGGTTAAGGAGCATGTGGTACCACACATAGCTAAGAAGCAGATGGCTAATGAGATGTGGAAAGCTTTAACGAAACTGTATCAAGGGAAATCTGTCCAAAGGAAGATGCTTCTGGAGAACCAGTTGAGGTTATTTATAATGACCAAGGGAGAGGAAATCGATCATTTCCTCTTCAAGTTGTAGGCGATTCAGGATCTGTTGATTGCCATGGGGGTCAAGGTGGAAGATGATGTCATGGTGAGGACTGCTCTAAATGCAGTCACAGAGGATTGGGAAACGTTTGTCTAAAGCATATTGGGTAGAGTGGACCTTCCAAACTAGGATGATATGTGGGCTATCCTCTGACAAGAGGAAATCTATCGTTTGACCAAGAGACAAACCAACATCGGATCAAGCAAGGTGAAGAAGGAGGAAGAGGAAGATGCAGCCCTGGCATCTAGGAGCAACAAGGGAGAAAGAAGCATGATCTATCTAAGATCAAATGTTTCCAATGTGGTGAACTTGGACACTTTTCAAACAATTTTCCTCTAAGGAAGAAGGACAAGGAAGTTTCTAGTTCCAAGGCTGAAGCAACTAAAGAAGATGATGGCTTTGACGATGACTTAGCCGTGAGTGCTCATGAATCATAGAGGTGGGGTGATATTGATCTGTAGAGCAGCTACAGAGTGGTGGCGAGATTCTTGAGTAGCCCAAATCTTGGATCACATCCGTGCTACGGGAGCCTTAAGATTGTAGCAGGAATGAATACAGCAGTGGGTGCAAAGATCGCAGATGAAGCAGAGGCAGAGGCTGGGACACTATTGAGGGAGCAAAGCAGTGAAAAGGGGCTGATGGGACTTCAAAAGCATAGAGGAGGCATGCTTACGCAGTGCAGTGTTGTAGTAGTGGAGTGGCTTCAGGAGGACAATGCAGAGAAGCATCCTAAGGAGCTTCAGTGATGAGATGCAACCCGACTGACTTTTTTGTCAACAGGTAGGGGTCCTTCAGTTGATTGCTCTCAACAACTGAGTTGCAGTGCAGCAGTTGGCAGCACGATGCAACAATTTGAGAGGGAGTTGCAGTATAGATGTAGCAGTGACAGTGGCAGAGTAATGGGCAGTAGTACAGAAAGCAACAGAAGCACAGTGATGAAAGGAAATAGGCCAAGCATCATCACGGAGACTGATGCCAGAGATCAGAGCAGTACTTCAGGGTGAAGTATAATGCTAGAGCACATTCCTCACTAAGAGGGAGTGTTGAGATTTTGGGGTAGCATCGGATGTGCTCTAGCTCCCAAATTTTGTGGACACGCTGGAGTAAATGAGATATCCAAGTCCTAGAAAGCGTTTAAAAGAATTCCATCAGGTTTAAGAGATATTCAATTAATTAATACTTTTAATTAAGGACCTTAAGTCTAACTTAGGAAAATTAAAAGATTAAAGTGAATTAAATTAAGCATGTGATGATATTGACTTAAGTGATGCGGATCAAGCATCTTCTAATCTTAGTTTTTGATTAGAGATTAGATCACGGTCGTTGGTTTGCCAACGAGAAAAGTATAAGAGAAGGGCTTGGGGTTAGTTGGAGAAGACACACTTTGGCGAAGCACTGAAGCTAAGCTAAAATTCTAGGGTGTGGTTTGCTAAGATTTTCAGAAGAAGTTTTCAGTGCGGCGAGGGGAAATATTGGCAAGGGGATGGTTTGATCCCAGGGCAATAATACAAAAATGGCAGAGAGGCAGCATACCAGAGCAGGGCAGAGGCAACCAGTGCTACGGAGTCCAGCAGAGGCAGCAGGAGCCACGCAGGGCTGACGCAGGCCCAGTCAAGGCAGCACAGGGGCAGCGTAAGCCCTTCAAAAGTGACACAGGCCCTTCCAAAGCAACATAGAGGCTGACGCAAGCCAGGAAGGCTGACACAGAGGGATGAAGAGTAGCGTTGGGGTTTCTGGTGGGCCAGAAAGGGCTCGAGTTCTGTAAATACTGTTTGAGGGTGTGAATCAGCCATATTTTCTGTCTTCGAGGGATAGAGATATTACTATCGTATTTTTCTCTGTAGGGCCAACCAAGTTTGGTGCCAAGAATTTTTGTACTCATATTATGCATAATAATAAAACCCTCCAAAGCTAGCTGCACCGATTTTCCCGCATTGGGTTTTTTCGGGGACATTGGTCTGAAAAATTTGTGTGGCACTTTGCTATATGAGTGTGCTATTCAGTAAACGATATGTATGCATAGGTTGTTATTTGTATTTACTTCATTGTTATTCTGAAGATTTAGATTAATAACTTGTATATTTAATCATGTAGGAGAAGTAAATCAAGAATTAACATTAGGGTTTCTTAGATTAATAAATTTTCACAGCTAGGGAGAATGCCCAGATAGAATCAACGCCCGAAGTGCTCCCCCGGTTAGAAGGTTCTGACCATATTGGCAAGGGTTACTTGGCTAGTGAGTAGAGTGAGTACCTCAAAGCATCGAGCAAGCATTTTTATTATTCAAGTTCCATGTGACGACATGGAGAAATGGTAATACCCAGGGTTTCACCATTGGTCAGGAAGAACTAACCTAGTTCCAAGTGACGACTTGGTTAGTTGGTGATTAGGGGATGACCATATTGCTAAAGGGTATTTGGCTAGTATGTGACTAGATCCTTTGCATGATGTTGATGTAGGATACTTTCCACGTGGTTCTTGAAGTGGATGGATACATTAACATAGCAAGTTCATTCAATCTTTTCTTGGGATGGAGAAATTTTAGCAAAGTGGACATCTGAGGATTTCAAGGTGAATACCTCCCTAGTAAGAGGAAGTGTTGATTTTTGGGTAGTTGCAGGAGGTATTCCCTGGCTAAACAAGTTAAAAAAAATAAAAAATAAATTTTAAATTAAAATAAATAAAGTTTAATTTAATTTTAATTTTCAAAGAGATGTGACCCTTGAGGCACCCTAATATCACTATTAAAAAACACTTGAACTTCCCATTTACTCACATTTCTCTTTCTCTCTCACACATGGGAAGTAATATGAAGAAGAGGTCGATGTTTCTAAGAAGTTGAATTTTTTTAGTGTAATTACTTAATGATGTTATGGGGTGAACTAAAGTAATATCACATATCATTGGAAATGATTATCAGTTGCAGAAAATTGTGCTTGTCTATCTAGCACTAGAAAATAAGAGTGGAGTGGAGGAAGAATGCCCAAAATGTTGGTTGCCAAATAGGATGACAAGAAATGATGGGATCAACAAAGAATTCATGTAAGGGGAAAGCCATCAAAGGTATGAAGCCAATGGTTCAAAGTTAGTTATAAGGAGGCTATGTATTAGGTTTTGATTGGAAAGTTTACAACAACCTATCAGGATGGTTGGTAGAGTAGCTCAAAGAGGTCAAAGTGTTGAGAGGTGTAGCTTGGTAGGTACTCCGACAACCCTTGGGGTACTTATTTTGTGAGGATTTGACCAACAAAAATGGTGCTTTGTGGGCAATGTACCCAAGTGGTGGGCTTTAGGCACAACATGGTGGGCTAAATACCCAAAAGAAATAATAATTTATTATTATTTTTGTGTAAGGGCATCTTTGAGGGATTGAAGGGGAACCTAAAGGAAACAATGAAAAGGTATAAATACAAGTGACCAAACTGGAGGTCAAATACATCTTGCAACTCATCTCAAGAAGCACACTGAGCCTAAAAGAGAGTCTTAGAACACAAGGACAATCTGAGTTGTTAAAGAGCGGGATTTATAGTCTGCTTTGAGCTAAAATATAGGCCGAGATTGCCTAGAAACAAGGACAAATTTCTGTGTGTGTTTTGATCCCTAGTTAAGGATTTGGATAGGTTGAAACCAGGAGAGAAGAAGCTCGAAGATTCTGTGTTTTATTATGCCCTAGCGAAGATTTTTTCTAGCCAATTTTTAGCCATAGAATTATCTATTGAAGTTTGTCCTCTGTTCAACGAATAAGGGAGATAATGGAGCCCTAAAAGGAGGCTTTTTTAGCCTTGAGTTAGTCAGGAATGACGGGCCACAGAGTCTAAAGTACCTGTTGTAGCTGCTACAACACCCTCCAAATTTTGCCCCCCTTTCAAAATTTTGAGCCCCTAAGTCGGCAAGATGAGGGCAAGCCTAAATATTTTTTTTCTAAGTCTCCAAGTCGCAAGCTTCTTCATTTTTGTTGATTACGCAACGTTGTGACCCAGCGACCCAGGTCGCTGAGTCGCGGGATCGCTGAGTCGCAAACCAAGAAAATTCCACAGTTTGCGACTTTGCGACTTGGTGACCTCGTGACCCCCAGGTCGCGAGGTTGCGAGGTCGCACCACCATAATTTATGACTTTTGTGACCTAGTGACCCACATTTATGGCACACACGTGCAACCTCTTTATATATATAAGGGTTGCTAGGTCACATTTCACTCACGCGAAGAAGAAGGAAAATGCCTCTGACAATCCGACTGGAACGCGTTTTTTTGGGGTAAGTTGCCATTTCCTCCTGATTTTTCCTTATGATAACTACCTGTTTCTCCCCCTTTACCTCATTGATACTCTTCAAAGCTTCATGCTTACCATAGGATTACTTCCCGTGAGCCCTGTCATGCTTATATTCCAGATCTATTCTTTCTGCTCTCAGCCCATCCATGTTCCCCATCCGAGGCCCAGTGCAACTCTGCGACCTTGCAACCATGCGACCCAGTTGCAGGTCGCTAAGTCGCTAAGTCGCATCTCATTTCAAGTTGAACGACCAAGTGACCAAGCAACCCAGCAACCTGGTCGCCAAGTCGCCAGGTCGCTAAGTCGCATTTCCTTGCAAATTGATCAATCAGTGACCCACTGACCCGGTCGCCAGGTCGCTAAGTCACATTTCCTATTGAATGCACCCCTGCACGACCCAGCGACCCAGCGACCTGGTCACAAGGTCGCTAGGTTGCAGGCTTTCCCATTCCTTTGGCCATACTTTGTCAGAGTTAGCCCTGTTATTATTAATATGAAGTCTGTCTTATCGTGGGATGGTTTTCTGACAATGCCAGGTAATATTGAAGCAGAGCTAAGTTGCCTATCCATCTCATCAGCCTCAAGCGACATGGGTCCCCCAGCAGTCCGAAATAGGAACAAAAGTCCTGGGGTGGAAGTTGTGGAAGAAGAAGAGTTACAATTTTCCCCTGCCCCCATGTATGGAGACTTAGTATGTACCTTTGGCCAAGGAGACAGCATGACCTGGTACCAAATATACTAGGAATTCACCAAAACTGATTTCCCAAAGGACCTTCCAGATAGGCAAGTATATATACAAGTAAAACGGTCCAAGTTGCATTACACAGGAGCCCACCCGCCAGTATTCCCTTGTGCAGAGATTGTAGACTGGATCTTACAAAGAGTCGATCCCAAGAACTGGGTTATATGGGATCATGTTGGGGATGCTGTGGCTGCTCTGAGAGGACAAGACGCTGAGGTGTATTACAGATTTCCTGCTAGGGAGCAGACACTCAACGAAGAATGGTGTACCACCCATGATGTGCCCATAACTGAGATTTTGAAAGGATGGTAGGAAGAACCAGAGAATTTTTGGGTTAAAAAGGACCTATAATATCTGACTCAAGGCCTCAGAACGACATACAAACTTGTGGCCGCGATGATATGCAGAATGTATGGCCACCCGGATGCTACCTGTTTCAGTGGTACATGGGTCTGTCTCATGTACGCCATCACAGTAAACGACACCCGATTTAATTGGGCCAATGTAATTATGGCAACCCTCAAATCTAACATCAGCACAACATTTTTCCCTGACGATAGTTTTGCATCCGAGTTTTACATAGCTTCGTACCTTTTAGATGAAGTATATGCAAGGTGCAGCTTCGACGGATGGGCGCACGACTGGGTAGCAGAGAAAAGCGGCCCGATTCATAAGCATTTCAGGGTGTTTTGGGACTCCCGGTACAAGCAAGATATGGATTCAATATCAGATATTTTTATCCCAGCCCTCTATCACAGATTATTCAGGACGGAGGCTCCTTGCATGTCCTGGTGGGAAATGGAAACAATAAATCAAGTAGCCCATTGGTTCTCAGATACATAATTTACTACTATCAGAGTGTTCAAGTCCCTCAAAGCCCCTCATGCACTGCCCAAGTTTGCGACAGACAAACTCCTGCTCCAGGAAATATGCTATTAGATGTCTGGAGGGTTCACCAAGTACTGACCAAAGGAAAGAAAAAACCATGGCCAACTCTACCACTCACCATCGACGCCTATACAGTCAAAGATTTCAGAGAGGTGGAGGTAGAAACTGAGCTGATGAAAGGATTCCATTTTCCCACCTTGGCGCACCGGATGTATGACCCTAACAGGATCGTCCCCGCACATTGCAAACGAGCCAAATTCAGGTGGAGCTATCAACACACTGACTGCTCCACTGAAGACAGATTCCGAAACTGGTACAATAAAGACAGGGAGTATGCCCCAGATGAATTTATCGATCAAGAAGGTCAAGAAGGCCAAGACGACCAGACCTTAAAAGAAAGAGCACAGACCACGGGGGGAGCTTCATCATCCAAGGGAACAAATACAGAGACAACACCCAGTCTCATCGCCCAACAATGAGAAAGAGAGGCTAAACCTCAGAGGGAGGCTGAAGAGAAGGCCAAAGAAGAACAAGAAAAGAATGGCAAGCAAGTAAAAGATGACCCAAAATAGAGGAAGAAAGAAGAAGAGCGGAAAATGAAAGAGGAGCAAGATAGGGCTGAAAGCGAATGCCGGTTAAAATAAAGCCAAGATAAATCAGAAGCCGAACGACTCTTAAAGAAAGAGCAGGACAGACTGGTGGCTGAACAAAGGAGGAAGGAGGAAGAAGATAGGAGGGCAAAATACAAGTCAATAGAAGAGGCAGAGGGCAGCAAGACGCCTCCTCCTAATACTGATATCGAGATGCTTCAAATGAGCCCTGTGAGTACATCTCGCATTTCCCTCTCAGAGTTGGGCATTGTTGTGCGACAAGATGAAGAATTATTTGATCTTACCAGGATCTCCTATGACCAATACTCACACAAGATTCAGCAAGAAAAGAGGATATGCCTAGCGCGAGACTGCACTACACCTCTCACAGCTACCACCGGCAAGGATATTGTACTAGACACTCGTATGAATCTAATAATGATCGCCTTATCCGGCACAGCATTTGCAGCTGCCATGGAGGATAATGTTAGCAGGATGAGCAAAGAAATTTTGGCCTTACAGAACATGCTGCAGGCTTCGGAGCAGAAAACAGCCAAGGCAGAGCTGGAAAAGAAAGCATTGGAAGAAGACGTATAGTAGCTGCAGGCTCGTAGCACTTCCTCAAATGAAGCAGCACTGACCATCTAAGGAGAAGTGGTCACATTAGAAGTCACTATAAGGCAGGTGTACAGAGAGATGTTTTCTATAAATAAAACTGTTGCACCATTTTTGAAGGCTCAGGATGAAACAAAGAAAAAGAACGCCCAGCTTAAAGAGGCATGCACTGCTTTAGATCGCATCCTGGAATGGTCCAATGCATACCCACAAGCTCCAGCTACCTTGCCAAAGAAGGACTGGATCAGTACCCAGAATGATAAGGCTCATATCCGAATCAGGGTACAATCTAAGGAAAAGCTGGTCAAAGATCTGGAGAAGGTGATGACCACATATGATTACTTGATCAGTGGCATAGAATCAATGGCCAAGTTACATCACATTCCTCTACTCGTCCCTCTGAGTGAAGACAGGACTTGGCAACAAATTGATCAAGATATCAGAGCCTTCATGCAACCCATCGAGCAAGCAGCAGCTTCCCGAGATCTACAGGCATCAAGGGAAAATCTAGTCCAGTTTATTGTGACACCGGTGTGAATATACACTAAGTTGGCATCCTTGTCAAATCATATTAATATCAAAAGAGATACCCTGATTCCAAACTCACTCGAATGCATACACAAATTAAAGGAAGACACACCTCTGGTCACCCCGATTGCTGCAGATTATCAAGCATGGAAGACCTACCTCCGAGACCAGCTATAAGTGATCGTTCCCAACCTAGAAATCACTCAGCTCATGAAATGATCAAGGAATTTCACAGGTCATAGAACAAAGAAGGTCATAGGTCGCAGAATCCGCCAGGTCGCAGGTCGTAGGATCCACCAGGTCGCAGGTCGCAGAATCCACCAAGTCGCAGGGCAGCCCAACGGTCCAGAAGGTGGAAATTTGGAAGCCCAAAGGGCAAGTATTGTGTTATAAATACCTCCTTCGGGAAATTTTAAAGGACCTTTTGTTTGGGACTCAAAGATATAGAGCATTGTATAGAAGGACTACAAATTTTTGAGTATGAATACAAGCATTTGTTAACTCCATTTCTGGATCTGATGTTGGTCAATGTGTGAACACTATGAGTATTCTGTTTTCAGTTTCTAACATCTTTTGATTAATGAAACCATGTCTCCAATTACATCATTTATGCATTATAGTTTTCTAAACATGTGTTAATGGTGCTAAGTTTATTTTGCTTTCTCAATGAATGTTAATAACTTTGTTTGCTAACATTTATATTATCACTAAAACCATTTAAGGAAGTGAAGGGTATTCTGCCATAAAGAATTTTTTTCTTCTGTGGTTAGAACAACGTACATGCATGACCCTAATGATATGTTGTTGACAGCATTTCCTTTGGCCTGATGCTTTATAATTCATCTTGCTATGCATAGTGTTGTATGTTCATTTAATTCATCAATAGTGTGTCTTGTATCATCTGAATAAGCGTGTGTCCACAAGTTTATAGAGCCCTAATGAGACTCAAGAAAAGGAGAATTAAGAGGTAGCTGGACCCACACCTCGGACGGGATCCCTATTCCAAATGGTTTAGAGTCTAGTTGGGACTTTTTACTGGGGAGATCCCCTGCTATTGGTCGGACAGATTTTCCCGTCAACAGTACCCGAGATAGATTCTATGGGTAGGTCAAGCTCTAAGGGAGGTTAAATTAGCCTCAGTCCTTGAACATAAGTGCATGGTTGTTGCTCTAAGTTGAAATATCTTGGTTTTCAGGCTAGAAGGTCGAAGGAAACAAATGACCAACAACCCTCGTAGTGCGAAGCCCTTTATTGCATTGTTGCATTACATCAAATAGAATATGAAGAAAGTTTGGGCAGATGTGTTGGATAAGTTTGGATTAAGTTTCTAGTTGGAAGACTGTTATATAGTGATCTAAGACGGGTTTAGTCACTGTAAGAAGTTTACCTAAGGGGGGTTGATTGTACAGTGACATTGAAGAAGCAAAGTCATTGTGGGAAGGTTGATTTGTTGAGTTGATTATGCAAGATTTTTGGAGCAGCAACATCTTGTGAGAAAATGATGTGCAAAGGTATTGGAGAAGCAATATTCATTATGAGACAGGTGGAAAATAACCTGCCAAGTGTTCAGTGAAAAAGAGAATTGAAAGGGTTGTTGCATAAAGGTGTATCAAAAACAAGTAAGTTTGTTAATTTCTCCATTGTTCTTGGGCATATTGAGAGTCAAAAATTCTTGAATTCAAGCCGTATTTTTTCTTCAATCAAGGCTTTGTAAGGGACATGATCCCTGGTACGAGAGCCCTATGTTTGTAGTATGAAAGTTGTAATATAAAAAAGTTTTGGGTCTGCAAAAAAATTGTGCACTTTAATGGTTCACTGTTGTTACATTTCCATTGTGCATAGGGCTTGAATTTGGGTGTGTTTCAATGTGTTTATGATCGTGATTAGACATAGAACTGATCTGAAGTACTAGGAAAAACCAACACAAAAAATTCCAAGAAATGTAGAGAACAGAGAGAGAAGAAGGCATTCAAAACATAGCTTAGATCACTGAGAGGAGAAGAAGCTAGAAAAGAGAATATGAACTTGTAGCTCATGGCAGAGAGAAAATAAGAGAACAAAAGGGACGCAACCCAAAGGAGAGAGGTGACAGAAATTATAAGACACAGTTCTAGCTATGTTGTTGGGTAGCACCGTATAAGCAAAGAAAAGAAGACAATAACTCATTGTGGGAACAAGCACAAGTAGGGTAGAAGTGGAGGGCATGAACTTGCGATTCACTGCTAGAGAAGATGAGATTATAGCTTGTAGTGAAGGAAAATAATAGGCTTGAAGCTAAGTGCACAAAAATGGATATTCAGTTATGACACCTCATGAAACCACATATTGCAGCAAAATAATTCTCATTGTGAAGTGAAGAACCAAGAATGATTCAAGGTTTGGAGTTGAAGGAAAAGAGAAGGGAAGGGGAAGAGTGGTGGTGGCATAAGAATTAAAGGTAGAGCCAAGAGTGAAATAGAGGTTGGTTGAGGCAAGGGCCATTGTACAAGTCCTTACACCTATCCCATGAATGAGCATCCTTAACCACACAAGGAATACACTGAAAACAACAAATGAGAAGGAAGAATGTCATATGACTCATCCAATAAAATAAGATGATGTAAGTTGAGGATTTCACATGGAGAGTGAATTGTGATAGCACCATATTGTGTGAAGGTTGGTCCATTATTATAGTTGGTATATGGAAGAAGGAAGTGGAGAAAGTAGGACTTATCGGAAAATTCCGAGTTTGGAAGAAGGTTACTAATAGATCATGTTGGCTATTATTGAAACACCACACATGGAAAATACCTATTGGTTGAGAAATGATGGGAGCATGAGAATGATTTGTGATATGAAGGATGTCACTCAATCAAGGCTACCATGGCCCTCTATTGGAAATCTACTTAGGGTTTGAACAAAAAGGCCCAAAAAGTATTACAATGGCTTGCCCGTTATCCGATCACCAAGGGAGATCAAGAACAGTGAGAGGCCCATATTGTGAGTGAAGGATGGAAGAAAACTACTCAAAAATATCATCACCCAATACAAAGGAAATAAATGACGGGATCCATGATGAATTCACATGAGGAGAAGACATTATTGGTGGTATGTATATTTTCATTGGAAGGAAGTTATGCGAAGGTTCATTGGCAAGTTTTGGAATCTTTACCATGGGCTATCAAGGCAATTTGTCAAATAAATTAAAGAAGTTAAAGAAGCTTGAAAAAAGAAGGGAAACGAGAGTGAAGAAGGAATTCAAAATATAACCTAAATCAAAAAAAGGATAAGAGAGAAGAATCAATTGAAAAAGGGGTAGAGGAAGAGAACATGACCCCATAGTTCATGGTGAAGAGAGAAGAGAAGAGATGGTGACAAAGCTAACCTAGAAGAGATAGGAAACAAAACTAAAGAATATAGTTCTAGTTGTGTTGTTCAAAAAAACTCTCTTAGAGAAGAAAGGAAGGTGATCCCATAGGATGTAGTGAGAATCAAAGATAAAGAACTTGCAATTCCCTATTGGAGAAAGAAATCCTATAGTTCACAGCAAAGAAAATAAGGCTTGAATCCTTGTGATAAGGAAAAAAGTTAATTCCAACAAGAGAAGACTACTCGGGATAATCATTTAGGAAGAGGGTTCCAATTAGTGATACTAGGTACAACTATTGGGAATGATGTGAGAGAATAATATCAATAATGAAGATAAATCCAACAAGAGGAAGTTCTTAAGAAAATTATTGAAGAGGAGAAGGCACAGAAAATGATGAGAAGGTAGATCAGCAAAGGTGAGAGCCCCATTAGGTAATGAGCAGAAGATGAAGGAAGGGTGATAAAAAATCCTACTGCCCAATGGGAATTCAGATCAAGAGAATACCATAAGGGGTAGGAGGTGGTGGTTAGAAGCTAGCTACGAGGATGTTGCATGGGGGGTTTGGAATGGAAGTTTTGAAATGACCTATTAGAACAGTTGGTTAGGTAGCTCATAGAATCTAAAGAATCCCTAAAAAGGGAGGCAAGAAGAAGAGAAAAATCCATTATTAACATAACCTATATCATAGAGAGGATAAGATATGATAAAACATTGAAGAAGAAGAAGAGGAAGAGAAAATGACTTGATAGCTCATATCAAAAAGAAGATAATGAAGAGGAAGGAGCCAACCTAGAGGAGAGAGGCGACAAAACTAAAGAAGATATTTTTAGTTGTGTTATTGCATACAAGTGTCTAAAAGAATAAAAGAAGACATGTATATAACTTTTTATGAGAAGAAGCATGCACATAGGCAAAAGGTGGAGAGTATGAACTCACAATTTATTGTTGGTGAACGCCACCTTGTAGCTCTCAATGAAGTAAAGAAGGTGGCACGAGGAGAGGAAGGAGATGACATATAGGAGACAAATGAAAAAACTAAATACGATAGTTCCAATTATGTAATTGGATAGAATTGTTTGAAAGAATAAAACAAGATTAGCATGTAGCCTGTGTGAAAGCAAAAAGGGAGAGCACAACATAGTTCTAGTCAATGATTACTAGGTAGGGCTATTGGGAAGGTTGTGAGAAGACAATCTCTATAAAGATAATTCCACCAAGAGAAACTTGTCAGGAGAGTCATAAAAGAGGAGAAGACATAGTTATAGTGATGGTGCCTAGGTAGGTATTGCGAAGAAGAAGATGAATAGGTATTGTGAAGAAGAAGATACGATAATTCTATTAATGTCTAACAAATGACCACAAATAGGTCAATGGAACTTCCAAGTACAATGGAGCATAAGGACCACCCCTATAAAATAAAATATGGATCCAATCAAAGATGTACACTCTCTAGACTAGGAAGGAAAGAAATGTTGCTAGAAGAGATGCATATATCCAAAAATACCAAGGGTTTAAAAATAAAGAAAAAAAGAGATTCCCTGGAAGAGAATTCCAAAAAGGAGGTAATAAGGATGATATCGCCTTGATATACCATCTGAAGAAGAGGAGATCCTGCTTTATTTGAAACTTTCCTAGCATTTGAGGCCGAAGAGAAGAAACTCTTGATAGAAATATATCCACAAGAGTTGGTATACTATGTACCTCTCTGTCAAAGGAGGAAGATATCATTGTTGTCCAAAAGTGAAGGGATGCCTACTAAAAGAATGACCCCTATCCTGCGATCTAAATATGTAGCTTTGAAGGAGTTGTGCTAGTAGACCAAGAGGCCCCCGAAGATCTCCAACCTAGATCCTTCTAAAATGTTGTTGCTACCGACAAGAGCATTAGTGCACATGTTCACTATTAGCACTGTGAAAAAGGATGTGATCATCCAAGTAGTGTCCAATCAAGGGTGTGGCTTAAGAATGGAGGATAGGAACATTGTTGTCTCCCTCATAAACATGACTAAGCACTACTAATTCAAATGCCAAAAATATGTAGAGAGATTATTAAGACTCCCTAAAGATAAATACAACCATCCTTGTACCTCAATATGGTAGATGGGGTGCCATAGATAAAGTACTCCTCCATCTCGGTAGCTTGCATATGAAAAAGTTGGCAATCCAAGCCTCTCGTGAAATGTGGTGCTCAACCACTATTTGGAGTCTATGTGAACCCACTTGAAACTGGCACAGGGGGATCTTGAGCACATGCATATAGTGTTGTAATGTGCAAGGAGGTTAAACAATGAGACCATCTCTCAACTTGAAAGAGTGCTCATCATATGAGTCCATCTCTCAACTCTAAAAGATGCCCCACATAGAAGGGCTTGAACTCTCCGAGTGGGTCAAGCCTGTTATATGGGGTACCATAGATAAAGTACTCCTCCATCTTGGTAGTTTTCATATGAAAAAGTTGGCAAATCCAAGCCTCCGTGAAATGTGGTGCTCAACCACAATTTGGAGTATTTGTGAACCCACTTGAAACTGGCACAGTGGGATCTTTAGCACATGCATATAGTGTTGTAATGTGCAAGGAGGTTAAACAATGAGACCATCTATCAACTTGAAAGAGTGCTCATCATATGAGTCCATCTCTCAACTCTAAAAAATGCCCCACATAGAAGGGCTTGAACTCTCCAGGTGGGTCAAGCCTGTTACCTGCTCATATGCACATGGCAAGGAATGAAGACCCTATTGCTCAATGGACGAGGCACTTGAAAAATTTTCAAATGTTCAAAATTCCAATAGGGAACCTATGCTTCTTTTTCTCTCTCATCTCTCTATACTTTCTTCTTTCAAATTCCGTACCCCTGCGGGGGGAATTGTATAAATGAACACTAGCATGATGAACTTTTGTAACAAACTTAGGCCATTTGGTACCTGGTTAGTAAGCGAGTCCACTCTAGGGTGTTGTTTTCACTGGATCAATTATTTTCGCTCTTTAGCGATAAATAACTAGTCAAGTTTTTTCACCTAATATACCTCCATAGCTAGAGCATGGCTTAATAATTGGGCCTTGGGTGTGTTTTAATGTCTAGGGCCAATGTATATTACCATGATATGTCATATATAGAGTTTTACGGAATTTGACTAAGTCTTTCTAGGATTTTTTAAATAATTAAAATTCCCGCAAAACGATATTTTTAATTAATTTCTATGTATTATTGTAAATAAGTGGCCTTTGAAAATTTTGGTGGCATATAAGAGCTCTAAATTCATACTCACAATGCCAACATTCCCCTAGTACCCACTTCGGGGGTATAAAAATAATTGATTCCCCATGAAAACCCATTTTTTTCAAAGTGTGAATGAAAAGTCAAGAAAAATTGCAAGAACTAATATGTGGATAATTTATTAAAGTTATAATTCCAAGTCAAAGAATCAACTCAAGTGATGTGGCATAAAAGTGGAGTTAAGGAGCTGATTTGGAATGCTGAATGGACCCATGAACTTGGAAAATATTGGCTGCCACATAGGGGGGTGAATTGCCCTTTTCAACAGCTAAAAAAGGGGACCAAATTCCACTTTTTGAGAGCCATTTAATAGCTAAAAAGAGGGGCTGAATTAGCACCAATATGAAAGAAAATTTGGGGCTCCTTATGACAGCAATATTCAACCAAATTTTAGGGACTGATATGCAGCAAATTAGGAGTTGTTATCTCAGCCAAAAAGAAGGGATACGCTCAACCTAATGAGAGGAGTTTGTTGGGCCTCTTGGGTCTCTCTTTTTTCTATAAATTGTAGTCATTTTCTCTAATTTATAGAGGTTGGAAGCCTGAGAGCTTGGCCATACTATATTGTAATTTCATTACACCCTTTTGATAATAAAAACACTTTAGAGGTCAATGGTCTCTTTCTTTGTGTGATTTCCATATGATTTTGTTGAGGTAACCTTGTTGACTTTATTGCTATTTGCTTTCAAGTTGGCTATCATAGGTCTTGATAGGGACATTGTTGTCCAAGGGAAAGAGTAGCAATTAATTGTTATTCTTTTCAAATTTGTTTACACTATAGATTTAACTACTACATGTGTTTATCTGTTGAATAGCATGTTTAGCTTATCATTGTGTAAAATTTCACCTATTTTGCTAATCTTATGGGCAAGATCTTAAGTGGTTTTTACAGGTATCTCAAGCTTGGAGTTGGGGAAGTTCTTGGATGAACCTTCCAGTTCCAAGGATCCTAAAGGCATTAGTCCCACTTGGACCAAAGATTCTCAAAGGCTTCAAAAGTGTTTTCAAAGAACCCAATATCTCTCATTTCATTCTCGTAAAATTCTATCACAAATCTTTGTTCCACTTTCAAGTGTTTTATTGAATATATAGAAAACTAAAGGCTTTAATTTGTGGCTGTCCAAACAGTCACAAATAAGCCAAAAAAGTTGATTCAACTCAGCTCTTCTTGGTTTTCTTAGATCAAAAAATTTCATATAATTCAACTAAGATTTACTAATAAATCTCTATCAAGGTTTAGTATTGATATTGTTGATATCCAAAGTTTGCTTTAGTATCCATCACTTTGCATTGTTTGCGGGTTTATTTTTCATATCATAAGTTCCAAGAGGAGTAGCTTTGGTTGATTGAACCAAGCTTTGAAAATTAGAACCATCAAGACTCACTCTCGTATACTTCACCTGCAAAACTTTTAACTTTTTGATCTTTTCCTTGAATTTTCATTAAAAAACCGGGCACATAAGATTAAATTTAGATTGTTGTTCTAACAACAATCTATTTTTATAAGAAGGACCAAGTTTACTTGGTCATTCATTAGCAAAACACCATAAAAATATGATCTTTGGGACGGATTTTTTCTTTATAAAATAGCAATTTTAATAGGTTTAGATCATCTTTCTTGAGTGTTTTACTAACTAATTAGCTTGCTGATTTTTTTTTACAGATTTTGACAGTTCAAAAGGAAGTGTTTGTGGAAGAAAAAAACACTAAAAAAATTCCACCTTTGGATAGTTGATTGAAAACTTCCTTTTGAACTTTGTAAAACCCCTTTGAAAGGCTTCTTCCACCAAAAAATCACTTCAAGGAAATCATTTGCAATCTGTAGAAAATGACTCTCTTTTGGGACTGCCAAAAGAGTCCCTTGCAAATCCATTGTAACTTTGTAAATAGACTTTTTCTCTCAATATTGGGATTTTCCCAAGGGGCCAATCGTAATATTTTTCTTAGATTTCTTCTAACTTGCTATAAGTATTTGGAAAAGAGTGTTTGATTCCCTTGAGGTGTCCTATTGTAAACTCTCCTCAATGCATCTCTACAAACCATTTTCTTGAAGGGATTGATTGTAAATTATCTCTCTATCCATTATTCCTATAAGGGGGATCTAATAAAGAATTTATTTTCCCTGGGAGTTAGGGGATTTTTCTCCTAGGCATCCTCCCCCCTCTTTTCCATTTGGGGAAGTTCTTTCTATGGTGCTTGAATAATTTCCATTGTTGATTGAACTAAATAGTGTATCATAATCATCATTAGAGTAGTTGGGTTAAATTTTCACCTCATAAAATCTACTCTCACTTGCAATTTACTTGTGTCTTGCAATTGCTACCTACTTTAGTCATTTAATTTACACTTCAAGCAATTTTTTACATTCAATTTAAATATTTTAAGTTTTTTTTTGCAATAATCAAATTTACCTCCAGCTTTGTTGGTTGAAGTAGTGATTTAGAGGCCCTTCATCCCTTATTGACTCTTTATTCTTAGATCGGGGCCCTGACAATGATAAGATCTAGGGAAGAAGTTCAATTGAAACTTGTTCAATTTGAAATTCTACTTAACTTTAAAAATAAATCAAGATTACATTCCAATACATTCAACCTACAACATTAGTACTTGGTGTGAAAATTTCTGAATGTTGCACTTATGCATAAATCTACTGTTAGATATGGTTATGCTCCTCCTAATTAATTAAATTATTAAGCTGAAAATTCAGATTAATATCGAAGCAAAACACATAACATACTTTCGCCAATCCGGATCTAGAAAAAGTACATGCACACAGAGACAAAGTGACGGTGATTTTCTGCACAAATAGTCCCCGGAAAAACCCAATGCGGGAAAATCGGTCTGCTGGTTGCTGGAGGGTTTTATTATTAAGAATTTTTTGAATACAACAAATTTGGGTTCCAAATCTGTAAAACTCGACAGAGAAATAATAGATCTGCAACTCATTGGTTGTTTTGAAGCCAAAATAATGACTGATCCACACCCTCAAACGAGATTTACAAGACCTAGTGAAAATTAGGCCCTAAAAACCCAGTGCTTCCCCTGAAGTCCTTGCGTCAGCCTCTGAAGGCCCTGTGTCCCTTAGTGCTGGCCTGGAAAGGGCTGCCCCTTAGGGTCTCTGCGTAACCCCTGAGGGTTTCCAGCTGAATCACATTGCCCTGGGAGGGACTGCGCAAAACCTGTGTAGCACAGTTGCTGCCCTTTCTTTTATTTCTCTCCTGCTTCTCTGCACTGCTTCTCTGAGTTGATCTCTGTCTCTTGTTGATTCTAGACCTTGCGATAAGATCATCCCCTTGGTCTAAATTCCCCTCTCTGCAGCTGAAACACTTATGAGAATTCTTAGCAAACCCGCCCTAAATCTTAGCTTAGCGTCAGTGCTCTGGCTTTGTGTGTCTTTACAAATGACCCCAAGCCTTTCCTTTATACTTTTCTCGTTGGGATACCAACGACCATGATTAGATCTTGAATCAATGGCTAAGATTAAAAGAAAGCTTGATCTCTATGACTTAAGACAATTTCATCACATGTTTAATTTAATTGAATTTAAGTATTTCATTTTCCTAAGTTTAGACTTAGGAAATACATTAAAATAATTAATTAATTAAATATCTCCCAAACCAGATGAAATTTCCCAAATACCTTTCTAGGTCTTGTAGATCCAGTGTAATCTAGTCCCTCCACAAAATTTTGGAGCTAGAGCACAACTGATGCTACCCTAAATACACAAAATCTCAACACTTGGAAGATATCATCGTTATCTAGAAGTGAAGGGATGCCTACTAAAATAATGAACCCTATCTTGAGATCTAAATATGTAGCTCTAAATTAGTTGTGCTAGTAGGCCAAGAGGCCCCCCAAGATCTCCAACCTAGATCCTTCTAAAATTTTGTTACTACCTACAAGAGCATTAGTTCCCATGTTCACTATTAGCATTGTGAAAAAGGATGTGATCATCCAAGTAGTGTCCAACCAAGGGAGTGGCATAATAATGGAGGATAGGAACACTATTGTCTCCCTCATAAACATGACTAAGCACTAATAATTCAAATGCCAAAAAAATTTGGAGAGATTATTAATACTCCCTAAAGATAAATACAACCATCCTTGTACCTCAATATAGTAGATGGGGTACCATAGATAAATGTTAATTTTGGAAAAATAGGTCCAAACTCCATGTGATGCTCAGATGAAGATACCAATATTTTTATTGGGTTCCTCTTTTGGAGAGGTGCAAGATTGATCTAAAGATCATCTTGATCCGATGAGCAGAACATTTATTTTGAATTTATTTTCTAATATATTCAAATATGTGCAGGTCGGCTTTAAGGTTTTGTACCCCAGCAGATGTGTCACACACCCTCACTGATGGATATAAATAAGGTCAACATTGGAGGAATTTTCACTCATCACATCACACATATTTCTCTCTCCTCTTCTGATTGGTTCGAGCTACTTGGAGGCAATCTTCTATTCACACGTGGGAGAAGGACGTTGACTTTTCTGTTGCAGCTAGGGCTTCCACCGTAGGTTTGACCAGCATTGACTTTGGTCAACGCATAGTGAAAAAGAGCTGGATTTTGCCACAAACTTCAATTTCTACAGTCTGTACTATTTGGCACAATAATCAAGGTCAAAGGTTGATCGTTGACTGTACTACATTGACTTTGACTTGCTGTTGTTCTGCGTTGACTTTCTAGGCAGCGTTGAATTTTTTGGGGTTGAATTTTGAGTTGACCATTTGGCTGTTTTGAGTGTTGTGTGACATTGCTGGTTAGCTGACCATATCAAAACTTTGCTGGTTGAAGCATCCTATTGACCGCTATAACACACCATCACCCTCATATGTTTCTGGTTTGTCTTCTATCGATCTACTGATATGTTCTATCAACATTTTACTTTATGGTTTATGTGATTGCTATCTAATATTGAAGAAAAGTAAAGTTTCATCAAGCATAGAGCATCTACATAAATTTACATGGAATCAGAGCTAAGGTGAAGACAAAGCCCTAATTTGTAGCAATCACCGAAGAAGAGGATGGGTTCCTCAAACTACAATGGCTTCAAGGAGGATGACAAATTGACTGGGAAGGATGATTTCCATGCTTGGAAGATGACATTGGATCTTAAATTGGAAGACCAAGATGTCATAGACTATGTGCAGGGAAAAATCCAAGAGCCTCCATCCACTACAATTGCTGCTGCCAAAACAAAGTATAAGAAGGGGGAGATCAAAGCAAAGCTAATGATCAGGGACTCAATTCACAAGAGTCTGGTTGCCTACATATCTGAGCTGGGCACATCCAAGGAGATGTATGATAAGTTGGTCCACATGTTCAAGGCCAACAATGCGAATCAAGTCCTATTCTTCAAAAATCAATTGAAGAATCTGAAGAAAGGCAAGGATGAGTTTGTTCAATCATATTTTCTGAAGCTGACTGAGATCAGGAACAATCTGCTGGCTATTGGGGAGGAAATAGCTAATTGAGATATGGTACTCACCGCACTTGGAGGGCTCTCATCCGAATGGAATGTGTTCAACACTACCATTCTCAATAATAATGTGATACCTGAATTTGATGAAGTACTATCGAGATGCATTCAAGAAGATTCAAGAATGAAGAAGTATGAAAATGAAGGAAATGTTGCCTATGCTACTCATTCTAGAAAGAAGAACTTTGGTGGTCCAAAGAAAAAAGGAAGAGCAGGGGCCCAAGGAAAGAAGGGAAAGTGTTACACTTGTCATAGGCCAGGTCACTATGCTAGAGAACGCTCTTTCAAGAAGGATTCTCCCGATGGTGATGACAACAACAACAACCAGAGGAATGGCAATCAAAGGAACAACAGGTTCAAGGGAAAGAGGAAGGCTCCCTCCAGTGGAAATGGTCGATCTTTCAAGAGGTCGAGAAATTCTAGGTATGAAGAATAAAATGTTGTTGATAAAAGAAATGAATTCATTCTTGTATCTGCCCTCTCTGTTGCATCTCCACCCGACACTATGGATGTCTGGTTGATAGATAGTGGTACCTCAAGGCACATCACTAGGTTCAAGGAAGCATTTTTTGATATGGTTGAGAGGGATACTAATCTGGAAATTATAATTGGAGATAATGCCACATATCCCGTGAAAGGGACAGGGACTATGACCCTCCACTTGTCTCAAGGTCATGTCCTCCGCTTGCAGGATGTACTCTATGCACCTAATTTGAAGAAGAACCTTGTGTCTATATCAGCCATGGAAGACAAAGGTTTCAATGTGGCATTCATTGATGGAAAGGTGCGCATGTGAAAGAAGAGCTTCAAGGAAGCTATCATGATTGGGTTTAGAGTTGATACACTCTACCAGGTTGGAGGAAGTCCAATGGGAGCGATGACATGTGATATTATCCGACAGATTGAACTATGGCACCGAAGGTTTGGACATCTTCACTACAAGGCCCTTCCTGAAGCAAGGAAGGTGGTGACAGGGATGCTCGAGTTCTCAAATAATCATGAAAGTGTATGTCAAGGTTGTGCCCAAGGAAAGCATACAAGGGGACCTTTCCCCTAAAGTGTCACAAAGACATCTGATGTCTTGCATTTGACCCATTCTGATTTGTCTGGTATATTGCCCGTGACATCCTTGGGAGGATCTTCTTATTATATGACGTTCATAGATGACTTCTCTCACAAAACCTAGATATACTTCTTGAAGAAGAGGGATGAGGCTTTCATGTGGTTCTGTACCTTCAAAGCCTTGGTGGAAATCCTGACAGGGAAGAAGATCAAGATTTTGAGGACCGATAATGGCAATGAATATGAGACGAACGAGTTCAAGAACTTTTGCAGAGAAGCTGGCATCAAGAGGGAGACCACAAATGTCTATACTCCTAAGCAGAATGGCATCGCTGAATGAAAGAACAAGACCATTGAGGAAGTTGCCCATGCCATGCTATGTGACCAGGGTCTACCAAAGTTTCTGTGGGGAAAAGTTGCAAACACTACTGTGTATATACAAAATCGATGCTCGCATTCCGCCTTGGACTCCAAAACTCTCGAAGAGGTTTTCACTGGTAAGAAACCTGACGTCTCACATTTTAGAGTTTTTGGATCTCCTGTTTATTTTCATGTGCCGAAAGAGAAAAGGAGCAAGTTGGATGCTTCTGGGAATAAAGGAATTTTTGTGGGCTACAGAAAAAATTCGAAGGCCTATAGGGTCTATTTTCCTGGTCAAATGGAAGTGGAGATATGCCACAATGTCACTTTTGACGAAGATGCTTCCCTGAAGAAAGTAGTCAATCTTCCGAGATCTGGAAATCAAGAAGAACCGAAGGATGAGACGATGATCGATGCTAAAGGATCGATGGACCGGATTGATCTACCTCCTTCACTGGGGAAGAGACCATCACGGCTCAGGGACGCTCTCAAGGATGCCAAGGGACATATGGCCCCAAGGGGACATTCCGTGAAAGCAAGAAGCCGAGTAGATACCAAGGGTATCTAGCAGCCTTGAGTACTATTGTACAATCTAAGCCTGGATATTTTGAGGAAGTCGTAAAGCATCAAGTATGGAAGGATGCTATGCACAAAGAGTATGAGTCCATATTTAAGGATGATGTCTGGAATGTGGTTCCAAGGTCGAAAGACAAAGAAGTTGTTACCTCGAAATGGCTCTACAAGATCAAGCATGGATCTGATGGAAGTGCTGAAAAGTTCAAGGCAAGATTCGTTGCCCATGGCTTCTCTCAAAAGGAAGGCATAGACTATGATGACATATTTTCACCTATGGCCCGATACACCACCATTCAATCTATCATAGCCCTTGTTGCTATGCAAGGATGGAGTCTTCATCAGATGGATGTGAAGGCCACATTTCTGCATGGTGCGATAAAGGAAGAAGTGTATGTAGAGAAACCTCTGGGGTTTGAAGTCCAGGATCGAGACACCCATGTCTGCAGGTTGAAGAAATCCCTCTATGGGTTGAAGCAAGCACCCAGAGCTTGGTACGAGAGGATAGATAGCTACCTAATGAAGTTGGGCTTCACTCGTAGTAATGTTGATCCAAAACTTTACTTCAAGGTTGATAGAGAGAAGCCTTTCATTCTGGTGTTGTATGTGGACGACCTCTTCCTGACAGGTGCTGACCCTCTTATTCATTAATGCAAGAGGGAGCTTGCTGCTGAGTTCGAGATGAAAGACCTAGGAATGTTGCACTACTTCCTAGGCCTGGAGGTCTAGCAGAGACCTGGCGAGATTTTCTTTTCTCAAGGAAAACACATTGTGAAGCTTCTGTAAATATTTAGTATGGCGGACTTCAAGTTCGTGTCGACACCGATGGAGCTCAACTTTAAGAAGTTGAGTGGAAGCGTTGTTGGGCCCGTGTTAGCAAATCCTACCGAGTATCGACAACTCGTAGGGGCCCTGATGTTCTTAGTGAACACTCGTCCAGATATATGTTTTGTAGTGAACACTTTGAGTCAACATATGGTTGAGACTCATCACACTCACTGGGTTGGTGCCAAGAATCTTCTGAGATATCTTCGAGGCATGATAAACCATGGGTTGAGATACACTGCCAGGAGCATGACACTCCTTGGATATACATATGCCGATTGGGCTGGCAGTGTGGTGGATCATAAAAGCACATCGGGATGTTGCTTCACACTTGGATTTGCTTTGATATCATGGATGAGCAGGAAGCAGAAGTCGGTGGCTTTGAGCACCACAGAGGCCGAATACATTGTAGCAAGTATGGCCTGTTGTGAAGTAGTTTGATTGCGAAAGATCTTCAGTGAGTTGTTCGGACATGTGCTAGATACCACGGTTATACTCTGTGAAAACGAGAGTGGGATTTGCTTGTCCGAGAATCTCGTGTTCCACGATCGATCCAAGCATATTGATATCAGGTACCACTTTATCCGGGATATGGTACAGCAAGGCGTCATAAGGCTCGATCATATAGGAACTGATGAGCAGGTCGCGAATATTCTCACTAAGCCCTTGGGGAAGGTAAATTTCCTAACCTTCTATGAGAGTCTTGGTATCATGGAACGACCCTATGATGAGGTTCCTATTAGACGATGAGCTCTGGGAGCTCTAAGGGGCTTTGGGGATAGCTTCTCGAAGCTATAAGCAACCACAGGGCTAGGCTTGCCGAACCTTGTTGGTGTGCTTCTGCCGCACCATTGTTATGATTGAGTTGGTTCACCTCTCATTATTTGTGCCCTGTATGCATCCTACCCATTGCGTTCAGGGCTCATGGGAAGTACCTCTCATTTGGCTAGTGAGGTGGGAAAATCTAGAGACTAGTAGCAAAGACTGATGGACGCATCAGAGATTGTTGTACTCTCTATCTAGGATGGCATGATCCAACCACTTGATCTGGGATCAAGTCTAGTGAGGTTTTAGACCTTCTACTGACTTCGGGTCAGATAAACCAACTTTGGGTTGGTATGAGACTCTTTATGAGTCCTATAGAGGTTTCAGACCTCTGGGCTGAATCTGTCAGCCAGGAATGATGTCTTTGTGACTGACCCACTTCTGTTCTTAAATAAAGAAGCCAAAAAAGCAAGTTACACGGGATGACGCACGATGTTTGGATTGCACAGGTGGATGGAGTTCTCCCTAGTTGAGAGGGAGTGTTAATTTTGGACAACTAGGTCCAGACTCCATGTTGTGATGCTTAGATGAAAATAGCAATATTTTTATTGGGTTTCTCTTTCAGAGAGGTGCAAGATCGATCTCAAGATCATCTTTATCCGATGAGAAGAACATTTATTTTGAATTTATTTTCTAATATATTCAAATATGTGCAGGTCGGATTTAAGGTTTTGTACCCCAACAAATGTGTCACACACCCTCACTGATGGATATAAATAAGGTCAACGTTGGAGGAATTTTCACATCACGTCACACATATTTCTCTCTCCTCTTCTGATTGGTTCGAGCTACTTGGAGGTAATCTTCTGTTCACACGTGGGAGAAGGACGTTGACTTTTCTGCTGTAGCTAGGGCTTCAACTGCAGGTTTGACCAGCGTTGACTTTGGTCAACGCATAGTCAAATAAAGCTAAATTTTGGCATGAACTTCAATTTTTGCAGTCCGTACTATTTGGCACAAGAACCGAGGTCAAAGGTTGACCATGTTGCATTATCTTTGACTTGTTGTTGTTCTGCGTTGACTTTTCTGGGGTTGACTTTTGAGTTGACCATTTGGCTTTTCTGAGGGTTGTGTGACATTCCTGGTTAGCTGAACATGTCAAGAATTTGTTGGTTGAAGCATCCTGTTGACTTCCATAATGCCCCATCACTCTTATTTGTTTCTGGTTCATCTTTTATCGATCTACTGGTATGTTCTATCAACATTTTACTTTAAGGTTTATGTGATTGCTATGTGATATTGAAGAAAAGTAAAGTTGCATCAAGCATAGAACATCTACATAAATTTACAATAAAGTACTCACCCATCTTGGTATCTTGCATATGAAAAAGTTGGAAAATCCAAGCCTCACATGAAATGTGGTGCTCAACCACTATTTGGAGTCTGTGTGAACCCAGTTGAAACTAGCACAGGGGGGATCTTGAGCACATGCATCTAGTGTTGTAATGTGCAAGGAGGTTAAACAATGATACCATCTCTCAACTTGAAAGAGTGTTCATCATAGGAGTCCATCTCTCAACTCTGAAAAATGCCCCACATAGAAGGGCTTGAACTACTGAGGTGGTTCAAGCCTGTTACTTGCTCATATGCACATGGCAGGGAATGAAGACCCTATTGCTCAATGGACAAGGCACTTGACAAATTTTCAAATGTTCAGAATTCTAACAGGGAACCTATGCATTTTTTCTCTCTCATCTCTCTATACTTTCTTCTTTCAAATTTCGTACCCCTGGGGGGAATTGTATAAATGAACACTAGCATGATGAACTTATGTAACATACTTAGGCCATTTGGTACATGTTTAGTAAGCGAGTCCACTCTAGGGTGAAAAAGGTACATGTTTAGTAAGCAAGTCCACTCTAGGGTTTTTTTTCACTGGACTAATTATTTTCACTCTTTAGCAACAAATAACTAGTCAAGTGTTTTCACCCAATATACCTCCAAAGCTAGAGAGGAGCTTAATAAATGGGCCTTGGGTGTGTTCTAATGTCTAGGGCCAATGTATATTACCATGATAGGTCATATATATAGTTTTAAAAAATTTGACTAAGTCTTTCTAGGATTTTTTAAATAATTAAAAGTTCCCTCAAAATGAGATTTTTAATTAATTTCTATGTAATATTGTAAATAAGTGGCCTTTGAAAATGTTGGAGGCATATAAGAGCTCGAAATTCATGCTCACAATGCCAACATTCTCCTAGTACCCACTTTGGGGGTATAAAAATAATTGATTCCCCGTGAAAACCCATTTTTTTTCAAAGTGTGAATGAAAAGTCAAGAAAAATTGCAAGAATTAATATGTGGGGAATTTATTAAATTCATAATTCCAAGTCAAAGAATCAACTCAAGTGATGTGGGATGAAAGTGGAGTTAAGGAGTTGATTTGGAAGGTTGAATGGACCCATGAACCTAGAAAAATATTGGTTGCCACATAGGGGGGCGAATTTCCCTTTTCAATAGCTAAAAAAGGGGACCAAATTCCACTTTTTGAGAGCCATTAACAGCTAAAAAGAGGGGCTGAATTAGGACTAATATGACAGAAAATTTGGGGCTCCTTATGATAGACATATTCAACCAAATTTTAAGATATGATATGCAGCAAATTAAGAGTTTTTATCTCAGCCAAGGGAAACACTCAGAGCCTAATGAGAGGGGTTTGTTGGGCCTCTTGGGTCTCTCTTTTTCTATAAATTGTAGTCATTTATTCTAATTTATAGAGGTTGGAAGCTTGAGAGCTTGCACATACTATATTGTAATTTCATTACACCTTTTTGATAATACAAAGACTTTATAGGTCAATGGTTTCTTTCTTTGTGTGGCTTTCCATATGATTTTGTTGAGGTAACCTGATTGATTTTATTGCTACTTGCTTTCAAGTTGGATATCATAGGCCTTGATAGGGACATTGTTGTCCAAGGGAAAGAGTATAAATTGCGTGTTATTCTTTTGAAATTTTTTTACACTATATATTTATCTACTACATCTGTTGTCTATTGAATAACATGTTTAGCTTATCATTGTGTAAAATTTCACCTATTTTCCTAATCTTGTGGGCAAGATCTTAAGTGGTTTTTATAGGCACCTCAAGCTTGGAGTTGGGGAAGTTCTTGGTTGAACCTTCCAGTTTGAAGGATCCTAAAGGCATTAGTCCCACTTGGACCAAATATTCTCAAAGGCTTCAAAAGTGTTTTCAAAGAACCCAATATCCCTCATTTCATTCTCATAAAATTCTATCACAAATCTTGGTTCCACTTTCAATTGTTTTATTTAACATGTAGCAAACTAAAGGATTTAATTTGTGGCTATCCAAACAGTCACAAATAAGCCAAAAATATTTGATTCAACTCAGCTCTTCTTGGTTGTCTTAGATCAAAAAATTTCATATAATTCAGCTAAAAATTACTAATAAATTTTGATCAAGGTTTAGTATTGATATCGTTGATATCCAAAGTTAGTATTGATATCGTTGATATCCAAAGTTTGCTTTAGTATCCATCACTTTGCATTGTTTGCGGGTTTATTTTGCAGATCATAAGTTCCAAGAGGAGTAGCTTTGGTGGATTGAACCAAGATTTGAAAATTAGAACCATCAAGACTCACTCTCATATACTTCACCTGCAAACCTTTAACTTTTTGATCTTTTCCTTGAATTTTCATTTAAAAACCAAGCACATAAGATTAAATTTAGATTGTTGTTCTAACAACAACCTATTTTGCTAAGAAGGACCAAGTTTACTTAGTCATTCATTAGAAAAACACCATAAAAATATGATCTTTGGGACTTGGAATTTTTTCTTTATACGATAGCAACTTTAATAGGCTTAGATCATCTTTCTTGAGTGTTTTACTAACTAATTTGTTTGCTGATTTTTTTTTTGTACAGATTTTGATAGTTCAAAAGGAAGTGTTTGTGGAGGAACAAAACAATCAAAAAAATACCACCTTTGGACAATTGATTGAAAACTTTCTTTTGAACTTTGTAAAACCCCTTTAAAAGACTTCTTCCAGCCAAAAATCACTTAAAGGAAATCATTTGCAATCTGTAGAAAATGGCTCTCTTTTGGGAATGCCAAAAGAGCCTCTGGTAAATCCATTGTAACTTTTTAAATAGACTTTTTCTCTCAATATTGGGATTTTCCCAAGGGGCCAATTGTAATATTTTTCTTAGATTGCTTCTAACTTGCTATAAGTATTTGGAAAAGAATGTTTGATTCTCTTGAGGGGTCCTATTGTAAAATCTCTTAAAAGCATCTCTACAAACCATTTTCTTGAAGGGATTGATTGTAAATTATCTCTCTATCTCTTATTCCTATAAGGGGGATCTAATAAAGAATTCATTTTCCCTGGGAGTTATGGGATTTTTCCTCTAGGCACCTCCTCCCTCCCCCACCTCCCCTCTTCTCCATTTGGGGAAGTTCTTTCTGTGGTGCTTGAATGATTTCCATTGTTGGTTGAACTAAATAGTGTAGCATAATCATCATTAGAGTGGTTGGGTTAAATTTTCACCTCATAAAATCTACTCTCACTTGCAATTTACTTGTGTCTTGCAATTGCTACCTAGTTTAGTCATTTAATTTACACTTCAATCAATTTTGTACATTCAATTTAAATCTTTTAACTTTGTTTTTGCAATAATCAAATTTACATCCATCTTTGTTGGTTGAAGTAGTGATTTAGATACCCTTCATCCCTTATTGACTCCTTATTCTTAGATCGGGGCCCCGACAAGGATAAGATCTAGGGAAGAAGTTCAATTGAAACTTGTTCAATTTGCAAATAATCAATTTGCAATTTAACTTAACTTTAAAAATAAATCAAGATTACATTCCAATACATTCAACCTACAACATTAGTGCTCGAAATTTCATTTTATTTTGTTTCCTAAGTTCATAAAGTTTTTCTATCTCTTTGAAGCAATTGTTATTATTACAAAGCATCTTATTCTAAGCATTCACTTTTCTCATTATTTTACATTTGAAATTATTGTACTTTCCTATCTTTATTGCCACATTTATTTTTCAAGCATTTTCTTTGAGACATTTATTTATTGAGTATTTCCTTCCAAGCATTACTTTCAAGACATCACTTTACTTGGAATATTTACTTTACAATCACCTTAATATTTGGCACTGGTCTACTTTGATCCACCTTGTCTATTATTTCAATATTTTAGCTTGTGGATGGTTATTCTTATTATGATGCTTTGAATTCATTTGTTGCAAATTATATGTTTATTTAATTTGGATGTATCTTTGATCATTTAATTTTAACTCCTAGAACTTAAGTTATCTAGCTTTAGATTAGTTGAACCTTAGTTATTTTCAAAGGGTCCACCCCCCTTGGCTTTGATAGGAGTTAGCCTAGAAGAAGGATTTGAGATTTGAGTGACAACAACTCAACTCGAGATTTTCTCCCAAGGCACACCAAGTGGAGTTAAATATTTTATTCGCGATAATCCCAGGTGTGGATTCAGCTGGAAAAAAAGACAAGTAACCTAAATATACTACCCATATATGTCATCTCTAATAATGCCATTCATCTCCTATTTAGTTGGTGGGATAAGTCTAAGTACACCCAAAGAATACCTGAAAGAAGGGAGGTGGTCCATCAAGATTCCCACTAATGGGACAAAACTTAAGATCTCTAAAACCAACACCTATGAACCCATCCCTCAAGGTTTGTGAGAGGCTAATGCCTCTAAGTAGCAATAAGTAGGATATGGGTAATGATCCTTGCCAATAGTCAAGTTAGAAAAACACTAGGTGCAATGTGAGAAAGAAGGGAATCTGAAAAATTATCTTGAGCATAAAGGGGTGAGTTGTGACTTCTACCTGAACAATCTATTGCTCCTAATAAAATGACAAATCATGAAGATATATAAATTCTTTGTCTTATCCCAATCTAACTCAAGCAAGTTATGCCCCCACAACTTGGACGCACAAATAAAAGTGGACCAAATGATAAATTCCATATGCTCCATATTGGACCATATCTCTTGGAATTGTCTACAAAAATGAATGTTCAAGGAGAGAAAGTAACCCATACCCCTTATTGATTTGGGGTTGGAGTGCCTTCCTCAACCTAAATCTAGGTCCTAGAAAATGAACTCCCAAATATGTATATGCCTTGGGTATCTCAACCTTCTCTCCCCAAAAAAGGAAATAAAGTTTGACAAGACACTCTTTGCACAACTAAATATCATTGCCTTTCTTACCTAGTTTGACCATCTTCTAGAAAGGGTCACAAAACTAGATAGGGAATCTAGATACTTCTACAAGCTCTCAAAGATAGAAGCTCAAAGGATCACATCATCTACAAAAAGGAGAATGGATATTAGAACCTACTGAAGAAAACAACCATCTCTTGGTTGAATATGCTCCTAAAGGTAGGAAACTAGCTTATCAATATAAGTACCAAAACAAGTCAAGGGGAGAGGGCTCTCTAACTTCACCCAATGATGCTCCAAATGAAATCAAATAATTCATGGGCTATACAAAGGAAACCAACTATGAACTCATACAAGCACATGATAGTAGTGAGAAGGGCCTTTGATATGCCAATGTCATGAAGTCATCAAAAAGGGGCCATTCTTGGGATTAAGTCAAAAAATTTCGTAAAGTCTACAAAGCACCAAGAGAATTTCGAAGAGTGGTGTCTCGTCTCGTTAATGATGGTGTTAAGGGTGATAATATGGTCAATAGTCTCATGCACATGGCATAAACCTGCCTACCTTCTGGCCCTCAAATGATACCTCTTAATCTCATTGATAACTTTAAATGAACAGTTGTACCATAGAGCTTGGAGAAATTGTGCCCCGCCATGATCATCCTATAATTGTTTGGATCAATATTAGACATTTATTTGTGTATCAAGTGAATGGTGTGGTGGGACTATCTTTATGGGAACCTTAAGAAAATAATATGATTAACAAAATAGCAATACAGAAAAAGAATACCATGTTTGAAGAATTCTACCTAAAATCCCTCCTTGTCTATTATTCTATTGGTGTTCAACTCCCACATAACCTACCTAATATTTGTACAAAAAAACAAGAGGGATGGGGAGGAGGAGGCAATAAGCTAAGTATCCCAAAAGAGTCAAAGCACAACCATGTGGGTGAGAAGAGATTAGGGGTCAAGGTCTATCAGGAGGTATGACTAGCTACGGAATATAGTGCACCAAAATTCTCATTGTGCAGTTCATGTCTTTTTCATAAAATGAAGATACCTTTCTTACAACAAAGGGAGAAACAATATGATCTCAATAACCAAGAATAGGAGGGAATATCATGAAAGAGGGTGTGGTGGAGCTCCCTATGGTGGATTTTTCACTCCTCATCGTGCCAACAATTCTAAGGGTATGATTTAGAATTGGGAGACAAGTAGGAAAATTTAGTGACTTGGAGATAAGAGCTCAAAGATACTTCCAAAAATGTTGAGGAGAGCATATCATATTTGGATAAAAACTAACTTAAGAGACGAGGAATGAGAGAGTGGAGGGAGGAACTAGTGAAGGTGGGAAGAATAAGAATCTAAATCCCCCTCATTGAATAGATTGGTGTTCTGATCCAAGTGGATATTGGTGGCCACCTACATATTCCACCTAGACCTTTAGTCGGTGTCATCAGTTTCCTTGATTGTAGCAGCATTTACTATCTTTAGCAATTTTCAGGTTTTGAACTTCCGGAGTTGTTTTGACCCCCTAAATGACATTTTTTTGAGGTTCATCGCAAGCCCGTAGCCATAAACAAGGACGTGCCACAAATTATGTAGTACTCAAAGATATTTTTATAACAAGGTATTGTACATGCCAAACGAACATCACATGACCAAATTACAACCCCAGGAAGTTGGTTGCCCAGCTAACGCCAACGAGGCCACAAACTCTTTGCATTCCATCTCTTAGGGTCAGGCTTTTGGTTGTTTAGGGTTTCTCTTTATTGTTCAATAATAAAAGGGCCCTTGAGCCTCATTGTAACACAGTTCAAAGGCATATAGCCACCACATCGCTTCTCAGAGATAAGCTACCATCGCCCGAGCCAGTTTATTTCCATTCTGTATTTAAGCATATTTCAGTTCTTTGATGTAAATGAAATGAAGTTTTATTTTTGTTGCAACTTTGTGTTTATGTTTATATATTGTCTCCTGTTGCGTTCATGCATAATTCTGGATCAGTGGTATCAGAGCAGTCTGCTCTTTCTATGTTTCTCTTTGCATGTCCCCAACAAGGTCAACGTATAAGGAGTTAGTGCTTGAACTGGTTAAACCTTTGCAAGACCAGCCTCACAAAACCCGATGGCCTCCCATGGCAGAAGAAAAGAAAAACGAGGGAGTAAGAGATCTTTTTAAAATATTTCTCGAAGAAGCCCTCGAGAAAAAAGGAACGTGATGATGGACAAATTTTCCTAGATCCTTCGATGGCTACCCACATGCGACGCATCTTCATCCAACAGCCACTGGAAGCGCCACTCCCTTTAAGGTACAAGTTAACTTTGACATTCCCGTATTTGAAGGTCAGATAGATGCAGATGTCAGTAGATAGATGGTTAAATCTATTGGAAGGATATTTTTTGGTTCATAATTTTTCCAATCGTGAAAAGATTATTATTGCACTCTTCAAAGTCGCTCCCCATTTCAAGGATTGGTGGGAAAACTACTGTGAACAAATGGACGAGAGAAAACCCTCACTGTTTTTAGCCACATACACTTGGAATTCTTTCTGAGATGCCATCAAGGAACAATATTACCCTGTCATGAGTTATTAAGATAAATGTATAAATTGGACCATGCTACAACAGGGAAGGTACCAAGACATGTTGAATCTCACAAACATTTTTCATACTCGCACAAAGTTGGGTATCGATGATTCTAAGCGATATTTGGCACTCAAGTGTAGTGGCTGTCTGCACAAGTACATTAGGACGAGATGGAGTTCCTGGACATCTCCTGGCTTGGCGCCACTTATCGATACACTATCAATATCGAGCATAAATTTAAATAGAAGAAGTGAGACTTTGGATCTGCGAATCCGAAGCAAGGGAAAGGCACCCCCAAATCGCAGAATGAAGAACAAAGCCAAGGTAGGGTGACCCAGGACATCCCGTCAAAGCTGCAAGAAGAGAACACCACCACGAAGAGAAAGAAGGATACATGAAAATGGCATGATTTTCATAAGAGCCCCATTCACAACATGAGTGTCAAGTCAAGAAGTCAGTGGCAGCCGAGATGAAGGCTTTCAAATTAGATGCATGTTTCGACTCTGAGTCATAACCCAATAAGGGGATTGACAAGCGGAAGCAGATTATTGGTGCGGAGCCCAGTGCCACTGTTGCCACCACCAAGATCCAAAAGATTGAGCCTGCAGATCCAGAGGAGGGGGAACGTCTCTTCCACTCATAGATGTGGGTGAAGGGTTCTCCGCTATAGTTAATTGTCAACAGCGGGAGCCAAAAGAACCTCATCTCAGCAGAGTTCTTGAAGCAGTTGGGGCTACCGACCATAGCACACCCACAGTCGTACACCATCGGGTGGCTTCACCAAGGACGCAATCTCTGCATCAGCCAACAATGTCATCTTCCCTACAACATCAAGCCCTTCATAGATGATGTACTGTGTGATTTTTCTCCTCTTGAAGTTTGTGATGTATTATTAGACCAACCATACTTGTGGAAGCGTCATGCTCTGTATGAGTTTAGGCCTTGTAATATTATTATTACTTTGGGAAACAAGTTATACAGGATACAGGAGGTAGCACCACCTACCGCCATATCTTTGATCTCTATGAAGAAATTCAGTAAGATTATTTCCACAACAGGGAAATTTGTCTTTCTTATGATTAGCCCTCAGCGCAAGAAGAAAATTGTGGCCACATCCACAGCCTCCAGGCAGGGCTCCTCCGCAAGATAGCAATAGATGGACAAGGTCGTGGAGGACTATAGGGACATCTTCACCTCACTCACAGGGGTACCCTTACATTGTCAAGTCAATCACTCTATCGATCTAACCCCAGGCATGTCGCTACACAACGAACCGATATATCGATGCTCTATTACTGAGAATAATGAAATTAAGAGGCAGATTCATGAGTTGTTTCAGAAAGGGCACATCAGGCCAAGTTTATCACCCTGTGGGAGCTCGATCATGTTGGTACAAAAGAAGGATGTGTTGGCAATATGATGCAGAGTGTTGTCCTTGATGGCAACCCACTTAATGCAGATGAAGACATGAGATTGTTGGCATGTGTTGTCCTTGATGGCAATCCACCTGATGAAGTTATTCTTGACTTGATGGACTTGGTAAATGATGTAAATCTGATGTGATATGATGTTTGTTGGCAATATGATGATGAGTGTTGTCCATGAATGGAAACCCACTTGATGAAGATGATGGCAACTTACTTGATGAAGTTGTGCTTGATAGAATATGTCTTGATGAACTAAATCTGATGTATCTACAGTGAGTACAGAAGGAAATGAAGAAAGGAATTCAGCATGTGCTAAATCTATGGTGAAAAGAGTATGTCTCAAGGCATACGCGGATCTGTCTAGGAGAAGTCGCGTATGCACGCGGGAAACAACGTGCCAAGTCGCGTATGGGCAAAAGCGCTCATAAAGTGCAAAACCAGGGGTAACCACCATGGTATTGACCCATTGTATTGGGTAGTGATTCGTCTAAATGACCCCGTCCAAGAATACCATCGGAAGTAATGTGGTTTTGGCTCATGGTATTGAAAAAGGGTAAACCTATAGAAGGAGAAGAAATTCATTGTGCAAATCATGAGTGTGGGTGCAAGATGTCTGAGCTTGAATGAATACTTCTCTCTGAAGGATATCTAAATGGAAAGGGTTACAATTGAATGATAGATCTGAATATATGATGCACCAATGATGAAGAAGGGGATCTAGATCTGGAATGTATTTTGTATCTGCTAGATCTGTTTATGGAAGGCTTAGATCTGAAATAAGGCGAACATCTGTATGAAGTAAAAGGGTAAATCTGAATTGAATATCCGATCTAAAGAAGTATGCTACTCTATAATGGTTGAAGATATATACGCTAGTTCGCCGCAGAGGAAGCGCGTATATACGCGGCTTTGCTGAAGAGAAGGTGCGTATGCGCAGTGAAATCAGCTCTGTAATTTGTACAGAAGTATACGCAGGTTGATGTGATTGAAAGCGCGTATATACGCGGTATCAGTGAAAGGAAAATGCGTATGCAAACTAGGGTTTGCTGAAGCAAGGGGAAGCTTTGGATCCAGTGTGAAAATTGATGAAACGTGGTCCGTAGAGGTGCTGAGGGTTGTAGCCTTCAGTCAGGGGGTTGTAGCTCCCTTCCAGGTGAGGCTGGTAAACGAGAGCAGGGGGTCGTAGCTCCCTTCGAGGAGAGGCTGGTAAACGAGTCAGGGGGTTGGAGCTCCCTTCCAGGAGAGGCTGGTAAACGAGCGCAGGTGGGTGCCTGCGTGCTGGTAGGAGTCTGCACCAGCACATATGTTGTAAGATGTTTTCTCTATAAAAAAATATTGAAGGCTGAGCAACTGCAGCGGTGGTTTTCTCCCGACTTGGGTTTCCACCTAAAAATCCTGGTGTTCATGTGTGATGGTTTATTCTGTTCTTACTGCACATGTTTACTGTTTATTAAACATCTGATGAATGAATGATGGAATGATATAAGTAAATAATTAATGACATAATTAGGTCTCTGTGTATACGCGAGTTTCGTAAAGGGTATCTACGTATATACGCGAGTCTGTTTCATGAAAGTAGCGTATGGGTTTTAGAAGCAAGAAAAAGTAAAAGTTTTGAATAAGCAGAAAATACTAATTCACCCCCCCCCTCTCAGTATTTTTCCCAACAGGATGAACCTGAAAAATCTATATGTTGGGCATTGAATAAGATCACTGTCTGGAATAAGTATTCAATCCCACGAATTGATGACCTTCTAGACCAGCTCAAGGGGGAAAAATATTTCAACAAGATTGACTTGAAGTTCGGTTATCACCAGGTACCAATTGAACCCTATGATGTGTGGAAGACTGCCTTCAAATCCAAGGAGGTCCTTTTTGAATGGTTGGTAATGCCTTTCGAGTTGATGAATTCACCTGCAACCTTCATGATGTTGATGGATGACATCTTGCGGCCCTTCACCAACTCATTTGTGGTAGTGTATTTGGACGACATCCTAATCTTCAGCCAAAGTCGGGAAGAGACCCTTCACCATATTCGACAGGTCTTCCAAACCCTATGTCAGCACAAATTGTGTGTCAATTTGCAGAAATTCACTTTTGGTATGACCGAGGTTCAATATATGGGGTACATCATTGATGAGCAGGGTGTGTATGTTTACCCAACCAAGATAAAAGTTATTTGGGATTAGCCAACCCAAACCACTTTAACAGAGCTCCGCAGCTTTCTAGGTATTTCCAATTTCTACTGCAGGTTCATGTTGGGTTTCTCTCATATCACTTGGTCTTTGAGTCAAGTAACCAAGGGTGGAGAAAAATAAAATTTCTATTGGTCTGAATCCCAACAAAAAGTGTTTTCCAAGTTGAAGCATCACCTCTACTTTGTACTAGTGCTCACATTACCAGACCTGTAACAACCATTTGAGATTGAGACAGATGCCTCCGACTATGCTGTTGGTGCAGTTCTTACTCAACGGGAGCATCCGATGGCATATCACAGTGAGACACCTTCAAACAAAGTCTGAAAGTATTACACCTATGGAAAAGAGATGTATTCCATTGTGTAGGCCTGCTGACAATGGAAGCATTACATTATGGAGAAGGAACCAGTCATCCACACAAACCGCCGACCCTTATAGTTCATATAGACACAAGGAACGCTACAAAATGATTTCCATCAGAAGTGGTCCACATACCTGCAACAGTTCCATTTCAACATTAAGTACAAGAAGGGAAGCATTAATAGTGGACGACATCTTGGCATATCACAGTGAGGCACTTTCAAACACAGTCTGAAAGTATTACACCTATGGCAAAGAGATGTATTCCATTGTGTAGGCCTGCCGGAAATGGAAGCAATACATTATGGAGAAGGAACCGGTCATCACACAGACCACCGACCCTTGCAGTTCATACAGACACAAGGAAAGCTGCAAAATGATTTCCATCAAAAGTGATCCACATACCTGCAACAGTTCCATTTCAACATTAAGTACAAGAGGGGCAACACCAATAGTGGACGACATCTTGCAACCCTTCACCAACTCATTCGTGGTAGTGTATTTGGACGACATCTTGATCTTCAACCAAAGTTGGGAAGATCACCTTCACCATATTCGATAGGTCCTACAAACCCCGTGTCAACACAAATTGTGCGCCAATTTTGGTACGAACTAGGTTCAATATCTGGTATACATCATTGATGAGCGGGGTGTGCATGTGGACCCAACCAAGATACAAGTTATTCAGGATTGACCATCCCAAACCACTCTAATATAGCTCTGCGGCTTTCTAGGTCTTTCCAATTTCTACCACAGGTTCGTGTTGGGTTTCTCTCATATCACTTGGCCTTTGAGTCAAGTCACCAAGGGAGGAGCGAAAGCAAAGTTCTTTTGGTTTGAATCCCAACAGAAGGTGTTTTCCAAGTTGAAGCATTGCCTCTGCTTTGCACTAGCACTCACGTTACCAGACCTATAGCAACCATTTGAGATTGAGACAGATGCCTCTGATTATGCTATTGTTGTAGTTATTACTCAGCAAGGGCATCTGGTGGCATATCATAGTGAGACACTTTCAAACACGATATGAAAGTATCCCACCTATGAAAAAAAGATGCATTCCATTATGCAGGCTTGCTGATAATGGAAACATCACATTTTGAGGAAGGAAACCATCATCCACACCAAACACTGACCCCTGTAGTTCATACAGACACAAGGAATGTTGTAGAATGATAACCATCAGAAATGGTCCACATACCTGCAACAGTTCCATTTAAACATTAAGTACAAGAAGGGAAGCACCAATAATGTTTCACACTACCTCATCCAACTGTTGGTCATGGCGTTGACCACTATCCTCGACTCTTGTGGACCCGAGACTTTGAAATGGCCACATTTTTACAAGAGTGATCCAAAATTCAACAACACATAGCAGATGCTCTTGGAAGGTGAGCAGGTTCCAAGGAAAGTTGCAAAACGATTGCCATCGGAAATGGTTCACATACCTACAACAGTTTCATTTTAACATTAATTACAAGAAGGGAAACACCAATAATGGACGACATCTTGCAACCCTTCACCAATTCATTCGTGGTAGTGTATTTGGACAAAATATTGATCTTCAACTAAAGGTGGCATATCAAAGTGAGACACTTCCAAACACAACCCTAAAGCATCCCACCTATTCCATTGTGCAGGTCTTCCGACAATGGAAATGGTCTTCCATGCAGACCACTGACCCCTGCAGTTCATACAGACACAAGGAATGTTGCAGAACGATTGCCATAAAAAATGGTCCACATACATGCAATAGTTCCATTTAAACAGTAACTACAATAAGGGAAGCACCAATATTGTTGCACACTGCTTCAGCCGACTACCAGTCATGGCGTTGACCATTGTCCTCGACTCTTGTGGACACGAGACTTCAGAATGGCCACATCTTTACAAGAGTGATCCAGAATTCGGAAACACATACCAGATGCTCTTGAAAGGTAATAAGGTTCCAAGGAAAGTTGCAAAACGATTTCCATCAGGAATGGTCCACATACCTGCAACAGTTCTATTTCAACATTAAGTACAAGAAGGGCAACACCAATAATGGATGACGTCTTGCGGCCTTTCACCAACTCATTCATGGTAGTGTATTTGGACGACATTTTGGTATGACCCAAGTTCAATATCTGTGATACATCATTGCTGAGCGAGGTGTGCATGTGGACCCAGCCAAGATACAATTTATTCGGGATTGGACAACCCAAGCCACTCTAACAGAACTCTGCAGCTTTCTAGGTCTTGCCAATTTCTACAACAGGTTCGTGTTGGGTTTCTGTCATATCACTTGGCCTTTGAGTCAAGTCACCAAGGGAAGAGCGAAAACAAAGTTCGTTTGGTCTGAATACCAATAGAAGGTGTTTGTAGAGTTGAAACATCACCTTTGCTCTCCATAGTTCTCACATTACCAGTCCTGCAAAAACCATTTGAGATTAAGATAGATGCCTTCGACTATGCTATTGGTGCAGTTCTTACTCAGCAGGGGCATCTGGTGGCATATCACAGCGAGACACTTTCAGACACAGTCTGAAAGTATCCCACCTATGAAAAATAATGTATTCCATTGTGTAGGCCTGCCGACAATGAAGACATTATATTCTGGGGAAGTAAACGGTCATTCACACAGACCACCGACCCCTGTAGTTCATACAGACACAATGAAAGTTGCAGAACGATAGCCATAAGAAATGTTCAGCATACCTGCAACAGTTCCATTTAAACATTAAGTACACGAAGGGAAGCACCAATAATGTTGCACACTTCCTTAGCCGACTGTTGGTCATGGCACTGACCATTGTCCTCGACTCTTGTCGACATGAGACTTTGGAATGGCCACATCTTTACAAGAGTGATCCGGAATTCGGCAACACATACCAGATGCTCTTAGAAGGTGAGGAGGTTCTAGACTTTCACATCTAAGACGCTCTATTATGCCACCTAGGACACTAATGTGTACAATCAAGCGAGCGTGCCAAGATGATTTGGGAGGCGCACTACAGTCAATTCACTGGACATTTTGGGGTAGAAAATGCAGTGGAAATATTGCATAAGCATTTTTATTGTCCAAACCTTCGACAAGATGTTGGGAAGTACATTAGATCCTGCACTGCCTGTACCACTTTCAAACCTATAATCAAGAAGCAAGGTCTGTATTCTCATTTGCCTACTCCTAGTCGGCCTTGGGAATCCATCTCCATGGATTATAGGTCGGGCCTTCTCTCTACCAAGCATGGTGACGACTGTGTTTTTGTGGTCATCGATAGATTCTCTAAGATGGCCATTCTGGCGGCCTGCAAGAAGAGTATCTCAGCAGAATCCACTACCAAACTCTTCTTTGAACGAGTATGGGTACACTTTGGGATTCCACAATCCATTATCTCAGATCGGGAGAGTCGGTTCCTAAGTGCATTTTGGTCAAGCCTCTGGTCGTTGTTGGATACCAAGCTCACTAAGTCCACGACCTTTCACCCCCAAACTGATGGCCAAAAAAAGGCCATCCACATGATGATCATGCAGATCTTACTCATTGTTGGGGCAAAATAATTGCCTGTCATTTAATTTGTCAACCTGGAGGTTACGTAAGCTTGTGAAGCATGCGTGCACTGTATGTGCTAGAAATTATCTTTCAGTTTAGATCAATCTAACTACAGAATAGCGAAAACCAATTCATCTAATCTATAAAATCAAATAATGAAAATGAAATTCAACTAAGCTATGAAATCAAGTAACGAAAAGGAAGAAAACTAATTCAAAAGAAAATATAACGCGAAATCACACTTGCAAGAATTGAAATTTTAATCTAAGAAAACATTTCAAAGCATGTAAAGAAAAACAACTAATGTGTATTTAGTTACTCCAACATTCAATATGAAGTGTCACCTTCTTGAGATGATGTTAAGTAACCAACTATACCTAATGATCTAGAAAAGAAAGTAAAGTATGCAGAAGATAACTCAGTAATTGCATTAATTAAACATTCAATCATTTAGTTTTGAAATATGAAAGAATTTAATTCTTGGAATGACCTTTAGGAATATCAGAGATGCAACTAAATGATAATATAAAAGCAGATGTAAAAGAATGTAAAGCTAACTGTGAACAATTAATGTATGTTTGATTTACTCCAACATTCACTCTGAAGTATTACCCTCTTGAGATGTTGTGTAAGAAATCAATTATACCTTATTTTCTAAGTTCCTAGAAAGCAAGTAAAATGTGCAGAGGAAAAAATCTCAATAACTGTATGAATTAGACATTCAATCATTTAGTTTAGAATCATCTTCTTGAAATGACCTTTACGAACATCCATTGACACAATTAATTGATAATTCTATTCTAAGAAAGTAAATGACAGAACACAAAAGGACACTAAATAACAGAACATAAAAGTAAAACTCAATGATTGTATAGGTTGAATATTCAATCACCCAATTTGGAAGTATGACAAGACACCTTCTTGGCTTGATCTTTTATTCAATTATACAATGAATTGATAGTTTGATCAAGAAAGTAAATAACATAACATGAAAGGAAACTAAATAACTCTGAGTTTTCTTGCCTCAAACTTAATCCAATTGAAAAATAGATAAATCTAACGTTTTGAAATGTTTTTAGAAAGGCAAAGATTACACAGTTATTCTAAAACTAATACTAAGAAAACAAATAAAATTTAATCTATAAAAGCAAGTAAATCTCACACATTTTAGGCAACTGATCTAAAAGTATGAGAGATGGTAAATCGAGATGCTCCATATGTAGGAAAAACCAAATCAAAATGAAGGAACATTCATGAGTAAGGTGCCACCATTAGGGGAATTTTGAAGTCTAAAATGGGTCTCTTAAAGAAATAATAAAATAATAGCTAAACCAATAAAATAATATTTATGAATTTGCAATTCACTTTTTGCACCACAATCCATGTAACCATAGTTAAATTCAATTCAAAAGTTGTATCAAAATAAAATTAATAAAAAAAATTGTATTGATGTGACTATAAATATGAATGAATTTTTCAAGAAAAAGTCATTATCATTAAACAACTAATGCATTTGTTCTTTGTACTTAAATAACTTAAAATAAAATATAAATGTAAATTTATAAATTCTTAATTATTATATGTTATTAATTAAAATTTATATTATTTAAATTGTATAATAACATGTAATTAATATACTATATAAAAATAATATATTATAATATAATATAATAAATGTATAGGGATATGCATTGTTTATTTCAATAAATATGAAATGAAAATAATATATTTTATTCAAAAAGTGTGAAATGACATTTAGTATGAGTACTTTACTTTGACTTTAAAAGTACTTAAAACACTACCATGGTTAACCATGAGTTTTTATCCACCATTGAGAATGTGACAAGTAAGTAATTTTAACTCAATCAATGCCACTTCAACCATTAGGGATGATGTCATCCCCTAAAATGTGATTGGTTCTCATAAAGAGAATTTTGATTGTACATTTTCCTTAGGAGGCCCATTTTAGACCTCAAAATTCCCCTAATGCAATCTAATTCTGTATTCAAACCTTGATCATAACTCCAATTTTACACATGATTTGATAGGAGAAAGTTTCCCCTATTTATACAAAAAGATGAGAAACTATCTCATTAATGAGAGTCCATGATTCTCTCTCTATATCTCTAGAGTTACAATCCAAATAGAAAGTGACAAGGCACATGTCTTCTTAGAGTTACAATACAAATAGGAAATGAGACATATCTTTATGATCCCATGATCTTCTCCATCCAAATTCAATTTGGCCTTAGGAGGCCACATAAGAGTTTTTTGGAAGCTTATTTTTGACCTACATATGGAAACAAACTCATTCCACTTGTTAGGTATAAGTATGTGCATATTATTTTCTAATTTTAACCACAAATTCACTCAAAAATACTAGGAATTAATAAAGTTTGGAAAAACACAAATATAACCCAATAGTGGTAATGGTAAGGTAAATGTAATGAAATGGAGGTGGAGTGAAGGTGATAATGTGAAAATTTAGGTGAGAATGTAATGGAAGTAAATGACAATTTCAAGGCCCAACATACCTCCCAACTGAAGCTATTGCATGTCCTCATGCAAGCTATTACATTAATTTTTTTTTATCCTTTGAGATTTGACTTAACTTTGCATGATATCATTTGATAACTTCATACTTCTGCAAAGTCTTTTTAGTTGAATTACAACATGGCTAGTTCTTGTGTTTCAACCATATTTTGTTGTTGCATTCAATTTTGATCTTTGAACTTTCTATAATGATAATTTGATTATTGTTGCAAAGTATATCTTTATTGGATTGCATCATGGTTGGTTCTTGTGTAACAACCATGATTGTGTCTGCATCCAATTATGTTTTAAGTAATTTTGAAAAGACATTGTATGCTCATAATAATAATGCAATAGTTAATATATTTTGAAAGTATGTGGGCTTTTGAATGTGATATGAATGTAAAAAATGTGAATATGAATGTATCCCCCCCCCCCCACCCCCCAACTGATAGTATTGACAATTTTATGAAATGAGGAAAAGAAGTGTTTTTTTCCAAAAATATCATTCTAGATTTTCAAGGAATTTTATGGTAAAAAGTTGGAAAATGACATACCTTAACTTACCCTTTGAAAATGGATGAGCTGCATGTGTGGTGGCTAAATTCTGATCTTATTCTTCTTCATGTGGTTGTACAAGTTATGGATAAAAGATTCAAGATGAATTTTTATTGCTTCTACTAAAACTGTTGAATTTGCTGCGAAATGATGTTGATTTTGCAGCTGTCCTCTGATTTTGTAGTTTCCATCTAATTATGTTATTGCCCTTTGATTCTGCAGTTTTCATTTGATTCTGCTGTTGTTATCTAATTCTACAGATATCATCTGATTCTGTTGCTGTCATCTGATTTTGCAGCTGCTGTCTGATTCTGCAGCTGCGGAATGGTGTTGATTTGTTGTAGCTGCATATCTTCTTCATTTGCTTCAAAATTCTGAAAATGATATTCATGTCTTCAAAACTCGTTGGCATAATTCTTGCTATGCGAATAGATGCTCTGATGTTGAACATAGCAGGAAATTGTTGACTTAGTGGCCATTAATGGATGCCACTAGTCAACACGAGAACTTTCACCATTGATGAAAATGAGAGTTAAGATGCCCAAACACATTTTGCTAGGTACGAATGATTTTTCTGTTGTCGAGTACCTAGAAGATCCGATGAACAAGGGACATTAATGTATTCCCATTGTTCGTCAGCCATAAGACTTGCCATTAAGGCATGCAAGCCTCAAGGTGTTTTTGTAAGGATTTTATATTCAAAGGACTATGGAATCAATAATTTGCATTGAAGTAAGGTTTATTTGCGAAATGAGAAGGATAGGAGAAGGAAAATGGAAATGGAAGATGAAAATGGAAAATGACAATGGGAAATAAGCATGTAAGTGAGCTTCTTGCTTTTATTTGTGGGTTAGGAGTAGAAAAAAAGTAATGGAAAGTGTATGTGAAAAAAATGAACAATTGACTCTTGCCTGGAAAATAACCATGGCTTGCTTTGAATTGCTTGGTTGGATTTATAATTCAAAAGGGAGGAAAGGTAATGGTCTTAGATGGATATGGATATGGACTTGTTCTTATGTTTCTCATGGAATTGGTCCTTTGAAGACCAATTGTGCGCACAATTGGTTTCCTTCAATGATCGTTCGATCATACAAAACCTGCAAAAACTTGGCATAAAGAACATAAGTGTGTTAAAAAATAAATGGCCAATTTCTTCCTGACGCAAAACTTGAATGCCAAAATAAAACAGATTAAGGGAAATCAGAAGTGTTATATTCAGTCCAATTCATGATATATCGATAACAATCCATTTTTGAAAAAAATAACCATGAAAAATAAATCAACTCCCTATTGTCAGAGGACTTCATGCAATGTGCTCAGTAATATGATTGGCATCAAAGATTCGATGTGTCCTGCAAGTTAAATCTTCATAGAAAAATACACAGCAACAATAAATTTTTAATGCCAAATATTCAGAAATCATCTAAATAATCTTTCGATTATTCTACAAATTATTGTCAAATTGAATCGTCATCTGTGCTGCGAAAGCATGTTGTCAAAAACATTTGAAATAGTAAAAAAGTACTTGCACGAAAAAATATTTCAATCAAATTTTGCAAGTATTTTTTGCCTTATAAATCGCTCCAATAAATCAATTGTATATGCAAATTTTTTTATTTGTCATATTTTTATTTTATATATATATATATATATATATATATATATATATTATTTTTAATGATGAGACACCTAGGGAATGTGACATGTATCTAAAATCAAATTTATTAAATCAAATTAGACTCTTCGACCACATGCCATGTGGAGCAGAGTTTTTTGTTCACTTGGATTCTTCTAAAATCAAATTTATTAAATCAAATTGGACTCTTAGATCACATGCTATGTGAAGAAGAGTTTTTTATTCCTTGGATTCGTCTGCTTTCAACTTGCCATGTTTAAACAGTTCAAAATAAATCATTTTTTCCTCATGAAATCTGCAAAACGGACCTCGAAGAACCCTGAATTTCCCCTAAATGGTTGCGAAATCTAGCAAATTCCTTGCAAGTCACCTAATTTACCCCATTCCTGAAAAACCCATGTTTTATTTTTTTCTAATTCGCCTCGGTTTGCTTAGAAAATTCGTTTTAAAATCGGGTGTTTTTAATAGTTATGCATTTCTGGCAATTTCGTTTTCTGACAATTACTTTTGCAAAAAAAACAAAATTGTTGTGGTTTGATTTATTTTATTTGCAGGTTTTGATGTGCACAAAGAAGTTCAAATCGATCTCCCTCATTCCAATTACCTGCAATGGAATTTGCAATCTTCATCAATAGTTTCTTCATGTGATACACTTTCATTGTCTGTCTCTACAATTGAATCTGCAATCTTTTTTTCATCAGCAATTTGCAATCTTCTCTTCATCGACAATTTTTTCATCTGATACACCTTCATTCTCTGTCTCTGCAACTTTTAAAGTCGATTTCTAATAACTGTTGCTTGAGGAAGATCGAATATGGAAAAGAGAAGGTTCAGTTTTTATTGCAGTGCATGGGTATTTGTGTGGATTGAAGGCATGCACATATGCGTAAGGCCAAGCCAAAGGCTGGCCTCACGCATATGCGTGGGCCTTCTTTCCATGGGCAAATTTTTATTTTTATTTTTTTATCATTTTTTTTTTTTTAAAGAAAAATTGTGCACATGCAATTCAATAAATCAGAAAAATGATTGAGAGGATGCAAAACATTAAAATTTGTAGAACTGATAAAAGAATGATCATGAATCAAACGATGATTTTCAATAGAATTGTAGATTGATTTCTAACAAAATTTTTAATGAATATTTGAATTTTAATTTTTAAATTGAATGATTTGACTGTCTGATCTTCCAGGTCGCAACGAGGCGCAGGAAGAGAGCATACTAATCAGCGTCGTTAAATAAACTCATATTTTCACATACAAATTTTATTTCTGATGGTGATAAAAAAAGAAGTGATTCTTACTATGTCACTGAAATTTATTCAAAATGAATTAATCAACGTTGATTGTTATTATTATTTTTTGAAAACAAAATAGTAAAAAAATTCTAAAATTCTAGGCAAGCTTGGTTTTATTTTTATTTTTCCTATCTATCTAAAAAATATTTTTATTTTATTTTTAAGTATATTCATGCTTCCAATGAAGCCATTTATGGATTAGAATCTTTGAAATATTCATATCCAAACTTGAAAAATGTACCTGATTGTTTGTAAGGATATGAAAAATCGTCTCGATCTTTCGATTTGCTGCAAGGATCTCTTGAAGAATTGATGAATGTTGTGGCACAATTGATTTTTGATACCATTCTTCAATGTAATCTTTGGGCTGCATTTTAGATCCTCTATCCATAAATGGTTAGTAAAAACTAAAAAAATAAATAAAATACACTCTAGACTGAAAGCTAGTTCCTATGCACACTTCCCCGATAACGACGCCAAAGTGTTGGGGAAAAATAATTTCCTGTCATTTAATTTGTCAACCCGGGGTTTTCATAAGCTTGTGAAGCATGCATGCACTGTATGTGCTAGAAATTATCTTTCAGTTTAGATCAATCTAACTACATAATAACGAAAACCAATTCATCTAATATATAAAATCAAATAATGAAAATGAAATTCAACTAACCTATGAAATCAAGTAACGAAAAGAAAGAAAACAAATTCAAAATAAAATATAGCGCGCAATCACACTTGCAAGAATTGAAATTTAATCTAAGAAAGCATTTCAAAGCATGTAAATAAAAACAACTAATGTATATTTAGTTACTCCAACGTTCAATATGAAGTGTCACCTTCTTGAGATGATGTTAAGTAACCAACTATACCTAATGATCTAGAAAAGCAAGTAAAGTATGCAAAAGATAACTCGGTAATTGCATTAATTAAACATTCAATCATTCACTCTTGAAATATGATGGAATCAACTTCTCGGAATGACCTTTAGGAATATCAGTGATGCAACTAAATGAGAATCTAAAAGCAGATGTAAAAGAATGTACAGCTAACTGTGAACAACTAATGTATGTTTGATTTACTCCAACATTGACTCTGAAGTATTACCCTCTTGATATGTTGTGTAAGAAATCAATTATACCTTAGTTTCCAAGTTCCTAGAAAGCAAGTAAAATGTGCAAAGGAAAAAAACTAAATAATTGTATGAATTAGACATTCAATCATTTAGTTCAGAATCATCTTCTTGAAATGACCTTTGAGAACATCCATTGACAATTAATTGATAATTCTATTCTAATAAAGTAAATGACAGAACATGAAAGGAAACTAAATAATAGAACATAAAAGTAAAACTCAATGATTGTATAGGTTGAACATTCGATCACCCAATTTGGAAGTATGACAAGAAACTTTCTTGGCTTGATCTTTTATCCAATAATACAATGAATTGATAGTTTGATCTAAGAAAATAAATAACAGAACATGAAAACAAAATAAATAACTGTGAGTTTTATTGTCTCAAACTTAATCCAATTGGAAAATAGATAAATCTAACATTTTGAATTTTTTTTTAAAAGACAAAGATTACACAGTTATTCTAAAAATAATACTAAGAAAGTAAATAAACTTTAATCTATAAAAGCAAGTAAATCTCACACATTTTAGGCAGTTGATCTAAAAGTATGAGAGATGTTAAATCGAGATGCTCCATATGTAGGCAAAACCAAATCAAAATGAAGGAACATTCATGAATAAGGTGCCACAATCTAATTATGTATTCAAAACTTGAGCATAACTCCAATTTTACACATGATTTGATAGGAGAAAGTTTCCCCTATTTATACAAAAAGATGAGAAGCTATCTCATTAATGAGAGTCCATGAATCTCTCTCTATATCTCTAGAGTTACAATCCAAATAGGAAGTGATAAGGCACATGTATTCTTAGAGTTACAATACAAATAGGAAATGAGACACATATCCTTATGATCCCATGATCTTCTCCATCCAAATTCGAATTTGGCCTTAGGAGGCCACATAAGAGTCTTTTGGAAGCTTCTTTTTGACCTACACATGGCAACAAACTCATTCCACTTGTTAGGTATAAGTATGTGCATATTATTTTCTAATTTTTAACCACAAATTCACTTAAAAATACTAGGAATTAATAAAGTTTGGAAAAACACAAATGTAACCCAATAGTGGTAATGGTAAGATAAATATACTGAAATGGAGGTGGTGTGAAGGTGATAATATGGAAATATAAGTGAGAATGTAATGGAATTAAATGACAATTTCAAGGCCCAACACTCATGTATAACTCGAAGCACCCATGCACATGGGATGAGAGCATCCCCTATGTCCAACACCGATAAAATAGGGCTCTCCACAGCTCAATTAGCCATAGACCCTTTTCAGGTGGGACTGGGATTCCAACCACTATGCCCCATTGATTTTGTCATACCATTTGCAAATACTCAAGCAGATTCGGCTCATATCTAGTTTGAAGTTGACAGGGCTAACAACTTCATTTAGTGCATTCATCACATCCACCAGCAGGTCTATGACATATTGGATAGAGCAAATGCAAAGTACAAGAAACATCATGATCAACATCGAATGCCACACAGGTTCCAAGTGGGTGAAAAAGTTTTGTTACATTTGTAGAATGTGTGCCTCGCTAGGCCCCACCGCAAGCTTTGCCTGCTCCGATATGGGTCTTAACACCATAACTAAGGTTGTAGGGAACAATGCTTTCGAGCTCAACCTTCCACCGTTCCTTGGCCTGCACCTAGTATTCAATGTGGACCGACTATAGACATACTTTCCTCCATTGTTGGAGACATTTGATGTTCCTTAGCAGTTGACACCAATATATCTCTACACAAGCTGTATCGAGCAAGCACAACTAATAATATCATGGATACACAGATCAAGAACACTCGTCAGCATAGGATCAAGCTATATCGAGTTGTCAAAGTAAGACGACTCCTTCACCAGGGCAAGTGGCTCACCAAGGGCCAATTTCAACAGAAATTTCCTCAGCTCATGGAGGGCCTGCACGCAATGGGTACCATTGCTTCCTAAGGGGGGAATACTGATCTACGTGGATATTGGTGTCCACACACCTATTCCACCTATACCTTAAATCGGTTTCATTCATATCCTTGATTGTAGTAGCATTTAATATTTCTAGCAGGTTTTGGGTCTCGAACTTTCGGAGCTATTTTGACGCCCTAAATGGTATTTTTTTAGGACCGCTGCTATCACAAATCCTGTAGTAATTGGAGATATATTTCTAGCGAGGTATCGTATGTGCCAAACGAAGATCACATGAACAAATCATGACCCTGGGAATTTAGTTGCCCAACTAACCCCAACAAGGCCAACAAACTCTTGGTGTTCCATATCCTAAGGGTTAGGTTTCCGGTTGTTTAGTATTTCCCTTTATTGTTCAATAACAAAAAGGCCCTTCAGCCTCATTTTAACACAGTTCAGACGCATGTAGCTGTCACATCTCTTCTCAGAGATGAGCTACCATAGCCCGAGCCAGTTTATTTCCATTTTGTATGTAAGCATATTTCAGTTATTTAATGTTAATGTAATGAAGTTTTATTTTTGCTGCATATCTGTGTTTTGTTTCATTCCCGCATAAGTCTGGATCAGTGGTCTTAGAGACTTATTCTCTTTCTCTGTTTTTTTTTGCATGTCCCCAAGGAGGTTAGGGTATAAGGAGTTAAGGCTCGAACTATTGATTTCTGGTAGCATCAGATGCCCTTTGAGTCTCAAAATTTGCAGTGAGGCTTAAACACATGTATCCCAGATAAACCAAAATTTGTTTTTGGAAATTCCACCCCGATTGTATTCTATTGAAAAAAAAAATTATTTTAAAAGGACCCTAAGTCTAAACTTAGGAAAATAAAATAATTAAAGTGAATTAATAGAATATGGATGTGAATGTTCTATAAAAGGCGAATCAAGTCAAAAGTTAATCTTAGCCATTGATTAGAGATCTAATCTGGGTCGTTGAAGTTTCAACGAGAAGACTATGAGAATGGCTTGAAGGGTCATTTGGAAAACACATAGAAATGGAGAAAGAATGCAGAGATCGAATTTCTTTAGTGAGCAGTGCTCAGGGAGAATATTGATCAAGAGGATTCTCACAGAGAGGGGTAGGGATAATTTTTAGAATGAATAATTCTGTATTTGGAGAGTGCATAGAGAGAAGGTATAAAAAGCCACAGACAGTTGCGCAAGCCAGTGACGTAGAGCTTATGCTGGGAATGCGTAAAGTTGCAGAGGGAGTTTCTTTTTATGTTGAGGAGACAACAGAGGATCAATGTTAGTTCTTGGAGGGTATTTTCGGAGGGCAGAATATCCCAGTTTCCAGCCAACAGAGAGTTCCAGCGCAGAAATAGAGAGCAGCTGGAGTTGTGAAACAGAGACTACGCAAAGGCAGCGTAGAGCACCTCATTTCAGGTGCAGGTCATTGTCGAGTTCGCGTGGCAGAGGATTTATGTCTCACGAGATATTGTTTGTCAGATTTCTCCATATCATTTGTCAGATTTGACAATCATAGATTTGTATTCAAAAAATTGTTGCATAATATACAAACCCTTAGTTGCTGCACTGATTTTCCCACACTGGTGTTTTCCAGGGACAATTGTCCAAAAATAATGCGTTAATGTGTGTATACTTGTGCTAGTATTTTTCTTTGTATTTTTATTGTGAAGACTACAGTGTATTTTATCTCGATATTTACCATAGCATAGGTTAAATAATTTGTTTAGTTAAACAAATAGAAGAAATTTAATTAGTTGCTTCAATAGGATTCCGTGTAGTGGAATTTTCACATGGTAGTAGGAAACTACAAATAAATTGTTAATTTAAAATTAACAATTAAGTGAATATCTTCCAGTTGCTGCAACAAGATTCCAGATTTTCGGAATTTTCACATGGTATCAGAGCTTCTTTAAGCTGAGTGAAGGAGGAGAAAAGAACAAATCTGGTAGATCCAACGTTGAAGTAGAAGTTGGGGATCAAAGAGTTGCATAAGCAACAGATCAATTTCCCAGTGAAGTGCGTAGTCCAAGCAAGGAGGGCTAGATCAACAAGGAAAATATCTATTTCAATGAGCCGACGAAGAGGTAGGATTTTTCCAGATTGTTGTTTGTCTGAGACAGAGGGCACATCACAACAGATCTATGCAAATCAACAGTTGGAGGGACACAGTTGGTTGTGCAACAATTATTTCTGGTGCAGAAGCCGAAGGAAGAGTAGTTGAAGACACTTTTTGGGATTTATGACCTCAGAGAGTTTCTTGCTCAAGAAACTCAGATTTCCCATGTAGAAGCAACAGAGTTTGTGGCTTGCTCCAATAGGGAGTGTGTAAAGCCCGCTGCCAGAGGGTTGGAGGTAGTAGATCGACATTAGTTGGGTGAGATGGCCATTAGTGGATTGCGTGACCAAGACCGATTGGAGGGTGCCTCCAACTGCGTAATCTGGAAGGCAAGGGTTTCCTTCCTTCTAGATGAACATGACTGCAAGAACTTTATTGACAGTGCTTAGGTTGAACCGGTGGATGCAGCGCAGTTAAGGGCCTTCAAGAAGATATTGCTAAGGCCAAGAGGTTGATCCTCAACGAAGTGAAGGATCATATTGTTTCACACATTTCTGGAAAAGGGATAGCCAAGGAGATGTGGGATGTGTTGGCCACCCTATATCAAAGGTCTTCCAAGCAGAGGAAAATGTTTATGGAGGAGAAAATGAGGACCACCAGGATGCAGAAGGGAGAGCGGATGGATCCATTCATGTCTAGACTTTAGGATAACCGAGATCATCTTGAAGTTGCGGGATCAACTCCTCAGGCCACAGAGATGGTCAGACTTGCCTTAAATTCCTTGTCTAAAGACTATCAAGTATTTTTCTAGAGCATCCTGTGTGGAGAGAAGTTACCAGATTGGAAAGCAATGTAGGCATCTCTTCAACAAGAAGAGATGAGGAGGGACTTTCTCAAGTGTCAACTTGAGAGAAGCAATAGCAGTGGTTTGAAGGTCAAGAAGGAGGAGGAGGAGAATGTAAACCTTTCATAAAAGGGGCAGCAAGAGCAGCGCAAGAGGAAGAAGGATCTTTCCAAAATCAAATGCTTCCGGTGTGGCGAGATGGGACATTACATTACACAATGTGCTCTCAGGAAGAAGGACAAGGATGAGAAGCATAATCCTAAAGTCGGAGCAACAAATATAGAGGAGGAGGAATTCACGATGATTGCCCATATACCTCCAGGAGGGAGGTGGGGTGATTTGGAGTTGTAGACCCAAATATCGACAAGTTGGGCATGATCCTTGAGGATTCCACCTCTCGGATCATCACCTTGCTACAAAAGCCCAAATCAGAAGTAGCAGGATGGATGGGTGCCAGTTCATGCAGAGGAGTGCATAAGTGATAGTGCAGTAATTAACAGTGCCAGAGTCTGAGTAGGACAAAGCAGAGTTGGCACAGTGCAAGAAGACACAGTGCAAAAGCGAGTTGTAGCATAGCAGCTTCAGAGGGACAACACAGAGGCTAGAAAAAATTAGATTTTATCACTGAGATGCATCATACTTGTCCAATTTTGGATGTTTTTTAGTTTCAATAAGAAACTGTGATGCAATGCAGTAGCAGTTGGTAGTGGTAGAGTCAGTAGTAGCACAGATGCAAGATTGAGAGGGAGTTGTAGTACAGATGCATTTTTGGCAGTGGCAGTATTGTGAACATTTCTAAATCAAAATCCAATAGTAGTGACTCATATTATTTCTTCTACTTATCATTCCAGTAAAAAGTTATTTACAAAAATTACTTTAGTAAATATCGAAATAAATTCTAATGCAACGTTCACAATAAAAATATTGAGACAAGATATAAAGAAATACAAGCACAAGAATGATACAATTATTTTTGGATAGTTGTCCCCGAAAAAACCCAATTTGGGAAAACCGCTGTAGTAGATGAGGGTTTCTTTATTATTCTTCAACAAAATATCTTGTACAAGAAACAATCAGTCATAATGAAGAGAAATATCTATGATAACATTAGAGAAAATTTTCTCACAAATATAGATGAGAACTTGATCCATAAGAGGCCCTGCTGCCTCTTCTGCATCAGCACTGCATGAGGACTGCGCAATTCTGCATCACTACATTTTGTTTTCCCTCTGATGCTTCTAAGTTGTCCCTTCTCTGCACTGCGTCCCCGACTCTTGCACTCTCGATTGAAGTTGATACCCTCTCTCTCCTCTCCACCTTCAGGCTGCAACTCTCCCTCTGAATCGATTTCTTCTTTCTGGAAAATTGATCTTACTTGGGCAACTAAGTATTTGCCTGGTGTGTTTTCCAAATGACCCTCAAGCTTCCTTAAATAATATTCTAGTTGAAATTCAATGACTCAGATTAAAAGCTAATAAATGGTTAAAATCATTTTGACTTGATCCTCATCTTCTTCTAGAAGTTACACCCATAGTTTAGATTAATACCCATTAATTATTTTAATTTCCTAAGTTTAGACTTAGGGTCCCATTAAAAATAATTAATTTATCAAATAAAACAGTCTCCGGGTGAAATTTCCCCAAACAATTTCTAGGTTATCTGGAATACATGTGTCTAAGCCTCTCCACAAAATTTGAAACTTAAAGCACATCCGATGCAACCCCAAATCAACAAGTATCAGCAGTAGTACAGATGCAACGTTTGCACAGAGTTGGTGGACAACAGTAGCGCAGAGGGAGATGTTATAGAGTCAGAGCAGTGCTCAGAGGATGTATTGCTAGAGCACATTCCTCGCTAAGAGGGAGTGTTGATTTCTGGTAGCACCGGATGTGCTCTAAGTGTCAAAATTTTCAGGGAGGATTAGAAACATGTATTCCAGATAACCCATAAATAGTTTTGGGAAATTCCACCTGGATTGTATTTTATTGAAAAAAATTAATTACTTTTAAGGCACATGTATTGCAGATAACCTAAAAATTGTTTTGGGAAATTCCACCTGAATTGTATTTTATTGAAAAAAATTAATTACTTCAAAAGGACCCTAAGTCTAAACTTAGGAAAATAAAATAATTAAAGTGAATTATTAGAATATGGGTGTGAATGTTATAGAAAAGGCAGATCAAGTCAAAAGTAAATTTTAGCCAATGATTAGAGATCTCATCTGGGTCGTTAAAGTTTCAACGAGAAGATTATAAGAATGGCTTGAAGGGTCATTTTGAAAACACATCAAGAAGGAGAAAGAATTTGGAGATCGAAATTCTTTAGTGAGCAGTGCTTAGGGAGAAGATCGATCGAGAGGATTCTCACAGAGAGGGGCAGGGATAATTTTCAAAAGGAAGAATTCTGGATCTGGTGAGTGTATAGAGAGAAGGCAGCAAAAGCCACAGGCAGCTACGTAGAGCCAGTGACACAGTGCTTACACTGGGACTACGCAAAGTTGCAGAGGGAGTTTCATTTTCTGTTGAAGAGACAACATAGGATCAGTGCCAGTTCCCGGAGGGTATTTTAGAGAGAAAAAGATTCCAGTTGCCAGCTAGCAGAGAGATCGTGTGTAGAGATAGAGAGAAATTGCAGTTGTGACACAGAGACTGCGTGGAAGATGCAGTCAGTACACAGAGGTAGTGTAAAGAAGCTCGTTTTAGGTGCAGGTCAGTGTTGGGTTCAGGTGGCAGAGTGAGTTTTGTCTCATGAGATATTTTTTGTCAGATTTCTCCACATGATTTTTCAGATTCGACAATCATAGATTTGTACTCAGAAAATTACTACATATTATATAAACCCCCAGCTGTTGCAACGATTTTCCTAGTTTGGGTTTTTCCGAGGAAAATTGTCCAAAAATAATGGTGTTAATGTGTGTATACTTGTGTTAGTATTTTTCTTTGTATTTCGACATTTACCGTAGCATATGTTAAATAATTCGTTCAATTAAACAAATAGGTGAAATTTAATCAGTTGTTGCAGTAGGATTCCGAGTAGCAAAATTTTCACATGGTAGTAGGAAATTGGAAATAAATTATTAAGTTAAAATTAACAATTAGGTGAACATCTTTCAATTGCTACAATAGGATTCCAAATTTTCAGAATTTTCACACGACCTGGTTGAAACTTTGCAAGACCATCCTTGCAAAAATCAACGGCCTCACATGGCAGAAGAAAAAAAAGATGAGGGAGCAGGAGATCCTTTAAAAATATTTCTCGAAGAATCCCTCGAATGACAAAGGAACACGATGATGGAAAACTTTTCCCAGATCCTTCGACAACTACCCACAGGTGACACATCTTCATCCGGCAGCCACTCTGGAAGTGCCACACCTTTTTAAGGTACAAGTTAACTTTGGAATTCCCATATTTGAAGGCTAGATTGATGTGAATTTCATATCAGTTCATGACTTTTCCAACAAGGAAAAGATTACTTTTGCACTCCTAAAGGTCGCCCCCCATGTCAAGGATTGGTGGGAAACCTACTATGAACAAAAGGACGAGAGAGAACCCTCACTGTTTTCAGTCGCACCCACTTAGAATTCTTTCCAAGATGCCATCAAGGAATGATATTACCCTATCGAGAGCTATGAAGATAAATATATAGTGGACCATGCTGCAGCAGGGAAGGTACCAAGATGTTTCGGAGTTCACAAAAATTTTTCATACCCTTCGCACGAAGTTGGGTATCAAGGATTTTGAGTGGAATTTGGTACTCAAGTACCGCGACTGTCTACACAAGTACATCCTGGATGGGATGGAATCCCTAGACATCTCCTCGCTCAACACCGCCTATCGATATGTTGTTAAGATCAAGCAGAAATTTAAACAAAATAATGGAGACTTTGGATCTACAGATCCGAAGCAAGGGAAAGGCGCCCTAAACCACAAAACAAAGGACAAAGCCAAAGCAGGGCGACCCTAGACAACCCGTCGAAGCCACAAACAAAACAAACACCACAAAGACAAAGAAGGATACATGAAAATGGTGTGAGTTCCATAACAACCCCACTCACAACAAAAGTGAGTGTTGAGCCAAGCAGTCACTAGTGGTCAAGCTGAAAGCTTCCGAATTAGATGCATGTTCCGACTTTGAGTCAAAACCCGACAAGGGGAATGACAAAGGGAAGCAAATTATTTATGTAGAACCCAGTGCCATCGTTGCCACCACTAAGATCTGAAAGATTGAACCCGAAGATCTAGAGGAGGGGGAGCATCTCTTCCACTCACATATGTGGGTGAAGGATTCTCCGCTACAGTTCATTGTCAACAACGACAGCCAAAATAACCTCATCTCAGCAGAGATTTTGAAGCGGTTGGGCCTACCGACCACAACAGACTCGCAACCATACACCATTGGGTGGCTTCACCAAAGACGAGATATCCACATCAGGCATCAGTGTCGCCTTCCCCACAACATCAAGCCCTTCACAGGTGAGGTACTATGTGATTTTTCTCCTCGTGAAGTTTTTCATGTATTATTAGGCCAACCATACTTGTGGAAACGTCATGTTGTGTATGATTCTATGCCTCGCACTGTTATTATTACTTTGGGCAATAATTTATACCGAATACTAGAGGTAGCACAACCTACCGCCATCTCTTTGATCGCTGCGAAGCAATGCAGTAAGATCATTTCCACAACTACGAAATTTGTTTTCCTTATGGTTCTCCCTCAAGGCAAGAATAATATTGTTGCCACATCCACAACCTATAGGAAGGGCTCCTCTGCACAACAACACCAGATGGGCAAGGTCGTGGAGGAGCACAGGGACATCTTCACCTCACCCACAGGGGCACCGCTACATTTTCAGGTCAAGCACTCTATCGATCTGACCCCAAGCATGTTGCTACCCAACAGACCAATCTATCAGCATTGATCTAGGTGGATTTTGGTGGCCACCCTCCTATTCCACCTAAACCTCTAGTCGGTTTCATTAGTTTCCTTGATTGTAGTAACATTTACTATTTTTAGCAAATTTTCAGGTCCTAAATTTTCGAAGTTGTTTTGATCCACTAAATGACATTTTTTAGGCCTTCCACAGGCCCATAGCCATAGGCTACTGCAAATCCTATAGTACTCGGAGAGATATTTCTAACGAGATAACGTATGTGCCAAAAAAAGATGATATGAGCAAGTTACGACCCCAGGAAGTTGGCTACCCAAATGACCCCAATGGGGCCGACAAACTCTTGGTGTTCCATATCATATGGTTAGGTTTTTTATTGTTTAGGGATTCCCTTTGTTTTTCAATAATAAAAAGACCCTTGAGCCTCATTGTAACACAGTTCAAAGGTATGTCGCTACCACATCTCTTCTTAGAGATAAGCTACCATCGCCCAAGCTAGTTTATTTCCATTCTGTATGTAGGCATATTTCAGTTCTTTTATGTTAATGAAATGAATTTTTATTTATGTTGCATCTCTATGTTTATGTTTATATCAGTGCTTTGTTGCGTTCCTACATTATTTCAAATCAAGTTCAAGGGGGACATTGAGGAAGACGAGGTCAGAGCTAGGGGGACCTAGAAAGAGAGAAGAGTATAGACCGCTAAATCGATCAAGGTAACAAAAAATTGGGAGATACATGGTACGAGGGCTTGTAGCTGTCATGTGTTGTCATTGTAAAATTACCCTGTGCAATCAGTAAAGATTCTCCCCACTGAAATATCCTAATTAGACGTTACATTGTTTGAAATGGGGAATCTATTTAGATTATGGTCTAGAAACCTCTTATTTCTTTTGAGGGGTTTACCATTTATGGCCTTGTCATCCACTTGCATGTAGGAGTAACTAGAAGATTGTTTCACTTGTGATTTTTATCACAATAACAATTCCACAAATGAGATTTATGGTTATGCATGGGTATTTTCCAAAGATTGTTCCCATTGTTTGCTTAGAGGGACCTCATGATGTTGCATCTTATCCTCTTTCCCTCATTATTCTAGGATTTGTGACACTATCGTTGGCATGTTGAGGATGCCGCTTACATGGATCTTTTAGGTTGCTATTCCTTGGAGGATTTACCCTCATGTTTATTGTATCAACTTCAAGGTCCATCAACATTGAAGTGCTCCCACATGCCACACATGTTGGACATTTCATCTCTTTAAAGGGTCAATTATTGATTGTTGAGATTGTTAACTTCATTTGAGGAGGAAACTTGGGGTTCCTTTGATCACTTTGTCACTACATTTGGACGTTTCTATATATGTGGCATAACCACTTCATATTTTATTGTATTGTTGACCATATATCCCTAGTTAGTTGAGGAGATGATGATTCTTTATGAATTTTTAGACTATATCTAGGATTTTATTTCTATTCAATTAACAATGTTATTTGTTTTCCTCTCTATATAAGATACGTTTCTCTTATTTTAATCTTTGCTATGGATAAGAAACTCCCAAAACTTTTTGTCTAGGTGATACTTTGATGCTATGGATGGTTACCTAGAACACTCTCTTGGAGGACTTATTCATGTGGATGCTTATTTGATGGATAAATGTTCATTGTATGGTCTTGTGCGTCAATTTTTGGGTAATTTCCTTCTCTAAAATTATGTGGTGTTTAGTTTTGGAATAGTTAAGTGTGGTTATACTTCTCAAAATTTGGTTGTATGCCCTCGAGGCTCGCATCTCTTACTTAATAGATTCCCTCTCAAATATTGTGAAATTTTTTGTTTTAGGATTTTACTTTGACATTCTTGAAATCACTTAAGCCACAAAAACAATTTCATAGGGATTGAGTGTTTCATTCCTATCTATCTTTTTGGTCCACCTTAAGTTTCTCTGGAAAAGCCTTAGTTGGCCCACTATGCAAATTGGTAGGTAGCTAGCCACGAGTCACTTCTTCTAGTCAAACAAAAAAAACATATTTTCATATTTTCCTTTTATGTCTAGACATGGAAATCGTTACTTGCATATAAAAATTCATCCCTATAACCCTAAATCACTTGGTAGATTCCCTTTATTTTGAGCTGGAAATTATATTTTGTGGAAATCTATCATTCCAAAATCATTTAATTAGGAGAATTAGATCATTTTGCATGGTTTTCTTGTTGATGTAATTTTTAGATTTGATAAGCGGCTATAAATTTTCAAATTTACATATGTTTCAACCTTAGGTTTGAACAATTACACATCTATTTTCACTAGAACTTTGCAAATCTTATTACATATTTGAATATTTACAATTTTCCACCATTTAATGTCTCTCTTTTTTTCGTTGTAATTATGGAATAGGTCCATACAACATATCCATGATATACTTAGATTTCTCCATAAGAGTTGGTTTCTCCTATAAATTTATTATTATTATTATTATTATTCCACTTAACTTTGGATAGAGGATGATTTTATCATTACTCTAACTTATATTAGGGTCAACTGAAGAATTCAAGCTTTGTTTTCGCCAAAGAGGGAAAACTACTGATCACATACCTTGCGAGTATATTAGTTATGGGGATATGTTAATTATGTAAGATAGAGCTCGAAGTGAAAGAACACTTCATTCTCCTTGTTCATATTGTTATATCTTGGACAAATTGTAAAGAATATAAATATGTTTCTGTTTGCATTAGAGAAGAGGAGTTTTTATAGTCATAGAAGCTATTCTAAGACATCATAAGATGGGTATATGTAAATGTTGTTTTATGCACATGCACCCACTTACAAGTTCCCAAATCCAGCCCACATTAGGACCTTATATCTTTCTAGCCCATTATTTACACAGATAGGAAGAAACACAAAAATTCAATCGATTAAAGGAACACTCAATATCAAATCTATTTTGTAATTCAAATTTCACACACTTAAAGTACAAATTCATTGATATACATTAATCATTTTTTCTTGACCTTTACACAAATAACTCTAGTTGAGTGTAATATTCCATCTTCATATACCATTGCTCCTCAACATTGTCCAACTCAATGTGCAACAAGATTTAATGTATGCGCCCCATTCATATAGGACATCCAATGCTATATATTATTATAAATTAAATCCATCATTCTTGATTACAACCGAGGATTACTTTTTCAATAACCAGGTAAATACTATGCAAACAACATAGATTTAATTATTTTTGAATCTCACTAGCACGATTTCATTTCTAGGGTTTCATTTTGTAAAGCAACTAAGGTTCAAAACTCACGATAGTTGAGCGGAGACACCAAAGATAAAATGTACCCATGTTAAGGGTTGGTGTCACCTAGGCAAAGTACTATCCCGACACACCAAACTCTAAGTTGATTGAACACATGGTCATGACTAGGTCCCAATGTACACTTGAGATAAAATAAATAACTTGAGACACCAACCTTTGCACTGATTGAACACATGGGTCATGACTAGGTCCTACTGTACATATGAAAGAAAATAAATAAACCAGACACACCATATATGCCACATACCATGTATTTCCACTATACACGTCAACTAAAATGAATAAACAAAAACAAAATGTTTTAACGAATAGAGGAGGGTGGTTTTTGAGAGAGAAATAGATTTCAAGTTCAATCACAAGTTGCACAACTCTAATGGAGGGAGGCCATAATACTATTCTAGATCTACATAGAAAAATATGTAGAGAATCACAAAGCATCCATGGCTAAGAAAGCCAAAGACAAGGTTCAAAAAGACAAAAAATGGAAAAAAGAGGATATTAATTGAGTAAAAAAATGTAACCATGAAGCCAATGCAGCCAGCAAACAGAAGATAAATTACTAAATTGATAGAGAATGATGCTATAGTTTATTCATAGACTAGAAAATAAGATGAAGAGCTCCAATTTATTCATTGATTCAATCATTATGTATTAGGAGTACACCCACTAGCCAAATATTCATAGACTCAAAAATAAGAAGAGGAGTTCCAATTTATTCATTAATTTGATCATTATGTACTAAGTGCACAAACTACACAAAAATTCAGACATATTAATCACATTTCAAATGGGGATAGAAACTATCAAATAAATTTTCATTCCAACTTTTCAGGTATGAAGATTTTGTAATTGATTATAGGAAATGACCCTAGGAGTAGTAAGACTAAGGACTAAGTGTGAAACAATGTAATTTGCAACAAGAATAACCAAAACCACACTGTTTACTCAGAGTGTGTGTTTGTCCAAAGTCCCTTTTGAGTCTATGTTTCATTATGATTGATTTAGAGATCCTCTTCACTATTTATTTAATCACTTAGTAAGAAATTTAAGACAACTTTTATCATTTTAACACAAAATAAATGCTATCCACTACAACACAACCAAGCCAGAATAAATTGATAAACAGATACAAAGTACCTCAAAAACATTGTCCCATTGCAGTATGCTCACCCCTTCCATTGCAGTAGTGCTCACTCTGCTTTTTGCATTCATTCCTCTATCCATTGTGAAGAAAATTAAATAAACAAAGCAAACACTATTTAGATCATAAAAATCTATAAATAAATTAATCAATTACTTACAAACTAATTTAAAAAAAAAAAAATCAAATCATAATAACACTATAAAAAAATCAAACCATAATAACACTACAAATAAGCAGAAACAGGGAAACAGGGATTAAATAAACAAACCAACAGCATTAATATAGAAAGTCTAGAAAGAAACCAGAGATATCGATATGGCAATTGCTGGTGATATCAAATTCCCTTCACCTCATAGAGGAATGGGCATCGTGTTAGCCAATTTGCTTCAGCTATCAAAAGGCCCAGAAATAAATACTTCTGCCCTGGGAATTTCTCCTCTGTGGTATTGTTCAGGAACTTCTGTGTGTCATGATATCTCTCTTTGCCTATTATGAAAAATTTTCAAATTGACGTAAGAAAAAAAAGGTCATGCTATCTGTCTTTACCTATTATGAAAAAATTTCAAATTGACGTCAGAAAAGAAAAAAAATTATGATACACATAGGTACTTACCTTTGAATGCTGCTTGGTCAACAAAATCAACTCCAATGATTTCTCCCCTTACTGCCAACTCTATCTTTTTAATTTCTGCCCCTGCTGCTTAAACCACTGATGTTTGCCCGGGTGTTTCACGTCCTGGTGCTTCTGGAGGTTCTGAATAAAGAGATAGTACTGCTTTGCTGGTGGCTTTTAAGTGCTTATACTTTAGTAAATAGCATGATCCTTGTGAGTCTGAATCCCTTACAGAAACCACATGTCAAAGTAAGTCTTACATTATAAACTATACCGTTAATAATTATTTTTATAGAATCCAATTATTTTTAAAGAATCCTTGCGCTTGCGTTGGCCAAATATGTTCTCGATTGCATTAGTTTAAAGCTATTATATTCATAGTCAGAGATTTTTTTATATATTATAGCATGGAATTAAGTTTTATCATTTTAAATTTTTAAAATTACTTTTTATTTAAATTAATTTTATTATAATTATTTTAATATTACTTAATATTTACACCGGAAGTGTATTTTTTTGAAACATTTCACCAGGATCATATAACATTTTTGTTTTCCTCTACTTGTTCGAGCCAACAGCTGTCATTAAACCAATGAAATTATAGACAGATTGGCTATAAAATTGGAAGTATTCCTTTCATAAAATTATAAACACATTTGCTGTAAAATTGAAAATATTCTTTTCACTCCACGAAAAAATCTGGTACTTACTAGTGGAAAGATTTATACCTCAGACAATAAAACTGAAAACATCCACCATAATTCTTACATTGGAGGAAACGATGTCAAATTGGCAAGTCAGTCCATTTGAAAAGAAATTAAATGCAAATGCATAAGCATTAACCATTACGAAAAAAAAAAAATAACAACAGCGTTGTGTTATGGGATTGAAAATGGTTTTTTCTTCTCTAATTATAACTCTCGCTGTAGTGTTTATAACATTTCCACTGGTGGCCTCTCGAGCAGCAAAAATCCAGAATGATATAGCAGGTATTTTTAAAATTATTGTAGAACAATTCACTGGTAGCTCACAAATATCTAAAAGATGAATGTAATAATATTGGTACTGCCAAGTGAAGGAGGTCACCTATGGAAGCCTACGAAGTCACAGGAGAAGAACAGGTCCGAGAATGCAATGGGCCCTTTCGATCAGCTTGATTGTATTATATGCAAGGTACAAGGTGTCAAGAACAACCTTCCAAATATATCATCAAGACATTGGATCGTCCTATTTGTCACATAATTTTTTTCAAGGTATTTATGTTTAGAGTTAGAGTGTAGAGTTTAGAGGTTACGTTAAAGTTAGAGTAATAATTTAAAATAAAATTATAATCAAGTTAATTAAAAAACTAAATGTTATAAATTAAGAGTAGTTTTTAAGTGTGATTTTTTGAAGTTTTTAATGGATTTTCTGCTGGAATCTGGTAAAAATTTTATTTGTGTTATTATTATTATTTGATTTTGGCCAAATTATTATTATTATTTTATAAATAAATTCAAATCACTTGTAACATTAAAATTATGTAAATTTAATAATAATAAAAATAAAAAATAAAAACTAAAAGGTAGAAGATTTAAAGAACAAATTTTTGGTTTAGATCTATTTTAACCATAGATTTACCAAGCTTATGATTTATTCTCTTGATATTTGAACCTTTTTAGAGTGTAAAACTTGAAAATAAATATGCAAGTGAAGAGATAGCTTGGATATAAATATTTATATAAGATTTAGACATAATGGTATGATTGGAAAAAAATGATTTAGCCAAGTAATGTGGCTTGAGAAAGACATAGACACAAGTGTGAGACTCTTGCAAGTCTGAACACCTTTCTTCCCCTCCATCCTCCACTCTTTAGGTTGTTATCTTTCCTTTACTATAACATTTTTGTAATAACATAATAGACATATTATACTCCTTCGATATACATTTGCAACTTTTGGGACAACTTCTAGTATAATTTTTATTTAACTTTTTAAGACTGAGGCAGAGTATGCCAACTCAAGACAAAGAGTGGTCCTTTCCGGATCCCTTCATCCTCTCTCCTTCTCCGGCATCGCATGTCACCCCATCTCCTCAATTTGCGTGGAAACAGCTTCTCTGCCTCCCAGAGATCAAAAAATCAAGTTAGAGAGCATGTAGAATAGAGTAAAACCAGGAAAAGTATGATATGGTACTAGACAATACGAAGAAACAAATCTCTCCATTCATCATGTTAAAACAAACACATAATAATCCTGGTCATCCCTTCCTCATGGGTAATCCTCTTTTTAACAGAGACATGATAAAATTTGGACTTACAAAGATATGAGAGAATTTGTATTTACCTAAGACCTAATTGCAAACAGAGACTGAAGCAGAGCATGCCACCATCCTCATTCCTTCATCCTCTCTCCTTCATTATGGTCACATCTCCTCTGTTTGCCTGGAAAGCTCCTCTGCCTCAGAGAGGAAAACATGTTAACAGAGCATGTAAAGTAGAGCAAAACTGGGCAAGGTAAGGTATGGTCTGCGGCAACCCAAAGAAACAAACCTCTTACCTCATTATGATAACCCTCCTCTCCACTTGTTCGATGGCTAATCCTCTTTTTAACAACCTGTTGTAAATGTAATCTCATTTCAAATTAGAGCTAACTCTATCAAACAAATTGGGAGAAAACTGGTTTAAACTGGATCGGTGGTGTCTGTCCATTACAATGCCAATAATTTAAATCCTTGCAATTTGAAACAATTAATAAATAAGAATTATTAAACCATGAAGCAACTCCTAGGGTTATATGCATACCGGATTGTCAACTCCAGGCCAGGCGAAAGTATATGCAATCGTCCAGTGGTTAGGTTTATAGAAATCTAAAATCTAAAAATAATCACATCTATCTTCTGCTCCACGTTCTGCACCAAAACTAAAATCACAGCCAAACAATAAAAACACAGAGGGCAAAAATGTGCTCTACGTTCTGCAACAAAAATAAAATTAGGCAGCCAAACAATGAAAACGCACAGGGAAAAAATAAAATGAAAAAGAACAATGAAATAAACCGAAATCATCCAACCAAAACAAAAATAACCCAAAAAAACAAAAGAGAAAGCATGCAGCTATGCAAACAAACATCAATAAAGAAACAATCCAAGCCAAAGCCAATGAAGTGCAGAGCATGGAACAAAAAGAGGAGATAAGGTAAACAGATTATTGGGTGTGTGAGAATGTGTTTATATATCCTCTGCTTCAAAAACACCTTTTTCATTCACCGACATTGAAAGGAAGGAGTGGGCAGCGGGCACTCCATCCAAAATTTGTCAACATCCCTCTCAGTTTTAGAGCTTCGACGTCCCTCAACTTTTATCTCATTTTTCAGTTATTAAAAACCTGGTAGGCCTTTTAGGAAAAAGAAAGATAAAAATGACCAAGTGTTTAGGGCCTGGAAACATTTCGGCGGTGGGAGAAGCCATTTCATCGACTTCCATTCTAAATTTTAATGAGTGTATTAGCTAAAAGAAACAGAACAACACAGCAGAACTAAATAATTAATAATAATTAAAAGACCAAAAAAAAACAAACAATTCATTGTACAAAGTTGCTTGATGTCTCTTTTGAAATGTAAATTTTAAATGATAATATCACACATACCTATGCACGTAAAAATATAACATGATTTTTTTGTCATAGCTAATTAATTAAATTTAGTGAATTAGGTGAGTAAGAAGCTGTGAAAGAAAGATATAAAGAAAGTATTTTTAACGTCCAGAGATTAAAAATGGCTTATGAGATAGCTTATGAGATAGATTGCTTTTTTATTTGGTTTTTGTATTTGGTCTCTTTTTTGTGAAGTTTTACAGACAAACGCTGAATAGATTATCCAAAGAACTAGCTGCCAGAATACCTGCATATTTTTTAAAACTGTCTTTGAAGAACTTGCATTCTAAAATGAAATATTTTTCTATTTTCACTTTTCTGAAAAAGCAAAAAATACATATTCTTTCCTCCCACATTTCTTTTAGCATTTTCCAACACCCAAAATAAAAATAACCACAGAAAAACACACCGATAGACAGCAACGAATAATAGTGTAGGTGTGTACCTGATGCACTTCAAAGCGACAGAGACTTTAATTCATGATAGTTACTACACCTATCTGAGTGTTTTCTATAATCAACAGCCATTTTAACTATATTAAACACCATAATTAATTTGATAAACAAGTACTGCGTGCAGCCTAGTCCTTACTGAACAAGTTTATATGTTCAATGTTTCTTTGTGATCGAATTACATATAAAGGGTTCCATGTTAATTAGCCTAGTCCTATCTCAACAAGTTTATATATTAAATTATTTAAATAATTTTTTATCATATTACATATAAAGTGTTCAGTTTTAACTATTATAAAATATTAGATTAGAATAAATATAATGATATCTAATATAATGCACTGCGAAAATCTCTCATATTTAGAATAAAATTGTTTAAATATTTTTTTTAATAGTGAAAATATATATAATAAAAAAAATTTATATATTAAATTATTTAAATATTTTATATATATTAAATTATTTAAATATTTTTTTAAACTGAAAACATATACAATAAAAAGAGTTTATATATTAAATTATTTAAATTTTATATATATATTAAATTATTTAAATGTTTTTTTATCATATTATATATAAAGTGTTTAGTTTTGACTATTATAAAATATTAGATTAGAAGTTTTTTGTTATATGAATAATTTTGGAATTATACATTTATGTGAATTGTATGTGAATTGAATTTGATAACATAATATTAGTATTGAAAAAAGAATATATTATTATTATTGTTATTATTATATAATAAGTGGATATAGATACATTTTGTATGGGACTCTAGTATGTCTTGAAATTTTTTTGCTTAGCTAAATACATAAAGAAATAGGCCCAAGACCTATGGGCATTTGGTAGGAGTGAAAGCCTACTCCTTTAAGAACCACTAGCCAATAATTTTGGGTGACATGGTGATGAGTGAACCTGCATTATAGGATAGCAACCAATAATAGTTGTCTCATTATTGATTTGACAACTAGATCATAATAATTTTTTCCACTATCTAAAAAAAATACACTCTATACAAGCGTATATTTAAACACATTTAAAAATCCATTCATTAGACAAACAAAGTAAAGTTAAAAAAGTTCCAAACATAAATTTAAACAAATGCACCACACCTATATAATAGAAATGAGCTAATAACAACCTATAGTGGTTATGTGGCAACATTGAATGTGACATGGAATTGAGATCTCATTCATCTCCCAGAGGCCACCAAACTGGTGCCAACATTGAAGGAGATTTGGCATTTCTCTAAGTTAAATTTAGAGAATAAGATGTTTTAGATGAGTCATTTCCACAGTAAATAAATAAGTTAAGTTGAACCAAAGTTTGTAAGTTAATTTTATTATTATTATTATTATGTTAGAGGTATGGTAAGTAAGTTTTATGGGTTGTAGTTGTTTTAGGGATTATTGCAAAAAAAACATAAGTGATTCATATGATATTATATTGTGCAAAGTTTATAATAAAACTTTAAAATATGGTCCAATCATATGTTTGAAAAATATTTCAATAATATTAAAAAATGATAATGATGTCTACTAAGGTCAATATGCTCTATTGGACCCTAAGAAAGTAAGAGATTAATTGAGATTTTTTAATATGTTGTTTTTATGATAAAAAAATAAAGAAGAGAAGTATCACTATAATTTTGCTAACTTAACAAGTCAAGAAGATTGGTAGTGTGGCAAAGGTTTTGGAAATGAAAAGATGTGAATGAGAGCCTGGGAATCTAAAATAAAGTGTTTTCCATCTTCAACCCTCTTATTATGGCAAAGGTGATAGATCCTTTAGTCCCAAGGTGCATGATTTCACTTCAAAGTTCATGAGATCATAATATTTGAAGTTCATGAGAATTAGTTATTGTCTTCGTTCAAGTTAACACAGGGCAAGACAGAAAAATAATTTTGGTTAGCAAAATTGGGTTGATCACCTCCTTATAATATCTTAGCTCCATTTTCCCTCTACTCCTTATCATCCCAAAACTTATCCTTAAATTTTGAAGTACTAGTATTTTTAATATTATTCTTATTCTCGAAAACAATATCCTCTTTTATCTCCAACTTATTTTTCAAAATAAAACATTAATTTATATTAATCAACCTTAAATTAATAACATTAAATAAAGAGTCGCCATACTTTGAAGGAAATAATAACATAGAAATAAAATATTATATGTAGTAATTTGTTAAGAAAGGTGGATGATGATGATGATGGTGGTTAACATCCACTGAGACCAATTTTTGGTCTATTGGACCTAAAGAAAAGAGTTATTTAATTTGATTTAAGATTTTATTCTTATGCTCAAAGTGTTTTGATGCTTTCCCATTTACAATCTTTGTTGCAATACTGACCTTCCTAGCCTTTTAAGATGTCATATATATATATATATATATATATATATATATATATATATATATATATATATATATATATATTATGAAAGGTGGATATATAGTAAGTGTAAAGATTATATTTAAATTTAAATATTTTAGTTTTAGAATTTTATGAAATTGTAATTTTTTATTAAATTTATAATTTTGAATGTATAAATAAATTTAGTATATTGAAAATTATTAATATTTTATGTAATTTTAATAATTAATTTATAATTTTTAAATTTTTAATTATAGTTTAATCAAAATAATTAATATATATAATATTTTTTTATAAATAATAATAATATAAAATATTACAAATTAATGTATTTAAATATATAAATTAAAAAAAATATTAGTGGGAAATACATTCAAAATTATTAATGGCATGTGAATAAAACTAGTTATTTAAAATAATCTGATCAAAAATTCTTATAATCTCATCTCATTTGAAATAGGAGTGTATATATAAAACAATATATTTGAAGGAACTAATAATATAAAAATAAAATATTATATATAGTAATTTGTTAAGAAAAGTATATATATATATATATATATATATATATGAAATTGTAAAAATGATATTTAAATTTAAACATTTTAGTTTTTGAATTTTATGAAATAGTAATGTTTTATTAAATTTATAATTTTGAATGTATAAATAAATTTAGTATATTGAAAATTATTATTACTTTATATAATTTTAATAATTAATTTAAAATAGTTTTTATATTTTTAATTAAGTTTATATCTATATATATATATATATATATATATATATATATATATATATATATATATATATATATATTAAAATATTACAAATTAGTGTATTTAAATATTAATATGAAAAAGAATATTAATGAGAAATACTTTTAAAATTAAAATTATTAATTACTAATGACATGTGAATAAAACTTGTTATTCAACATACTCTCAAGTCAAAAATTCTTAAAATCTCATATAATTTGGAATAAGAGTGTATATATAAAACAATATTATAACATAGTATAGGTATATATTGTTATAGTGATTAGTAAAATTTCTAATTATGATTAATTTATTTTTATAGATAATAATGAAAAGTAAAATTAATAATGTTTTTTTAATGCATTTATTTCATATAAATAATTTTAATTTATATTTATTATGTATTAAAAGGTTTGTATTTTGAAAGATATTATTTTAGCTATATCTTTTAAATGAAAAATTAAGATAACTAACGTCAGTTAGTGTGTATGTAATCATTTTTGTATTTTTATTTTTATTGTTTTGGTTAGCATATGTTAATATCAATGTTATTTATATTATTTATTTACTAATGTTGAATTGTCAATTTGCACAAAATAATCTAAAAATATTCAAAAATAATAGTTATCTATTGTTATCTTAATTAAACAAAATATTGCGCAAATAAAACAAAAAAAACTTTGATTAAGCCCCATAAGACCCTCTAACAGATTTTTAGATCCCTTAAAGCCTACTTTGATCGTATGCTTAGCCCAGGGGCTATGAAATTCCTCGTTCATTTGGAAAGTCTTATATAGGCCAAAAAATAAGGTTCTTCAAGGATCTTCTATAACATAATCACAATATTTGTTATTGTCAAGCATTCCCATAATTCAAAATGTAACACTCCCTACCACCCTTTTCTACTAATGAGGCTATTGAAGGTGTTACTAATGTCTTAAATATGATTCTCATTGTTTGTCAAGTAAATAGAGTCATTAAAAAAATTGTCTTTTTCTAAAAACTTGTGGAATTAGACATTGATTTCGTTATCATGGCCAACTCGGTGAGAGCTTTCTGATGATGTAAATTTTTTGTTGATCTGAAACTCGAATGAAAAGTTATGTTCCAAAAGAAAAATTTTCTTATTAATGTTGGTCACGTCAATAGTAGTGTGCCACGTGGCACCTATGTGGTCTTTAGATTTTGTCCACATGGATATGCCACATGAACTAGCGAATCCACCTCACTAGCTTGGGATTATATATTCAAACCTCCAAACGACATATACAAAATCTATGAAAAACATGAATTATAATATATTTGTTGCCAACATTATAATCCACGATGCACCAAACCATAGATCAATCCATTGGGTCAGTGAGTCCCAAGTATAACTATTCCCGCCTTACTAATATGAAATGAATAATAGTAGAGACTATGTTGGGCCCTCCCCATGCCACAACCAATCATCAATTATGTCAGTGGAAATGTTATTGAATATGAGGGGTCTAAGCCCTAAGGCTTGATGGTCGAATACAAAGTAGAGCCTACCAAGTTCTACCTCCCCCTTCGGTTTATCAAAAATGATAAGTTTGGATGAGTGGGGTCTCAACCGCGAGGCTGATAGCTAAAATGCAGTAGACCCTCCTAATTTCACCATCAGGGGTTGAGGATCTGAACCATAGAAAAAAATTTTACAACCCAATTTGCCTCAATTGCTGAATATGACACTTGACCTACCTCTTCACCCCATCAAGGGTTGGGGGTCCAAGTAGTTTGATTATATGGGTAATCCGCCCTGAAAGTCAATAACCGCTCTTACTTATGTTACACTGGCAACTCCGTTGAATATTTGATCAAGTTATAAGTGGCCTAGGCCTAAATTATCTATGTTGTTGATTTCATAATTTGCAACACTACTCAAGAGCTTTCCACATTTATTAACTCAATATTTCATATGTGAGAGGGGTGACATCATAGCACAAATTTAAGTGTGAGTTTGAAATAAAGTAGCTTCATGCCAAACTATATTTACATTTATATATACGTAGCTCAATGAAATATGATATACTATTTGTGGTGACACCTAAATGCTCAGGCATGAAAAATGACAAGGCTTCATTGTTGGAGCCTAAGAGCGCACCATAGCAATATTTTTTTATGACATAAACACTTAGAATCACATGTAAAAATTTGGGTGAAAATGTGAAGTTGGGTTACACTTTTTGCCCTTTTTTGAGAAATTTTTTTAATTTTTTTCAATTCTTCAACTTTCTACAAACTATAACAATTTTTCTATTTAGAATTTCATTTTGCGATAAAAATAAAAGTTGTCAGAAATTTTGTTAGCTTCATATTAATTATTTTTTTAGAATTTTTTTATGGACATTTGATATGTCAACTTAGCGTTTCTTTGAGTGTGTGTTTTTTAACAATCAAAGGATTCATAAGAAGTCATGTTAATACGCAATGTTTTATTCTTTAAAAATTTGTTTTTTTCAGAAAACAAAATGTGTTACAACAATCTAGACAGAGTCTACTTCGGTTTCTTCATATTTACAAAGCCAATGGATGCATATCATAATTACTAGAATTTTTTGAACTGGTCCAATATGAAAAAACTGCATATTTTTAGTATGCTTCATGACGCAAGAAATTTCTTAACATATAAGTTATAAACTAAAAATATAAAAGCTACCCATTAGAGACGACGGACCAATGTAATGCCCCATAATTTTTTCAATTTTTTTTACAATGTATTTTGAGAGATACAGAATTTTGATTTCACTGAATCACAATGACCCTCAGAAATTGTTTGCACCTGTTTTATTACAAAAATAATTAAAATTAGTAAATATTTATGAAATTTCATAAAAGTTATATTTCCTAAAAGTAGATTCAATTCTGAAAATGCTTGTCTTGGTTCTGATAGTTAATTCAGAATGTTTCATGGAGTTTAATCAGTCCAAAGTTGCAGAAACGTATTCAGAGCTCGGACCTGCGTAATTGGTGATGCGTTAGTTCGGCCGAACTTTTCTACAAAGTTCGGCCGAACTAGTTTTTGTGCAAATGGGTCGTTAAGTCTCATGCCTTAATAGTTCGACCGAATTTTTTTCCAAGTTCGGCCGAACTTTTTTTCAAAGTTCGGCTGAACTTCTGCCTACTTTTCCGTCGGCCGGAAAATTTCGCGCAACCCCTCCAAAAAAACATTTCGTGGCAATATAAATTGCCGTGAAATCATTCATAATTTTCGCACATTTGGTCTAATTTTACAAAGGTCTTGGTTTGGGTTTAAAAAAAATTCTTGGAGATTTGGATTTAAGGACTTTTTTTGGAAGACATTTGTTGGAGGCGGTCTGATTTTGCAAAGAATTGTTTTGGGTTTAAGGAATTTTCTTGGACGTACATTCAAAGGTCATTTCTTGGAGGTATGTGATACATTTTTTTGGATGTTTTTTGTTCTTCATTTTTTTTGAAAGTATAGATTTTGGCTTAATTTCGAATTTTTAGAGTACGTGTTTTGAGTTGAAGTAAATCTTTTGAGCTTCGTTTCATTTTTATAAGACATTTTTTTCTCGGATTTTTTAAAGTTAGTGTTTTGGATTGGAGTATGTATTTTTTGCAAAAATTTTAAAATGAGTTTTTTTTTTTAAATTAAATCTTTTGTGATGCTTTTTATAATTAAGTTATTATCTAAATTTTTGAAGGAAATTTTTTGAACTTCATACTCTATTATCATGGGAAATCGAAGGAATTGTGCCAGAAAATATGATCAAAAAAGAGACCTTCAGGAACGTAGAGAAGAGACGAGACAATCTCGCAAAAGAAAGATAGAAGCACTCTCAAATATTTAAGGGGAAAATCAACCTCAGCTAGAAATTGAAGCAGGTATGTAAATGTAAATATTATGATCTATTGATATATTTAAAATTTTCCTAGTGTAAAATGTGAAGCTTAATTTTTATTTGATGAACTAATTCAAGAAAAATGTTTTGCAATGTAAACAGAGAGAAATACTCCTCAAAACATTGATGATGAGATTCAAAATTTTGAAAGAGAAAGTGAAAGAGATATTGAATCAATGCTTGAAGATGGTGAAAATATTGAAAGAAATTCAACTGAAGAAATTGAATCACAAGGTATGTATATATATATATATATATATATATATTGAACACATGCACATATTATTGAAATTATACATATATTTAATAATTTAGTTATTTATTTAATATGTAAACTTATTATGTACTATTTATTCGAATATGTACAAATGAAATCAGTGTCGATGATGAGATGTTAGAAAATGTTGACAGTCACACATATGGAGATAAAAAACCTGACCATTATATATGATATCGTGTTAACCACATTTTTGAAACGTATTTCATAAAGGAGCAGGTGATAGTTCAAGTTCAAATGTTGAAAGGTCTCCTATCATTAAGGAAATTAAAAGAAGCTGCGACACTACTGGGTATTCAAAAATCAACCAAAGATAAAAAAAAATGAAGGAAAATGTGATACAAAATATAAGTAGTGCTATAAATTCAATTAGGAGATCTAGACAGAAAAATGTTTCAATTATACATAGAGGAATACATATGGCAATGGTTTCATCAAGTACTAAAGAGAATCGTTTGGTAACATCTATGGCACGAGCATTAGGAACCTCGCGAAAAACTTTGCACAAACATCAGAAATTTCGGCTGCAAGTAGATGTAAATGATGAACTCGCTTGTTGGAGAGCTATTTGTAGGCAACCATACAAAGATAGACTTGGAGAAAATGTTAAAAAAATAATATATGAATATTGGAAGAACAATTCGCGTGTTTCGCCAACTGCAAGGCATGTGATGCGAAGAAGAATAGCACAAAATCAGTACGAAGAACATGAAAAATATTTCTTGGAAACCACTCAGATAGAGTTATTCAACAAGTTCAAAGAAGAGAATCGTGAAATTCATGTTTCAATCAATGCTTTTGTTCAACAAAAACCATGGTATGTAAAACCTATCATCGTACGCGACACTTGTTGTTGTCGTTATCATGTGGAATTTGAGTTATATTATGACACATTCCTTGATTTCGGTAGAACATTATGGAAGGATTCACCTCCTCCTTCCACTATCCGTGAATTCATATCTCAAATTCTATGTGAAAAAGAAAGCGATGAACTATTTTACAAAAAGAAATGTGTTGGTGGTAAAAAATGCGATGATTGTGGAAATTTGACTAAATTTCAAAACAAATATCGTATTGATATAAATGATCAATCATTGTTCAACATGAAAGTGAAATGGAAGAGATATGAATATATCGGTACATCAATTCAAGGTGCAAATAGTGTTAAAAGAATCGAATTACGAGAAGACGAAATTTTTCTGATAGACTTTTTGAGAAAGTTTGAGGCAGAAATTTACAAATACACCAAGCATTCCCATAGAGCTCGATGGCAAGACTTGCAATTAAAAAAATCTCGTGAAGTTTTTCCACCAGGGACCATTTTGTCAGTGATTGATTTTGCAGAAAACTACACATTTGTTCCACAAAAAGAAATTCAGAGTGAATACTATCACTTTGACCAAGTCTCCATGCTCGTCCATATTCTATATAGACATGCTGAACAAAATGTCGATCATATAGAAAGCACGAGTGAAAATTGACATATCATTAAATAATATCACTTTTATATCAGTGACGATCGTACACATGATACATGTTTTGTACAACATTGTTTTGGAAAAATTTATGATTCATTGAAAAATCGTGGAATAAGATTCAATGAACATTGGATATGGTCAGACGGATGCGCAGGTCAATTCAAATCTGCACGATCATTCTTTTGGTTGTGTTGTCTTCATAAGAAAACATGCATTAAACATTGTTGGAATTTCTTTGAGACTGGCCATGGAAAAGGAGAACATGACGGTGCAGGGGCATGCATAAAACTAGCACTTCGAAGATATCAAATGAACCCCTCTGCAAGCCGACTTGTGGACGTGAAAGAAGTTGTTCAATGATGCATTGCTGCTCTAAGCCATGAGACTAACCCATCAAGGGAAGTGCGAAGGTACATTCAATTTAATTTTTATTGGAAATCTAATTTTATCGTGCAATGATTATCTTTGATTGTATTTTGATATCATATTTACATTCTTCTTTGAATTTTCCATATAAAGGTTTTTCTGGCATATTGGGATCGAAGACGTAGATAGATCAATTGGAAATGACGTTGAAACAATAAAAGGGACTAGAAAATTGCATTCAATTAAAACAAAGTCATCCAGAAATGTGTTTGCATTGGATAAAAGAAAATATTCTTGTTTTTGTCATGTTTGCATAGACAACACAACATCCAATGACATTTGTGAAAACAAAATGTATGTAAACGATTGGAAACATACAGAGCTAAATACAAAGGGCAAAATGTCTGTTGCAATGTTTGAAGAAATGCAATCATAGGAAACTACAATATCATCCGATGGTGATCGAGTTTCTGATCTTGTTAGAGAAGGTAACATTTGAATTGCTTTCTAATGATTTAAAGATCTAGAAATAAATTTAAATATATGTATAATTTTGTTAAGTTTGTTTTATTGTACAGGAGATGTTTTCGTTGTAATTGCACCTATTGACAACGATGAAAATGTGAAGTATTATTTGATGTGTTGCAGTGAATGAAAAATGAAATTATTAGAAAATTATAATGATTACGGATTTCAATATGAAAGAGGATCTATTATACTGAAAGGTTATTTTTTCAGACAAACTAATCAAAGTGGGAAATTTGTTTACTTTAAAGACTATGAACCTAATTTCATAAGTTGTCAATATAGTCACTTGGTGTGCAGCACGCATAAAGTTGATAGAGGTTCAATCAAAGAAAAAAACGAAAATTAAGAAATGGAAAATTTCAAAATCCGATCATGAACGGATTATTGAAGATGGCATTCCATTGGAATTTTTTTTATTGAACTGCCAACAATTTATTCTCTTTGGATTAAATATGTTTTAGAACTTCCAGTACTCAACTAAAAATTGAGCTGCTTATGTTAGTTGTGCAAGTGTTTGCACATGTACAAATTGTTTTGGTACATGCAGGTGCTCTAGTATCAAATGAAAGTAGATTTTCTATACATGTGCATTGATTAAAAATGTTATATGTATTAGATCTATATCTATATATGTTCTAGAAAAGCTATGTTCTTCCTATTGGAATTTTTTTCACTCAAACAAGAGTATGTAGAGATCAAAAGCAATCTTAAGATGCCAAATGTACTTCAACCATCCAAAACTTGAATTTTAAAATTTTTTTGATTAAATCACAACAATACTTCACATGGGAGTCTTCCATCTAGACCAAATGTAGATTGAAACCATCCAAAACTTAGATCAAAACATTTAACATTATATCAAAACATTTAACATTTAACATTAAATCAAAATTAAAGGGATAATGTACAACTTCTTTACTCTTTTTGATTAAATCAAAAAAATACTTCACATGGGAGTCTTCCATAGGCCATAAGTAGATTGAAACCATCCAAAACTTAGATCAAAACATTTAACATTCAAAATTAAAGATATTTACATATAACTACTTCTTTACTGTTTTTTATTAAATCAAAACAATCAGAGGGGGTCTGAATAAAAAAAACACAAAAGGGGTTGCCCATGACCGGGAAACCAGCCCAGAAGATGCTGCCCAATATCGAGAAACCAACAGACATAGAGTGTTCGGAAGCACAGTGATTGCAAAACATGACAAAAGTTCAAAAAAGCTAAAGAGGACCTGACATCAGGCTAGCTATCAATTTGTGTAGGAGGATTCTCCTCCACAATTGGCCAACTGTAGTCCTCTGGATCATCAGCTACTCCCTTGGAGTGCTGGAAGGAGCTCTCCGAAGCGGAAGAGGAGCCAGAGTCGTCTTTGAGCTTTTTCTCCACACAGGTCGAGCTGAAGTTGCTTGCGCCATCGCTGCTGGAGCTCGTCAAGCCGGATTTGATTAGAAGAGCTGCCGACTTCCTGGTGTCTTGGGGCTAATGGGTTGGGATGGTGGACTTTCTCCACTGATTCCTAGAACCAGAGGCTCCTTCATCTTGGGGCTTCTCTTGAAAAAAGACAGAAATGGTCACCGTAATTTGAGGTCTGACCATAGCGTTGGTGAAGTGGGATTGTGCAACACTACTTACCGGAGGAGGGTGCCCGCCTGTGTCATGGATTGAAAGAGGCGGGCGAGAGACAGCGCTCCTTCCCCCTCCACCCCTACCCCCACCTTCCCTTCTATAATGCATCTGATGTCTATGCATGGGGTCTTCCATAGGCCAAATATAGATTGAAACCATCAAAAAATCAGATCAAAACATCTAACATTATATCAAAACATTTAAAACATTTAACATTAAATCAAAATTAAAGGGATTTAAATTTAAAACATTTAACATTAAATCAAAATTAAAGGGATTTACATTTAAAACATTTAACATTAAATCAAAATTAAAGGGATTTACATTAAATGTAGATTAAAATGGTATCCAAAACTTAGTTTTAAAAACTTTTTGATTATATCACAACATTTCTTCACATGATTAATGTACTTCAACCATCCAAAACTTGGGTTTTAAAAAATTTTTGATTATATCACAACATTACTTGACATGCCATCCAATTGTAGTTCAACTATCCAATAAAAACATTTAATATTATATCACATGTGCCAAATGTAGATTGAAACCATCCAAAACTTAAGTTTTAAAAACTTTTTGATTATATATCGTGCAACATTACTTCACATGTCATGCCAATTATAGTTCAACTATCCAATAGAAACATTTAACATTATATCACATGTGTCAAATGTAGATTGAAACCATCCAAAACTTAAGTTTTAAAAACTTTCTGATTATATATCGTGCAACATTAAAACATTAAACATTTAACATTAAATATCACATGCCAAATGTAGATTGAAACCATCCAAAACTTGAGTTTTAATTTTTTTTTTATTATATCATACATAACATTACTTCACATGCCATGCCAATTATAGTTCAACTATCCAATAAAAACATTTAACATTATATCACATGCCAAATGTAGATTGAAACCATCCAAAACTTAACTTTTGATTTAACAAAAAATTATAGATCACAACATTACTTCACATGCCAAATGTACTTCAAGCATCCAAAACTTAAATTTTAAAAACAAAACAAATTATAACACATCATTACATAACATGCCAAATGTAGTTCAAAAGAAAAACAAAACTTAAATTTTAAAAACAAAACAAATTATAACACATCATTACATAACATGCCAAATGTAGTTCAGAAGCAAAACATTAATTTATAGAAGCAAAACATTAATTTATAGATGACAACATTACTAGTAGTTCAATTATCCAAAACTTAAAAGTTTTAAAAACCAAACAAATTATATGACAACATTACTTCACATTCACATGCCAAAAGTACTAAAACCATCCAAAACTTAACTTTTTGGAACAAAACAAATTATATTAACACTGTAATAAAATATGTCCAAAAATTTTAGATCTCACAAGTATCAAGTATCAAGTTATAATATATATATGATAGTGCATCTAGATAATATATAAAAAAGTAAATTTAAGACTATCTAAATCTTGAAATCAAATCTACAAATCATGTCCATCAAATAGAGATGGATGTAGCGTCTTTCCTATCAGGGTCTCAATCCGCGCACTATCATGCGAAGCATGGGAAACCTGTACACAATGCACATGTACTTGAACATTAAAATTTGATGTTTTAAAAATGAGTGAGAATATATATAGAACTTCATGTAAAAAACAAAATATAAAAAGAAATCATGCAATACCTCATGAGGTTCCCTCTCCATTTGTTCACTTGCTACAAGTTCCCCCCCTCCCCCATGGGCACATCTGCAATGGTAAACTATACAATATATATATATATATATATATATATATATATATATATATTAAAAAATTTCAAATGAAAATGCACGTGTACATATATAAACTTATTTTCAATAATATTAAAAAAAAGTTAGACAACTTGTTCAAATGGTTGAAATGGTGTGGATGTTCCTATCTCCGTCGCTAGAGTCCGTGGATTAAAGAAATCTTCTATAGGAACCTAAATTCAAAAAATTTAAAATAACTCAAGATATAGATATATATATCTCAATTTTTAATGGAACTTTTTGAGGTGGAATATATATATATATATATAACTTAAACATAAATTTTAAAAGTGAAAAACTGTCCATACTTGTGGCACATCTCCACAGGAAGTAGAAGGTACATCTCCCAAGGAAGAAGAAGGTACCGCCATCCCAAAAACATCGGATGGAATCGGAATCTGTTAAAACATTTTATCATTATATATACATACATGTACATGTGTGCACAATTATTTATTTTAAAAATATCACTTAAAAAACACTAACATTTGCCAACATATCTTGATGGTGAGACCCATCTACATTGTTTGAACTAGAGGTCCCGAACGTGATATTAACATTTTTGTCATTCACCATGCGTGACAACTGCAAATGGTGTTTTAACATATAATGATACATTTTTGTTAGATTAATGTACATACAAATAAATGTATACATGTACATACACATGTATTTATTACAAATTGTACACATGTATACATGTTAAAATAATTAAACCCTAAGGTCATTAACACATACCGTTCCCGTGCCCTCTTCTTCACGAAGAATTAGGTCTTGAAAACCATTGCGACAATTTTTTGCATATATTCGGAGATCTTCAACATCCATGTTGTCAATATCTTCATCTGTACAATACACAAAATTGGTACGTGCATTTTCACGTGCTCTTTGTCGATTTATACAAACATCAACTCCATCCAATCCACTATAAACATTGTCGATCATGACATCCCTTGCTTCTCGACTTATTTGAGAAGTCACATCCATCTCTGACCGCAGAGTTTTGACCCGAAAAGGTCTACTCACCAATGGCGGCTCAGGGCGAGGCAACTCCACATCTCGCTTAGCGCCCTTATGGTCATACAATCGACCTTTCCTCAAACCAAAAAATTCTGATGGAAGCTCATTGTAGTTGGGTTTCATACCCAAAAAAAATTCTGCGTAAAACAATTGTGCAAAATAAATAGGAACCTCGTCATTCTATGGGAGCCTTCCATAGGCTGCAAGGTGCCTATCATACAAATAGCGAGCTATATTTGGGTGCTTGAAATATTGCACCTTCAACATTTTTCTTTTTGGCCCTTCCTTGAAATTAAACATTGACTTCACCATATTTTTTGTAACTCTTTGTTTTACATCCTCCCATTTATCAGGACCCATTACTGTTTCATTTCTCTTTCTCATCACTTCTACAAATGTATCAGTCATTAGGCTAAGATTTTGTACACATTTACAATTTCGCCCAATGAATGTGTAACTATTTCGAGGCTTTGTTGACTCTCAGCAGGTAGAGTCAAAGCCACGAGATCTCTCCGCAATTTTGCATGAAGGTTTTCACACCTTTGTAAGGTGCATTGTGCCATGTTTGTTTTTCATGGTATATCAGAAATGTCGGCTGGATAAGTTGTGGTGGGTAGACAACCTTCTTCTTGAATGTAGCATTTTGCCTTGCGTCTATTTTGACCAATATTTGGAACATTTTCAACCTCTGCATCAATATATATGAAATTTTGTATATTAGAAAAAACACATGTAAGAAAATTTGTACAAATTCAAAGAAAAAAATATTGAAATTGATGGCAACCTCGACATGGTTGGTTAGCATCTTCTCCACCCTAAAACTATTGAGACCCAGAATGACCCTGCTGAGAACCAGCACCACCAGCCGTTGATTGGCCTCTGGGGGAATAAATATCACCACCTTTACGCAACCTGCTACCACTCATTGATGGCCCTCTAAGGGGATTTGAACCACCACCAACCTCTCGAGACGAGAGAGAAGATTCATAAACAAATACGAATTTATAATCAATTGAAAAATACATTCATGTGTACATATAAATACATGTACATATTCATTGATTAAATTGCATGAACCATACCACGACTGGGTGAACCATGGGCATGCTCCTTGGATGGAGTAGAGACCCTTCTCTTCTTAGCTCCTAAAAAACAAAAAATGAAACTTATTAACAACTAATTTAACTCACAAAGTTAATAAAAAATCAATTCCATATGTATACACATGTATGGAGATTTAAGATTATGTTTAAATACCATGAAAATCCCCTGATCCCTGATCCCCCATATGGGATTCTGTTGATCTTCGTCGTTCATCCTCCATGATATATATATATCTATTGGTGGACATTTACACAAAATTAATTTCAGAAAATTAATGTAATTTAGTGTACACAAATTATGTAGAACACAACTTTCAAAGCACTAATTGATGTGTGAAACTCAATTTAATCAAAAAATAAATTATAAAAATGATAAGTTCACCAAATTGCGCTTTACATGGTGGGAGTACACTTGGTATAAAATTGAAAAAAACACATGCTCATTAAAAAAGAAGTGAAACTGCATTTAAACAAACTCCATTTAAACATAAATTTGTTGAAGTCCCCGCATTTTAATTTTATAAAAATGTGAATTTCACCACTTGTTGCAAATGTGAAGTTCACCAAGTTGCGCTTTACATGGTGTGGTGGGAGCACACTTGGTATATAATTGAAAAAATCATATGGTCATTAAAAAAGACGGATTTATAAGTACACAGCACGCACATATCCAAGATATGTTACAATGTCCATCAATAAATTTTGAAGGAGAGTGTTTCAACACTAATTCATCTTTGAGAGATGAATCTTGAATTTTTGAAGAAGAGCATCTCAAAACCAATTCATCTTTGAGAGATGAATCTTGCATTGAAATTACTCTGTATAATTCTAATTCATCTTTGATAGATGAATCATGAATTGGCATTGACCCACGCAATAGATTAGCACACATCTTATTCACATTTGTGCAATGCCTTATACTAAAAAATTGAAATTGGATAACAATATTTTTTGCTATTCCATGCAGTTCTTTTAGCCTCTCCTTCTTAACTTGGCACACACCATTCATGTGGTTGCAAACAAGTTCAGAATTGGTGAAAACTACAATTCCATTTGATCCATACTCCATCGTTATTCCCAAGCCTTCTATCAATCCAATATAATATGCCTCGTTGTTTGTTGTTCTTCCTGGTATATTAATTTTCCTTTGGGCGAATTTGCTAGTTGCAATATTGGAAAGCACATATGTAATCACTGCTTTCCCTAGATTGGGATAGAAAGAAACTTCTATGCATAATTTCCATTTTTCAACCATATTTAATGGTTTTATTATCCTTGAAAATATATATATATATGACATGGGAGAAATGACACAAGATCATGAGGTAAATGACATGTGCATGTTTTATCTTAAAGTTTGACTTAAAAAGTTTATGGTCTAGAATTCACATCTAAAATTAATGGGAGGAAGTCTTTAGTTTGTGGGAGAAATGACACATGTACACAGTTTACCTTAAAGTGGTTCTGTTTTATGGATATTAAAATGAAGAACTTCTATTTAGATCTATTCCATAGATTGACTGTAGGGGCATTTACTAGATATGTCACTTTTCATAAAAAATGAGATCCAGAGGCTACCTGGCCCTTTACAAACTCTTCCTATAGAACTTGTAGAAGTTAAGAAATTTACATTGACAAATTTACATGTGAGAAATTTACATTGACAACATATAGAGATTCAACTAGGCTTGTGAAAAAGTACAAGTGGACGATGTATAATTCTACTTAGAAGAGTCTTTGGTTTAATGGTTAAGCAAGAAAGAGTCGTTACTTTCTCTATCTAGAGTAGAAGTGGAATACATAGTAGTTACTTCTTTTTGAGTGTTTTGGATGAAATGGGCTCTACAAGATATTAAGGTAAGGTAAATTTTTTTTTTTGAGTGTTTTGGATGAAATGGGCTCTACAAGATATTAAGGTAAATCTATATATAGATATTAAGTGTTTCAATAGAAGTGTAATAATAATTTCAAAAACAAAATATTCTACTTCCTTCAATCACTATTTACATATCATCATAAAGTACCACTTCCTCACACAACAAGTCTTTGAGAAAATAGTGAAGAAGGAATACATACCCACAAAGCCTCTTGTTAGAGAAGCATTGAATATGTGAGAAACAAATTAGGAATAGTTCTTGTAAATTATCTAGTTAGAGAACCATTTGAACATGTGAGAAACAAATTAGGGATAGTTCTTGTAAATTATTGTCACTTATTTGACTTCAAAATAAGAGCCTATGAAATTGAGTACAATATCTATGTGGGAGAGTACACAATATCTAAGGGGGAGAATACAATATATTTGACTTTAAAAGAAGATCCTATGAAATTGAGTGTGATATCTATGTGGGAGAGTACAGAATATATAAGGGGGAGAATAGATATAAGAAAGGAATAAAAAGAGTAACAAAAAGCATATTATTGTGTCAATAATTTGAAGTAGTCAAGAAAGATAACAAATGACCATCAAAATTGAGTGCAATATCTATATGATATTTATATGATCAAGTGTCAATAATTTGAAGTAAAGAAAGATAACAAAGGACCATCAAAATTGAGTGCAATATCTATATGATTGTGTCAATAATTTGATAATTTGAAGTAGTCAAGAAAGATAACAAAGGACCATTAAAATTGAGTGCAATATCTATGTGGGAGAGTACACAATATCTAAGGAGGAGAATACAATATAAGGAAGGAATAAAAAGAACTTAACAAGAAGCATATGATTGTGTCAATAATTTGAAGTAGTCAAGAAAGATAACATAGGACCATCATCAAATTCAAATTGAAAGATCAAGTAGTCTTCTTCATGAAGAAGAAGCATTAACTAGGTTCATCATTTAAAGGGTTCATTTTTTAATGAAAATTTTTATGAATAATATGGAATGAATCAGTGTACATTATGATAAATCTTGTATTTAAATGACATTTGATCTATGAATAAAAAAGAAAATGGGATCATCTCTTCATATATATATGTGTGTAAGAGAGAAATAAAAAGCAAAGGTAATTCCACCAAGCCTAAAGGAGCATGTCCTAATACATTAAATTATGTCCTAATACATTAAATTATGTTTGGTTTCTAGAAGCATTAATCATGAAGAGTCATGAGATCCACATTTTGACCATACTATTTGCAAGTTAAAGGAGCATGTCCTAATACATTATTATGTTTGGTTTCTAGAAGCATTAATCATGAAGAGTTATGAGATCCACATTTCCATCATACTATTTTCAAGTTCACATTTCCATTGTGCTATTTGCAAGTTCTATATGAAGATATGTAGTCTAATAACTAATTAGCAAGTTGTGATGTCCTAATACATTATTATGTTTGGTTTCTATCATACTATTTGCAAGTTCTATATGAATATATGTAGTCTAATAACTATACAGTATAACCCATATAACATATAACGACCTTTGATAGTATGAGCAAAGAGTCAAAAAACAGAGAGGCCTCCCAACAGAGTTCCACCTGTTCATCAAGGTAAGCAACATAATATCGGAAGTGAAACAATGACACCACTGAAAATATGTGAATTTAGATATTAAATTGACATTTATTGCAAATGACATGTGCATGGTTTATCTTAAAGTTTGACTTAAAAAGTTTATGGTAGAATTAACATCTAAAATTAATGGGAGGAAGCCTTTAGCTTGTGGGAGAAATGACACATGTACACAGTTTACCATAAAGTGGTTGTGTTTTATGGATATTAAAATGAAGAACTTCTATTTAGATCTATTCCAGAGATTGAATGTAGGGGCATTTACCAGATATGTCACCTTTCATAAAAGATGAGATCCAGAGGCTACCTGGCCCTTTATAGACTCTGCCTATAGAACTTGTAGAAGTTAAGAAATTTACATTGACAAATTTACTTGTGAGAAATTTACATTGACAACATATAGAGATTCAACTAGGCTTGTGAAAAGTACAAGTGGACAATGTATAATTTTACTTAGAAGAGTCTTTGGTTTAATGGTTAAGCAAGAAAGAGTCGTTACTTTCTCTATCTAGAGTAGAAGTGGAATACATAGTAGTACTTCTTTTTGAGAGTTTTGGATGAAATGGGCTCTATAAGATATTAAGGTAAATTTGTTTTTGAGTGAGTAGAAGTGGAATGTACATAGTAGTTACTTCTTTTTGAGTGTTTTGGATGAAATGGGCTCTACAAGATATTAAGGTAAGGTAAAAAAAAATTTGAGTGTTTTGGATGAAATGGGCTCTACAAGATATTAAGGTAAATCTATATATCTATTAAGTGTTTCAATAGAAGTGTAATAATAATTTCAAAAATAAAATATTCTACTTCCTTCAATCACTATTTACATAGCATCATAAAGTACCACTTCCTCACACAACAAGTCTTTGAGAAAATAGTGAAGATGGAATACATACCCACAAAGCCTCTTGTTAGAGAAGCATTTGAATATATGTGAGAAACAAATTAAGAATAGTTCTTGTAAATTATTTTGTTAGAGAACCATTTGAACATGTGAGAAACAAATTAGGGATATTTCTTGTAAATTATTGTCACTTATTTGACTTCAAAAGAAGAGCCTATGAAATTGAGTGCAATATCTAAGTGGAAGAGTACACAATATCTAAGGGGGAGAATACAATATATTTGACTTCAAAAGAAGAGCCTATGAAATTGAGTGAAATATCTATGTGGGAGAGTACATAATATATAAGGGGGAGAATAGATATAAGGAAGGAATAAAAAGAGTAACAAAAATCATATGATTGTGTCAATAATTTGAAGTAGTCAAGAAAGATAACAAAGGACCATCAAAATTGAGTGTAATATCTATATGATCAAGTGTCAATAATTTGAAGTTGTTTTGAAGTTGTCAAGAAAGATAAAAAAGGACCATCAAAATTGAGTGCAATATCTATATGATCAAGTGTCAATAATTTGAATTAAAGAAAGATAACAAAGAACCATCAAAATTGAGTGCAATATCTATATGATTGTGTCAATAATTTGATGTAGTCAAGAAAGATAACAAAGGACCATCATCAAATTCAAATTGAAAGATCAAGTAGTCTTCTTCATGAAGAAGAAGCATTAACTAGGTTCATCATTTAAAGGGTTCATTTTTTAATGAAAAAATTTATGAATAATATGGAATGAATCATTGTACATTATGATAAATCTTGTATTTAAATGACATTTGATCTATGAATAAAAAATAAAATGGGATCATCTCTTCATATATATATATATATGTGTGTGTGTGTGTGTAAGAGAGAAATAAAAAGAAAAGGTAATTCCACCAAGCCTAAAGGAGCATGTCCTAATACATTAAATTATGTTTGGTTTCTAGAAGCATTAATCATGAAGTGTCATGAGATCCACATTTCGACCACACTATTTGCAAGTTAAAGGAGCATGTCCTAATATATTAAATTATGTTTGGTTTCTAGAAGCATTAATCATGAAGAGTCATGAGATCCACATTTTCATCATACTATTTGCAAGTTCACATTTCCATCATGCTATTTGCAAGTTCTATATGAAGATATGTAGTCTAATAACTAATTAGCAAGTTGTGATGTCTTAATACATTATTATGTTTGGTTTCCATCATACTATTTGAAAGTTCTATATGAATATATGTAGTCTAATAACTATATAGTCTAGCCCATATAACATATAATGGCCTTTGACAGTATGAGCAAAGAGTCAAAAAACAGAGAGGCCTCCCAGCAGAGTTCCACCTGTTCATCAAGGTAAGCAACATAATATCGGAAGTGAAACAGTGACACCACTGAACATATGTGAATTTAGAATGATTTCAACTCTTTTTTCAAAGGAGAAAAAACCTTGTTTCATAAATTGATAACAGTTCATATACAAAATCCTCTTGATATACCCATAACAGGTTATCAAGTATAAAAGATCAGATTCTGTCTCATACATAAATACATTACAACAATATAAAAGACAATATGTAGTCACATTACATAAATACATTACAACATTATAAAAGAAAATATGTAGTCACATTACAAAAGATCAGATTCTGTCTCATACAGAAATACATTACAACAGTATAAAAGACAATATATAGTCACATTACAAAAGATCATATTCTGTCTCATACAGAAATATATTACAGCAGTATAAAGGACAATATGTAGTCACATTACAGCAGTAGATCATTCTAGTTCAATCATTCTAGCGTTGATGAATCGAGAGAAGGCTCAATAACGACATAAGCTTAACAATGGTGGTAAACTGCCATGCACAAGGCGAGAATCAGCTAGAGCGGATGAAATTGATGGATCCACAGGAACAGTAACAACTGCAGCAATCGAATGCATATCATACTACCAAAAATTCAACATACACCTTACAATAAAAGGTAATGAAATTTAAAGCATAATTAATAGCATAGATGCTTTGTTTGGAATTTTGGGGTTTCTCGTTCCCACTTGGTTGTAAAGACAAAATATCTATAGCAATGAGTGCCTTGACTTCTACATGACACCAATCAACTAAAATTAAAACCAAGAATTTCAAAAGGCGCATTTGCAATAACAATCCAAAGTTAACATAGAAAAGGAAATCCCTATATACGCAAGTGAACCCCCAAATCTAATGGACTCCCCTGAAGCCCAGAGTTACTTCTTACACGTGGAAGGGAAGTGGAGTGCGATTCGGGGCCGCAAAAGAGGTGGGCTTGCATGGTAGCGCCGATCAGAAAAAGAGTGGACAACAGTCCAGTGAGGCTTTTTATAGCAAGGTGGCAGCCACCAAGTGGTGGAGAACCAGAAGAGGAGACCAAGAAGAAGCTGTTCCCCGGAACTTGTGATTCAAGAGAGGTCACATAGTGGAAATTTTATATTTCAACGAGGTTTTTTCATTTCAACAAGGTTCTTTTTTAAACAGTGCCCTAAAATATGTGGGACTGACTTAGGCATCCAAGCATCATCTTAACAAGCAAGATATTAGTGATACCAAAGTTGTCGAAAACAATTTATATTGAAAAAAAGAACACTTATTACACGTGGAAGGGAAGTGGAGTGCAATTCGGGGCCGCAAGAGAGGTGGGTTTGCATGGCAGCACCGATCAAAAAAAGAGTGGACAGCAGTCCAGTGAGGCTTCTTCTAGCAAGGTAGCAGCCACCAAGTGGTGGAGAACTGGAAGAGGAGACTGAGAAGCAGCTATTCCCTGGAACTTGTGATTCAAGAGAGGTCACAAAGTGGAAATTTTATGTTTCAACGAGGTTTTTTCATTTCAACAAAGTTCTTTTTTCAACAGTGCCCTCAAATATGTGGGACTGACTTAGGCATCCAAGCATCATCTTAACAAGCAAGACATTAGTGATACCAAAGTTGTCAAAAACAATTTATATGAAAAAAAAGAACACTTCTTACACGTGGAAGGGAATTGGACCGCAAGAGAGGTGGGCTTGCATGGTAGTGTCGATCAGAAAAAGAGTGGACAATATTCCAGTGAGGCTTCTTCTAGCAAGGTGGCAGCCACCAAGTGGTGGAGAACCAGAAGAGGAGACCAAGAAGCAGCTGCTCCCTGGAACTTGTGATTCAAGAGAGGTCACAAAGTGGAAATTTTATGTTTCAACGAGGTTTTTTCATTTCAACAATGTTCTTTTTTCAACAATGCCCTAAAATATGTGGGACTAACTTAGGCATCCAAGCATCATCTTAACAAGCAAGACATTAGTGATACCAAAGTTGTCGAAAACAATTTATATGAAAAAAAAGAACATTTTGGACTTGGCATGACATGCACTAGGCTTAATTAGTACTAATGGAACTTGGTGATTGTCACCATAATTGGTAATGAATAATTCATGCAGATTTCATGTGAATCCCATTGATAAAGGTGCAGAGGAGGAGGAGAAATACCTGGTAGTTCGCTCGCTTTACGTCGCCGCGGATAATCACCAACAGAGTGGATGGAAGCAACCCCAGACTAGCGGCATTGTCGCAACAATTCAACAAATAGAACAGAAACACAAAAACGCGCGAAGAAACAGAGCAAAGAAACACAGACACGGGAAACAAATGAACTTCGCGGGCGATATATTTATAAGAACTAGTTCGGCCGAACTATTTTAAGAGTAAAAGTTCAGCCGAACTAAAAGCTCGGCCAAACTATTGTTGCCGGTTTTCCCATCTCTGGCAAAAATTATATTTTCCCACGTCGTCAGTGTGCCGTCAATCTAAACGGAAGAACGAATTCGGCCGAACTATTGCCGAAAAAAAATTTCCGCCCCTGATTCTCACAAAAGTGTAACCCAACTTCACATTTATGCATGTTTGTCATTGTGTATGTGGGCCAAAAAGGATAGAGAGACATGTGTGTAATGAATGAAAATGTTTGTGCAACAAATTCAAGCCAAAATGAAAAAGGGGCACAACCCAATTATTTTATATACATATTTAATTATTGTTCTTAATTTCCCACTCGACGACGCTCAATCATATGGGTGAGTACATACATATATGCTCAATAATAGTGTTGAGACTAGAAAAGAGGGTGAAACATAATAAGTTTTCACAGGATATATATGTGTATGTGTAAATTGTGAAAATTTATAAATCTACTAAACAGAAACCCTACTGCAATAATCTGATTTACTTCTCCTACTAGTTTGTTTTACTTAACAAGTTATTTTTCTGAATTATTCAGTAAAACATCAAAGTAAATACACTGTAGCCTACAAAAATATACATATCAGGTACTAAATAATTAAGCACATTTGACAAAGGACACACAAGATTTTTTGGAAAAATGTCCCCGAAAAAACCCAATGCGGGAAAATTGGTGCAACAGCTCTTGAGAGATTTTATTATTATGCAGATTTATGAATACAAACTAGGGTACCAGTAGTGGTTTACCCAACAGAGAAAATCTCAGCAGAAGTGCCTCTATCTCCTAAGACTGATATTATGGCGGATTCAACTTAGAATGAAGCACCCCACATGTGCCTACGCAGTCAGCGTGTCATCCTTAAGTGTGGTTGCATCACCCTTTCATTTCTAATGAATACGAGCCTGATATGGCCCACTAAAACCCTAGCGTTGGTCACTGAGTGACTGTGTCACCTTGGATGGGCCTTCGTCCCTCTGCGTGAGCCCTTCTGGCTCAACGTCACCCCTCTTGGGCATACATTGCCTCCGCGTCACCACTCCTGGGCCTACGCTGCTCTGTGGTATTGATATGCCTCTATGTTATTGTATTATCGGCCTTGGACTCAGAAATCCCACTACTAAACTGCCCCTCGCTGCACTGCAAGCTCACTCGAAAATTCTTAGCAAACCACGCCCCATAATTTTGACTTAGCTCAAGAGTTGCTACTCTATGTGTTTTCTCCAACTGACCCCAATCATTCCCTTAATAATTTTCATGTTGAGCATTCAATGCCCGTGATATAATCTCTAATCGACGGCTAAGATTATAAAAGACTTGATCCTCATCACTTAGAACATTCTCACCCACATGTCTAAATTAATTTACTTTAATTATTTAGTTTCCATAAGTTAGACTTAGGGTCTCCATTAAAATAATTAATTATTTGAATAACTTAAGCTCCATGTGGCATCTATCTAAACGATTTTTGGGCCTTAGAGAGCCCATGTGTTCTATTCCCTCCACAAATTTTTAGAGCTAGATCACATCCAATGCTACCCAAAAATCAACACTCCCTCTTAGCGAGGAATGTGCTCTAGCAACACTTCAACCTGAAGCATAACCCTGATCCACGGCATCGGTCCCCTGCGCTACTGATGCATGGCCTGCTGCCCCTCATCCTCTGCGATGTTGCTTTCTGTACTCTTGCCCATGACTTTTCCACAGTCACTGCCTCATTTGTACTGCAGATCCTTCTCAAATGTTGCATCATGCTTCCCATAGCACCGTCACTACTAACCGCTGCACTATTGCACTGCAACTTAGTTGCTGAGAGAAAGCAACTGAAGGAAATCACCCAAAATCCTGATAGAAAAGTCAATGTGGCCACACTTCGATACTAAAACACCCTCTATTGTTAATCTGCGTTGACCCTATGGCGCCTCTGCGTTGCTGCAACTCTGCACTGCATAAGGACTTCCTTTGCGCTGCTGAACTGCCATCAGTATCTGTGTTGTTGCTTCTACGTTGTTGTTTCCTCTGCTCTACACTACTCCAGTATTCAGCATCCTAACACTACCAATGTGCTTCCACAATCCTCTGCAACAACTAAATCCAGTCATCTTGCTACTATCATTAAGGGCTCCCATAGCTCATATGTGATCTAAGAGTTTTAGCACCTCAAGGATCTTGCCCCACACCATTATCCGTAGATCAATCTACAGATCTATGTCACCCCACTTCTTCTCTTGAGGCACCTAAGCACTCATATCCACATCGTCATCACTCCCATCATCACCCTTAGCTGTTGTAGCCTTTGAATCAGAATCTTCCTTGCCCTTCTTCTTCTTAGGACAAGTAGTGGTGAAATGTCCCAGCTCACCACATCTGAAGCACATGAATTTTGAAAGGTCTCTCTTCTTCTTCCTTCGCTGCCCCTGCTATCCCTTAGATGCGAGAGACACATCTTACTCCTCCTCCTTCTTGATCTTGATACCGCCGCTGGTGCTGCCTACTTTGGTCAACCTCCTAATCTCTTCTTGGCGAAGAGCTACCCACATGTCTTCCCAATTTGGAAGTGTCGCTCTGCCCAAAATGCCTTGGAAAAAGGTCTCCCACTGTTTAGACACTGCATTCAGGGCAGTCCTGATCAATAGACCCTCATCAAGAATGGCCCCATAGTAGCCAACTAATCATGAATCACCTTCAATCTAATGGGGAAGGGGTCAATTTCCTCTCCCTTATGCATCTGAAATAGTCAAATTTGGTTCTCCAGAAGCATTCTCCTTTGGACAAAATTCCATTGATACATTGAGGTCAAAGTCATCAACATCTCATTTGTTGTGTTCTTTTCAGCAATGTGTGGGACCACATGATCCTTGACCATGTCCATAATCAAGTGCTTAGCCCTTGCTTGCGCTGCCTCATACTTCTTCAACGGATCAACATCAACAGGAACAATTACAACCTTCTCGTCATGATCTTTGATACGATATTCATCTAGATCTGACATGATTCTAACCTTCTAGATGACGAAGTTGATACTCCGTCCAACCTGTCATGATCCCTCAATCCATGTGCGACCATCTCCACTCAAAAGTTGTCGAAGATGAAAAAATCCTCTCCCTACTTCTGCTGTTACCCTTAGCAAAATACACAAATCTGGGTTTCTTGGTGCTAGAAACCCTTTAGAGAATACCCTCCCTTTGACAAGTGATTTCCCTTGTGGAAATCATCCACCAAATCATGTCGAATTAGCACTCTCCAATCAATCTGCTGATAATATCTCAGACTTTTTAGTGAGAAAATATGTTGAGGAACTTCTTTCCCTTACTTTTTCAACCTAGGTAGACATTGTTTTGTAGTGACATAACAATGCCCACCAACAACTTCCGTATAACAAAACTGCACTTCTAGTCACGACAACCGACACAACATTACCTCCTCTTGGGCTGCGTCACCCTTCTGGGCCTGCATGAGCCTTTGCATTAGCTCTATGTGAGCTATACTAGCTCTGTGTGACCCCTCTTGGTCTGCGTGAGCCTCTGCATCAACTCTGCATGAGCTAGATAGGCTCTGCGTCACCCCTCCTGAGCTTGCGTTGTCCCTCTGGTGTTACACTGCCTCTTCCTAGATCTGCGCTATCATAGCTTCCTTCCTGCAACAAAACTTTGTCTCTTTGTTGATGGCTTTAGCTCTCCGTGATCTACAATAGCTCTGATACCATGTGAAAATTTCTGAATCTACAAAATAGAAACTCTACAGGAGTAATATGATTTACTTCTCCTACTTGTTTGGTTTACTTAACAAGTTATTTTTCAGAATTATTCAGTAAAACATCAAAGTAAATACACTTCAGCCTACACAAATATACAGATCAAGTGCCAAATAATTAATCACATTTGACAAAGGACACACAATATTTTTTGGACAAATTTCCCCAAAAAAACCCAATGCGGGAAAACCGATGCAATAGCTCTTGAGGGTTTTTATTATTATGTAGATTTATGAATACAAACTAGGGTACAAGTAGTGGTTTACCCAACAGATAAAATCCTGGCAGAAGTACCTCTATCTATGGAGACAGATATTATGGTAGATTTAGCTCAGAATGAAGCACCCCACAAGTGCCTACGCAGTCACTGCGTCACCCTTCAGTGTGGCTGCATCACCCTTTCAAATATGTTGAATACGAGCCCGATATGGCCCACTAAAGCCCCAACGTTGGTCACCAAGTGACTGTGTCACCCTGGCTGGGCCTGCATCCCTCTGTGTGAGCCCTTATAGCTTTGTGTCACCCCTCTTGGCTTGTGTTGCCTCTGCATCACCCCTCCTGGGCCTGCGCTGTTGTGTGGTACGTATCTGCCTCTCTGCTATTGTATTCTCGGCCTTGGACTTAGAAATCCCATTGCCGAATTGCCCCTTGCTGCACTGCAAGCTCACTCGAAAATTCTCAGCAAACCACACCCCAAAATTTCGACTTAGCTCAAGTATTGCCACTCTGTGTGTGTTCTCCAACTAAACCCAAGCCTTCCTTTAACACTTTTCCTGTTGAACATTCAACATCCATGATCTAATCTCTAATCGATGGCCAATATTAGAAAATACTTGATCCTCGTCACTTAGAACATTCTCACCTACATGTCTAAATTAATTCACTTTAATTATTTAATTTCCCTAAGTTAGACTTAGGGACTCCATTAAAATAATTAATTATTTGAATAACGTAAGCTCCGGGTGGAGTTTCTCTAAACAATTTCTGGGTCTTGGAGATCTCATGTGTTCTAGTCCCTCCACAAAGTTTCAGAGCTAAAGCACATCCGATGCTACCCGAAAATAAACATAAATGGCCTAACTACAGTGGCCATTTACATAGAACATTCAGATTTTAAACAAGGAGTGAAACACTCTAATTTTTCACAAGTTATACATATATATGGCAAACTATCCATGAAACACTGCCGAGACACATAAAATGTAAGTGATATAGTCTTAGCCTTTATTCAATACATAATTCAAATTAGGATGTGGGAAAACACAGGTACACATAGAGGTGTTGTAACTTAGCATTCATAGATCATGAGCAACAACTAGGGTACTTATATGATTAATATAATTTTACATGGCGACTAGAGAAGGGTTTTCCACTATCCTACCAACTGAAAGCTAGTTACATTGTTATGTCCCATAACTAACCACCCCCGCACTAGGTCCAAATTTTGGTAAGTAAATTCACAGGGAAATACATTGGTTAGGCTGTGAAATTGATATCACTTGCAAGTGGTATATCAACGGTCTGGAAAGCACTGGTGGTTTCAGAGATGCAACAAGCACTAGTGGTTTCACAGCCAACCACGAGCACTAGTGATTTCATATACAGGTAGTTTCCCAGCATGAGATAGGCATCAATGGTTTCACAACTACAATAAGCACCAATGGTTTCATAGTATAAACAAGTGCCCAATACATTTAGTCCAATATCACTTTGTGCCCAAACTAGCAACACCAGGTAAAACTAAAGACCGAGATTGGTCTAGGGTTCAACACTCTCTATGAGTTTCACACTAGCATTGGCTCTCTAAAAATCTCTAAGGAATAAACCCCCTGTCTGAATTTGGCTTGCATATTTATGAACATCATGTTGTGCCTCAGAAATGGCCGAGAGAGAACTCCTTACCCCCATGTTTCCTCCATTTTCATGTTGCCCTTTTAATTCAGGAGAAGGGAAAGTTGTGACGGCATCACTCAGTTGCATTAATAACCATTATCATATAAGGGTGATTTTTCCCAACTATAAGGGTTCAACATTAAGTTTAGTGGGATAGGTATGATGGTTCATGTCAAGTGGATAAAACTGAAGATCCCATCTCCCCAAACTATGGCCCATCATCCTTCTCCAAAAAAGTTAAATTTAAAAAATAAATTAAATAAAAATTATAATTTTCATCATTACATAAAACATTAATATATAGTTAAATTATTTTTAATCTAAATCAGAAATAACACATGATCAATCATTTTAATATTAATTAAAGAATTAATTGCATGATTGATAATTTTTAATATTAAGTACAATATGCATACACCTTGATAACACAATCAAGACATAATTGAATTTCAACATAATTAATTCCATTACATTTAACTAGATTTTTTCGTCACGCATAGTTGTCACACTGGATTGAAAAATCACCTAAAATGTTTTTAAGTGTGGTCGTCCACGCAGGGGATGTTACAAACCCCACCCTCTTAAAGGAACATTGTCCCTAGTGTTACATAAACAAAAAAGATGACAAAAATATGAACTATATATATATATATATATATATATATATATATATATATATATATATTTCTTACATCCTTTACAGATTGAACAAAAATGGGTACAAAAATTTCATCTAATTTTCATTCTCCTAGGTTATCTCATTAGGTCCAAAGTGTTTCCCATTGCCCTGTTCTATTACTTGCTTATGGAGCACAGTCAACCCTTGCTCTAGGATACAGAAAGGTTCATGTTGGAACTCTCCCTCTGACTCCACATGTATCACAGATTAATCAATCACGTGATTAGAATCAAACACATGTTTTTTTAGTAAGGATATGTGGAAGACATCATGTTTATTTATGGTGGGGGGTGCAACTATTCTATAATCCACTCACCCCACTCTCTCAAAAATATGAAATGGTCCATAAAACTTGGGTGCCAACTTAGTACAAGACCCCACTTTGAGTGAGCTACTTCTTCATTTAATGCGTAGATATACATGATCCCCCACTTGAAATTTTCAATGCATTCAATATAGATTTGAATAGGTCTTTTTTTATGTCCTTAGCTTCCTTCAACTTATATCTGATACTAATAACCTCTTGTTCCATCTCCTTTAACATATCATGTCTGAGAGTTACCTTGTTTATTGGGTAATCCCAACTAATGGGTGTATTACACCATGTACCATATAAAGCTTTGAAGGGGCTCATCTTTAGTGATTCCTGATATTTGTTGTTATATGAAAATTAAACTAAGTGAAGAAATTTATCCCACCTTTTTGGCTAGTGCATAATGTACATTCACAACATGTCCTCTAACAACATGTTTAACCTCTTTGTTTGTCCATCATTATGAGGATGGTATGTTGTATTGAATGCCAATTGAGTTTCGGATCCAATGAACCATGCTTTCCAAAATTTTCACGTCAATTTGGCACCCTGATCTAAGATTATCTTCTTGGGTATGTCATGTAGCCTAAATATCTCTTTCATGAATATCTATGCAATATCAATGGCCTTATGGGTGGAATTGATAAGTATGAAGTGAGTTGTTTTTCTCAAATTTTCCACTACCACCAAGATGACATCATATGTGTCTCAACATATTTGGAAACCCCATGATGAAGTCCAAGGATATGACTTCCCACTTCCACTCAATGGTTGGAATTGGTTGCAACAATCCAACCAGATGTCTCCATTCCACCTTAACTTTTTGACACACCACACACTTATAGATTCACTCTATGACTTCATTTTTCATATACGACCAATAACACATCTTCTTTATAGTGGTAATCATCTTCCGATATATGGCCTGAATAGGGTATTTTATGAAACTCATTTAGAATGAGCTTCTTCAAGTTGTCCAACTAGGGTATATATGACAAGTATTTGAAGTTTAACATTCCATCATCTATGAGTGTGTAGCTCTCGCTCAATGGTCCTTCTATCTCTTTTTACAAACAATCCTTCATATATTATAAGTGTTCATAATGTACCAATGTTTATTTGATTTTTCCCTTGCTTTTGAATTCGTAAGAGATAATGGCTGCAAAGTGAGCCATTTGTAGACTTTTGTTAAGCACTTTAGCCACCTATTTTTATTTACTCTTGATGTGCTTGATTTTGAATTCAAATTCACTGATGAGGGATAACCATCTAGCTTGTCTTGCATTCAATTTAGGTTGGTCGAACAGATATTTCCATCCTCCATGGTCAGAAATCAACACAAATTTCCTTTCGAGAAAATAATGTCTCCACATTTTTAATGTACGGACAATTGTTGTGAGTTCTAAGTCACATGTGACATAAATTCTTTCTCGTTCATTTAACTTCCTTGATTCATAGCAAATTACATGTCCTTATTGCATTAGCACTCCACTCTTCTTTACGATCATCTATGAAAACTAGGAAATATTTCTTCGAATCAGTTATTCTTAAGATGGGTGCATTCATGAACACATGTTTGAGTTGCTTGAAGTTAACTGCACTCTCTACTTTCCACTGAAACTTACGTATTTCCTCTACAGGGTTATGATTGGATGCCCAATTTTCAAAAAGTATTAGATGAATCTCCGATAATATCCATCCAACCCCATAAAATACCACCTCCATGACATTTCTTAGACTAGGCCTCTCCATGATGGCCTTGATATTCTCAGGGTCTATAGCCACACCGTCTCTTGAGATAGTGTACCCCAAGTATTGAACCCATATCTTGAAGTATTCACATTTATTAATTTAAGAATACAACTTGTGTTCCCTCAGCAACTGTAATATTACCTTCAAGTGCTCCTCATGCTCCTTTTTGGTTTTTGAGTAAACCAAAATATCATCTACAAATACTAGCATAATTTTTTCCAAGTATTTGTTAAGCACATAAACATGGTTGAAACATTTGTAAGTCCAAATGGCACCACCACAAACTCGCAATGCCCATATCTTGTTTTGAACATCATATTATGAATGTCTTCATCTTTAATCTTGACTTGGTGCTATCCAAACCTTAAATCAATTTTTGAAAACACAAAAACTCCTATTAGTTGGTCAAATAATTCATTGATTCTTGGCATTTGATATTTATTCTTTATTGTTGTTTTTTTCAATTTTTGGTAGTCGATGCATAGTTGTAACATGCCATACTTCTTCTTCACAAATAGAGCCAATGCTCCCTAGGGTGACACATTGGGCATGATAAACCCCTTATCCAACATCTCCTTTAGCTGTGATTTTAATTCCACCAATTTGAGGGGGCCCATATGATATGGTATCTTAAATACTGGCATCGAATCAGGAATTATCTCAATAGAGAAATCGATGTCTCTCTTAGGTGGTAACCCTAGTATTTCATCCAAGAATACATCATTGTATTGTTTTTAAATGTTGCAAAGCCGAGTTAAAATTTCATGTAATAAAAGTTAATAAAGGAAAAATAAGACCACGGTTAAGGGACACTTATTCCAAGCTGAATGTTGTGCAAAATATCCTAGTGGGCATCATTGGATGTGTTTATGGCTAAAGGGAAATTGGAGAAGGAAATGGCTATGGCATTAAAAAGAAAAAAATATTTTTGGCATATTTGTTTATGAAAATTAAAAAAAAAATTAGGAGGAAAGGAAGGTGAAAGGTCACATGTTGCATGTGAGGAGGAAATTGAAGGAAAATAATGGAAAATGAAGAAAATAGAGACATCATTAACAAAAATTATTTTGAGGATCATTTGGTAACCTTTTTTCAGTTCATTTTCATAATTTCACTGAAAGAGGAGAAGAGCACCAAGAGGAGAAAGAGAACAAGCAAGAAAAGGAAGGACAAGGAAAGGAAAGGAAAGGAAAGAAAAGATCAAGAAAGGAAGAGCAAGATCAAGCAAATTCAGCAGGAATACTTGCAGGTAACAGATTGCATGTATTATTTCCTAGATGGTTTTGACATGCATGGTATGTACATGTTGGTATTCGATTCTTTTGTTGTAATTGTCATGGTTTTGTTGGGTTTTGACAATGGCTTTCAGCCTTGCCTTTCCTTTTTTATGGATAACCATGGTGTGATGGGATTTTTCTCGGTTTTGGGCTTTGGAATTGTCAGATGGTTTCAAAATCTAGGGCAGAGGTGGTCTCAGGCTCATTCCCAAAGGCCTAGGAATCCCTTGAGCGGTTTTGGTGGGATACACGGTAAATCGTGAGGGTGGTGTCTTGGTAAGGACCTAGTGATCTGGTTTGGATTGCGGTAAAACTTAGAGAAAAGGAGATGAAAAATTCCTCAAGGATGGTGATGATATCTAGATGCATTCCAAGCTCGATTCGGTTTTGTGATCTCAGTGTCGGTTTAGGTGAGGTCACGGTATGGTGAGGGTGGAGGTGGTTTAACCTCTGGATTCCCTTGGTTGTTTTGGATTGGTTTATCCATGAGATCCCACATTCACGCTTGGAATATGGAATGAGGGTGACTGGATGAAATAAATATTTGGTTCAACCATTTTTATGGTCGGGTGGTACGTGGAATTCCTAAACCTGGTTGGCTCTTGCCTGTGTTTAATGAAAGTTTAGTTCTCTTGTTTTTGTACTTATATTTATGTTACTTTAATGGTTGTTATCTTATGGTAATTTTTGTGGTTATATGTTGGTTATAAGCATGGTTATTTGACTAGTTATAGTGTCATGGTTCATTTCATGTTTTTACTTGTAACTGGAAGAATAATGGATTCAACACCTAATCAATGTTAAGAAAACTAATGGGAGAGGGTGGTGATGCTTCTTGAAAGTTTCATATGAATTTTCAATCCCTTATGTTCATTCTTCTATTGATGACCTGTAGATTTCATTGTTGCCAAGTGTTTGGCAGAATTTCAGTCCAAGATGGGGATGGTCAGGCCTGGTTCTGGTGTTAGTTTTTGGTTTAAAATCATTTTTCTTATGTAAATTATGATTTTTGAAAGTTACAAGGATTTTTGGGCAGAGTTCTAGCCTCAACCCTAGAATTTAACCTTAAAATTTGCAGTCGCTAGCACAACACATAACATTTTAGTCCATAGTCGCAATGATGCAAGCTAATGCATGTGACTAGGAGGTCCAGTCACACTGATGCCTTGGAAAGGGAGTGATTGGGGGTAAAAACTAGTTAAAGGTCGAGGTGACCTCAGGGATGGACACCTGGAGAGGTTGGGTTACTCATGGAGGTTCTTGTGGCTCTTGAGGGAAGTCATTAAGGGTTATTTATTGACTCCATTTGCTTAATGTCACCTAGGATTTTGAGTCTGGTCATAGCTTCCCCTCATATCATGTTTACCCTGATTGGACGGTTACTTGGGTAGATGTGAGGGGAGGTGTGCGTTACAGGTGGTATCAAAGAATGGTTGCTCTCCCCTTGGGAAATGTATGATGTTGTAAAGATTATTTTTTTCATGCATTTATGTTGGTTGCATATGTGTTTCTCATACTTGTGGTCTATGTATTTGTTGCATCCACATGGTGTTGGTCATGGTGGCAGTGATGTTGCCATGGGAGAGTTGATGGTGTTGTGTAAAAATCTGTTATCATGAGCGTATGATTGGTTATGCATGTTATGTGCTTACATATTTTCAAGTGTACATTAGTATTTTTGATGTTGTTATGCATGAGGTCATGGTGTAAAGTTGGTATGATCATGCATTGATGACTGAGCTCTAGTTAGAATGATGTTTATGTGTTTATATACATATATATATTATAAGTCTATATTATGTTATGATTATGTATAGACCTGTATTAATTTGATTGGTTGATCTTGTAGATGAGATATCCTCCCCAAATTATGTTGAGGTACATTTTTTTATTGTGATTTGGTTTACGATGACATGAGATGCCTTGCAGGAAGAAATCAAACATGACTAGCAAGGTGGTAGACTACAAAGTTCTCCTTATGAATCAAATGAGCATCATAGTGTTCGGAACTCTTATGAATTAGCAAACACATTGATAAGTTTGAAGGAATAAATAAGAAGTTGTAAGGTGGATAATGACGGAATCATACAAGCATAGGAGAAATAAGCAGAGGTTAATGCGGTAATTCTTCATAGTTTGTCAGAATTGCAGAAACACTGACCACTTCGAATCAACTATGGGAAAGAGGATGGTACTAACGGGGAATATGGAAGTCATAGGTTGGATAGAGATGACACAATTAAAGATGGAAGGTTCTTGGACACTCTGGATAGGATAAGTGATTGATGTACCATTCTAGTTATTGTTCTGACAGGTACTATGATCATCATCATTATCATCCTTACAAGAGGAGTGATAGGGGATATTTGACGGATGAGTTTAAGAAAGAAAAACCACCTACATTTAATGGAGAGATGAATAAATCACATGATACATCGGCATGGTCGCTTGGTATGAGTAATTTCTTTAGGCTGCACGATTTCTCAGAAAACATGAAAGCCAGAATAACTACGTTCAACGTCAAAGGTAAAGCAGATATGTGGTGGAAAGATGTGAATATTGTCAGGGTTATTTATGAGGAGGAATTGACTTGGAGTGAGTTAGAGAGGCCATTATGGAAGAAGTATATATCAAAGAGGTACTATGATGCGAGAGCTAAGGAGTTCTATGAGTTGCAGATGGGTTCCATGACAAATGATGAGTATACTAGCAGGTTCTTGGAGTTGCTGAGATATGTGCCTTACCTCAAGGAGAAGAAGGCCAAGGTTCATAGATTTATCAATGGGATACCAGTTGCATACATGGACCAGACTGAGTTCGATGAGCTTATATTGCTAGAAGAAACCATTCGAAATTTGAAGAATTATTATGAGAATTCAAAGCGCAAAGTTGAGCCTAAGCATGATTTGAAAGGAAATGAGAAAGATAAAGGAATATGGCCACCAAAGAGGGGAATACCCCAAGATGTAGGTGAGAAAGAAAATGTGGTTCCTTACAAGAAGTCCAATACAGTTGAGAAGGGACATGGATTGCGACAGACTAGAGGTGATGGTAGAGCACCATTGCAGTGTTGGATATGTGGCAAGGATCATCACAAGAGGGGTTGTCTGCAGTATCAAGGTGGTAGACCCCATATCTATAGTGCACATGAGGCACATACAATTAGGGATGTTGGTCATATCATTCCTCATATTTATGTAGCTATGAACAACAAGTAGACAGATCACCAGGCATCTATCATTGAGATGGATGGTAAGATTTGTGTTCAAGGTATTTCTATTTTGATTGATCCTGTATATAATTATATTTATGTTAATCTTGACCTGGTGGATAAGTGTTGATTGAGAAAACAAGTGCATGCAGAATCTTGGATGGTGCATTTGGCTATAGGTACAAAGAAGAGAGTTCACCATTAGGTATTATCTTTTGCATTTGATTTAAATGGTATGCCTACAAAAACACATTTTAATATACTACCATTGGGATCATATAGCATGATTTTGGGTATGGATTGGTTGTACCTTCACAGGACCAAAGTGGATTGTTATGACAAGGCCATTGAGTGCCTAGATGATAATGGAGAAAAGAGGATTTTGCAGGGAAAGAAGAATTCTACATCAGTGAGGATGGCTATCGCTGTGTAGGCCAAGGTTGTGTGATGTTTGCAGTGCATGTTTCCAGTGACAAGGGTAAGGATGTTGAGGGTGAAAAAATATTCCAAAGGTATCCTATATTGCAAAAGTTTCAGGTTGAGTTTCCAACAAATATTCCAGAGCTACCTCCTCACAGGGAAGTGTACTTTTCTATTGAGTTAGTACCAGGGGAAGCACCAACATCAAAGGAATCTTACAGGATGAGTATGCCAAAGTTAGTTAGTTGAATTTGTAGCTGAAGGAAATGCTTGAAAAGGGATACATTAGGCCAAGTGTATCACCTTAGGGTGCACCAGTGTTGTTCGTGAAGAAGAAGGATGGTACTATCAGGTTGTGAATTTATTACAGACAGTTGAACAAAGTGACAATCAAGAACACGTATCCATTGTTGTGGATTAATGACTTTTTTGATCACTTGGAGGGAGTAGCATTGCTCTCTAAGATCGACTTGATATCAAGATATTGTCAGGTACACGTCAGGTACACATAAAAGAAGAGGACATCTACAAGACCACATTCAGGACTAGGTATGGGCATTATGAGTTTGTTGTAGTTCCATTTCGTTTTACTAATGCCCCAACTAAATTTATGTGTTTGATGAATAGTGTGATGTGTCCTTATCTCGATAAGTTAGTTATTGTATTCATTGATGAAATCTTGGTATATTCTAAGAATGAGGAAGAGCATGCCGAGAATTTAGAAATAGTGTTGAGATTGATAAGAGAGCGTCAATTATATGGTAAGCTTAGCAAGTGTAGTTTCTTCCAGAAAAAGGTACACTACTTGGGACATGTTGTTTACAAGGAAGGTATAGCAGTAGATAAAGAAAATATAAGAGTCATCATGGAGTGAGCAACTCCTAAAAATGTGGAGGAAGTCTAGTGATTTATGGGATTAGTAGGCTACTACAGGAGTTTCATCAGGAACTTCTCATGCATTTCATATCCTATTACATCTTTGTAGAAGAAAGGTAAGAATTTTGAATGGACAAAAGGATGTGCAGCTAGTTTTGAGAAACTAAAGAAGTTTTTGACCAATGCTCTAGTTCTTAAGATTGCATATATGGATAAATAATTCGTGGTGTTTACAGATGCTTGTAAAAGAGGACTTGGTGGAGTCCTTATGTAGGAGGGACATGTGGTATTCTATGATTCTAGGAAATTGAATGAGCATGAACACAAAACGTGACTCGTGATCTTGAGTTGGAAACTTTTATAAATGCATTGAAAATGTGGAGGCATTAATATCTTCTTGGCAGGAGATTTGTATTGCTGAGTGATCAAAGTGGGTTGATATATTTGTTTGACCAACTGAATATGAGTGCCAGACAAGCTAGATGGTTGGCCACCCTTAGTGAGTTTGACTTCAAGATCAAATATATCAAGGAAAAGGAGAACAAGGTTGCAAATACTCTCAACGGGAAAGTACAAGTGAATCATATATCAACTATGAGTTCTTATGGGAAAGACTTACAAGATCATATCTTACAGGCATGACAATAGGATAATAGGTATGTGGAGCTCAGGCACAGGTTACAACAGATTACAGTTGCAGGTGAAGGTATAGGTGGTCAGGATGCAAACTATCATCTCACGACATATGGTTTGGTGAGATTTAGGGATAGGATCTATGTGTCAAATGAAAATGAGTCAAGAAGCTTATCTTGAGAGAAATTCATGTTAAGCCATACTCAGGTCACCCAGGATACCATAAGACATTGACGGTGGTGAATAAGTTCTAATACTGGCCAAATATGAAGAGAGATGTGGAAGAGTTCATGGCTAGATGTTTGGATCGTCAGTGGGTGAAGGCATACTGTAGGCATACAGGTGGTCTACGACAACCTATTCTAATTTAAGAATGGAAATGGGAGGTAATTTCCATGGATTTTATTACAGTTTTTCCGAGGACTGTGAGGCAACATGATTCTATCATGGTTGTGGTCGATGAGTTGAGCAAGGTGGCCCACTTCATTCCAGTTAAGACTACATATTCATCTAGTTAGGTGGCACAAGTCTTCATCAAGGATATTGTGAGATTACATGGTGTTTCGAAGAAGATTGTGTTAGACAGGGATGTGAAGCTCACTTCCAAGTTTTGGAAGGAGTTGTTTGCAAGATTAGGTACAGAGTTGGCCTTCAGTACAACCTATCATCCACAAACAGATAAACAGACAGAGAGGGTCAACGTGATCCTAGAGGATATGTTGACGATGTATGTCATGCATCAACAAATGATATGGGAGGAGTACCTTCCATTGGTTGAGCTTGAATACAAAAATGGTTATTAGGAGTCATTGAGGATGAGTCCATTTGAGGCATTGTATGGGTGGAGTTGTAAAACTCAAATCAGCTGAAGTGATCCAACGAACATGGTACTTATTGGACTAGAGATGTTGGCAGATATGGAACATGAGACATAGATTATAAAAAAGAATATAAAGGAAGCACAATATAGACATAAAATTTATGCAGACCATTACAGGGAATTTAAGGAGTTTCATTTTGGGGAGCATGTTTATTTGTGCATCAAGCCCAATAAGAGCTCCTTGAGGATTGGATCATGTGCCAAGTTGGCACCACGGTATCGCGGGCCTTTTAAGATCCTTGAGAGGGTTGGACCAGTGGCCTATCGACTTGCACTTCCTCCAACAATGAAATTCCATGATGTTTTTCATGTTTCATTACTTTAAAAGTATATAAAGAATGTTGATCATGTTATTGATTGGTTTGTATTTGTAAATTTGTGTAGATGTTCTATGCTTGATGCAACTTTACTTTTTCTTCAATATCAGACAGTAATCACATAAACAATAAATTAAAATGTTGATAGAACATACCAGTAGATTGACAAAAGACAAGCCAGAAATATATAAGTGTGTTGGTGCGTTACAGTGGTCAACAGGATGCTTCAACCAGCAAAGTCTCAATATGGTCATCCAACCAGAAATGTCACACAACCCCCTAGGATAGCCAAACGATAAACTCAAAAGTCAACCCAAAATTCAACACTGTCAATCAACAGTCAACACACACAGCAACAACAACTAGGTCAACGCTGAAAATTCAAAGTCAACGTCTTGCCTCAGGAATAGGAATAATGCCAGAAAATGCATATTAGGAAAATCAAACTTTTGTGAGAGTTTCAGGTCCTTTTAACCTTGTGTTGACCAAAGTTAACACTGGTCAAAGTTTTCTGCAAAAAACCTAGACCGAAATCAGAAATGTGCTACTGCTAGAAATTTCCCACATGTGGAGAGAAGAGCCACCAAGGTCATCGAACCAATAAAATGAGGAGAGAGAAATTTGTGAGGATGAGATGAGTGAAAACATCCTCCAACATTGACCAATATATATCCATCAGTGAGGGTGTATGACACAACTGCTGGGGCAAAAAACCTTAAGGCCGACTTGCACATATCTTGAATAAACTCAAAATAAATGTTTTGCTCATTGGATTAAGATGATCTTTAGATCAATCTTACACCTCTCCGAAAGAGGAATCAATAAAAATATTAGTATCTTCATTTGAGCATCACAACATGGAGTTTGGACCTAGTTGTCCAAAATTAACACTCCCTCCCAACTAGGGAGAACTCCATCCACCTGTGCAACCCAAACATCGTGCGTCATCCCGTTGTAACGTGCTTTGCTAGCTTCTTTATTTTAGAACAAAAGTGGGTCAGTCACAAAGACATCATTCTTGACTGACAAATTTAGCCCAGAGGTCCAAAACCTCTATAGGAATCACAAAGAGTCTCATACCAACCTGAAGTTGGCTTACCTGACCCGAAGTTAGTTGGAGGTTTGAAACCTCACTATACTTGATCCTAGATCAAGTTTTTGGACCATGCCATCCTAGATAGAGAGTATGACAATCTCTGATGCGTCCATCAGTCTTTGCTACTAGTCTCTAACTTTTCCCACCTCACTAGCCAAATGAGAGGTACTTCCCATGAGCCCTGAACTCAATGGGTAGGATGCATACGAGACACAAATAATGAGAGGTGAACCAACTCAATCATCACAACGGTGGGGTAGAAGCACACCAACAAGGTTCGGCAAGACTAGCCCTGTGGTTGCTTATAGCTCCGAGAAGCTATCCCCAAAGCCCGCTAGAGCTCCCAGAGCTCATCATACAACAGGACCCTCAGCATAGGGTCATTCCACGATACCAATACTCTTACAGAAGGTTAGGAGCTTGACCTTCCCTAGGGGCTTTGTGAGAATATTCGCGACCTGCTCATCAATTCCTATATGATCGAGCCTTACGGCACCTCGCTATACCATATCTAGGATAAAGTGGTACCTGATATCAATATGCTTGGATCGATCGTGGAACACGGGATTCTCGAACAAATGAATCCCACTCTGGTTATCGCAGAGTATCACGGTGGTATCTATCACATGCCCAAACAACTCACTGAAGAGCTTTCGCAACCAAACTGCTTCACAACAGGCCATACTCGCTGGAATGTATTCGGCCTCCGCGGTGCTCAAAGCCACCGACTTCTGCTTCCTTCTCATCCATGATATCGAAGCAGATCCAAGTGTGAAGCAACATCCCGATGTGATTTTACGATCCACCACACTGCCAACCCAATTGACATCAGTATATCCAAGAAGTGTCACGCTCTTGATAGTGTATCTCATCCCATGGTTTATCATGCCCCGAAGATATCTCAACAAATTCTTAGCACCAACCCAGTGAGTGTGATGAGGCTCAACCATATGTTGAATCAAAGTGTTCACTACAAAACATACGTCCAGATGGGTGTTAACTAAGAACATCACGGCCCCTACGAGTTGACGATACTCAGTAGGATTTTCTAACACGGGCCTAGCAGCGCTACCACTCAAATTCTTAAAGTTGAGCTCCATCAATTTCGACACTGACTTACAGTCCATTATACCAAATATTTCCAGAAGCTTCACAATGTATTTTCCTTGAGAAAGGAAAATTTTCGCCAGGTCTCTGCCAGACCTCCAGGCCTAGGAAGTAATGCATCAGTCCTAGGTCCTTCATCATGAACTCAGCAGTGAGCTCCCTCTTTCACTGATGAATGAATGGGTCAGCACCTGTCAGGAAGATGTCGTCCACATAGAACACCAGAATGAGAGGCTTCTATCTATCAACCTTGAAGTAAAGGTTCGGATCAGAATTACTACGAGTGAAGCCTGGCTTCATCAGGTAGCTATCTATCATCTCGTACCAAGCTCTGGGTGCTTGCTTCAACCCATAGAGAGCTTTCTTCAACTTGCATACATGGGTGTCCCGATCCTGGACTTTGAACCCCAGAGGTTGCTCCACATACACCTCTTCCTTTATCGCACCATGCAGAAATGTTGTCTTCACATCCATCTGATGAAGACTCCATCCTTGTGTAGCACCAAGGGCTGTGATAGATCGGATGGTGGTATATCGGGCCATAGGTGCAAATATGTCTCATATTCTATACCTTCCTTTTGGGAGAAGCCACGGGCAATGAATCTTGCCTTGAAATTTTCAGCACTTCCATCAGATCCATGCTTGATCTTGTAGAGCCATTTCGAGGTGACAACTGCTTTGTCCTCTGGTCTTGGAACCACATCCCAGACATTGTTCTTAAATATGGACTCATACTCTTTGTGCATAGCATCCTTGCAGACTTGATTATTTATGGCTTCCGCAAAAGATCCAGGTCATATTGTACAATAGTACTCATGGCTACTAAATACCCTTGGTATCTATTTGACTTCTTGCTTTCACGGAATGTTCCCCTTGGGGCCATATGTCCCTCGACATCCTCGAGAGTGTCCCTGAGCCATGATTGTATCTTCCCCAGTGAAGGAGGTGGATCAATTGGGTCCATCGATCCTTCAGCATCAAACATTGTCTCATCCTTCGGTTCTTCTTGATTTCCTGGCCTTGCTTCATGATCTTCCTCAGATCTCGGAAGATTGAATACTTTCCTCAGGGAAGCATCTTTGTCAAAGGTGACATCGTGGCATATCTCCACTTCCCTTTTACCAGGAAAATAGACTCTATAGGCCTTCGAAGTTTCGCTATAGCCAAAAAAATTCCCTTCTTCCGAGAAGCATCCAGCTTGCTCCTCTTCTGTTTTGGCGCAAGAAAATAAACAATACATCCAAAAACTCTAAAATGTGAGACTTCGGGTTTATTACCAGTGTAAACCTCTTCAGGAGTTTTGGAGATTAGAGTGGAATGTGGGCATTGGTTTTTTATGTACACAACAGTGTTCGCAACTTCTCCCCACAGAAACTTCGGTAGACCCTGGTCACATAACATGGCACGGGAAGCTTCCAAAATGGTTCTATTATTCCGTTCAATAACGCCATTCTGCTCAGGAGTGTAGACAATTGTGGTCTCCCTCTTTATGCCAACTTCTATACAAAATTTTTTGAACTCGTTCGTCTCATATTCAGTGCCATTATTGGCCCTCAATATCTTGATCTTATTCCCTATCAGATTTTCCACCAAGACTTTGAAGGTACGAAACCACATGAAAGCCTCATCCTTCTTCTTCAAGAAGTATATCTAGGTTTTGCGAGAGAAGTCATCAATGAATGTCATATAATAAGAACATCCTCCCAAGGATGTCAAGGGCAGCATCCTAGACAGATCAGAATGTATCAATTGCAAGACATCAGATGTATTTGTGACACTTGAGGGGAAAGGTCCCCTTGTATGCTTTCCTTCAGCACAACCCTAACATATACCTTCATGATTATTTGAAAACTTGGGCATCCATGTCACCACCTTCCTTGCTTCGGGAAGGGCCTTGTAGTGAATGTGTCCAAACCTTTGGTGCCATAGTTCAGTCTGTCGAATAGTATCACACGTCATCGCTCCCAGTGGACTTCCTCCAACCTGGTAGAGTGTATCAATTCTAAACCCAATCGTGATAGCTTCCTTGAAGCTCTTCTTCCAGATGCGCACCTTCCGATCAATGAATTCCACATTGAAACATTTTTCTTCCGTGGCTGATATAAACACAAGGTTCTTCTTCAAATTCGGTACATAGAGTACATATTGCAAGTGAAGGACTTGGCCTTGAGACAAGTTGAGGGTCACAATCCCTGTCCCTTTTATGGGATATGTGGCATTATCTCCAAGGACAATTTACATATTAGTATCCTTCTCAACCATATCAGAAAGTGCTTCCTTGAACCCAGTGATGTGCCTTGAGGTACCACTATCTATCAACTAGATACCCATAGTGTCGGGTGGAAATGCAGCAAAGAGGGTAGATACAAGAATGAATTCATTTCTTTTATCAACAACATTTGATTCCTCATACCTGGAGTTTCTTGACTTTTTGAAAGGTTGACCATTTCTGCTGGAGGGAGCCTTCCTCTTACCCTTGAACCTGTTGTTCCTTTGATTTCCATTCCTCTAGTTGTTGTTGTTGTCATCATCATCAGGAGAATCCTTCTTGAAAGGGAATTATCTAGCATAGTGATCTGGCCTATGATAAGCGTAACACTTGCCCTTCTTTCCTTGGGTCCCTGCTCTTCCTTTATTCTTTGGACCACCAAAGTTATTCTTTCTAGAATGAGCAGTGTAGGCAGCATTTCCTTCATTTTCATACTCCTTCATTCTTGTCTCTTCTTGTACGCATCTCGATAGTACTACGTCAAATTCAGGTATCACATTTTATTGAGAATGGTAGTGTTGGATACATGCCATTCGAATGAGAGACCTCCAAGTGTGGTGATAACCATCTCTCGATCAACTATCGTCTCCCCAATAACCAGCTGATTGTTCCTGATCTCGGTCAGCTTCGGAAAGTATGATTGAATAGACTCATCCCTGCCTTTCTTCACATTCTTCAATTGATTCTTGAAGAATAGGACTTGATTCGCATTGTTGGCCTTGAATATCTGGACCAAATTATCATACATCTCCTTGGATGTGCCCAGCTCAGAGATGTAGGCAACCAGACTCTTGTGAATTGAGTCCCTGGTCATTAGATTTACTTTGATTTCCCCCTTCTTATACTTTGTTTTGGCAGTAACAGTTGCAGTGGATTGAGGCTCTTGGATTTTACCCTGCACATAGTCCATGACATCTTGATTTCCAAGTTAAGATCCAATGTCATCTTCCAAGCATGGAATTCATCCTTCCCAGTCAATTTGTCATCAGCCTTAAAGTCATTGTAGTTTGAGGAACCCATCCTCTTCTTCGATGATTGCTACAAATTAGGGCTTTGTCTTCACCTCAGCTCCGATACCATGTAAATTTTTGTAGATGTTATATGCTTGATGCAACTTTATTTTTTCTTCAATATCAGACATAATCACATAAACAATAAAGTAAAATGCTGATAGAACATACCTGTAGATCGAAAAAAGACAAGCCAAAAATATATAAGTGTGTTGGTGTTTTACGACGGTCAACAGGATACTTCAACCAACAAAGTCTCAATATGGTCAGCCAACTAGCATTGTCACACAACCCTGTAGGATAGCCAAATGGTCAACCCAAAAGTTAATGCTGTCAGTCAATGGTCAACACACACACATCAACAACTAGGTCAACGCTGAAAAGTCAAAGTCAACGTCTTTCCTCAGGAATAGTACTAGAAAATGCAAATTAGGAAAATCAAAATTTTGGAGAGTTTCAGGTCCTTTTGACCTTGCATTGACCAAAGTCAACGCTGGTCAAATTTTGCTGCAGAAACCCTAGACTGAAATCAGAAATGTGCTGTTGTTGGAAATTTCCCACGTGTGGAGAGAAGAGCCACCAAGGTCATCGAACCAATCAGATGAGGAGAGAGAAATGTGTGAGGATGAGATGAGAGAAAATTTCCTCCAAATTTGACCAATATATATCCATCAGTGAGGGTGTGTGACACAACTGTTGGGGCACAAAACCTTAAGGTCGACCTGCACATATCTTGAATAAATTCAAAGAAAATGTTCTGCTCATCGGATCAAGATGATCTTTAGATCGATCTTGCACCTCTCTGAAAGAGGAATCCAATAAAAATATTGGTATCTTTAACTAAGCATCACAACATGGAGTTTATACCTAGTTGTCCGAAATTAACAGTATTACAGGTGGAGCAAGAAGGAGAATTCCAGTCGAAACCTCAATGCATATTGCAACGGAAACAACTCATGCTCAAGAACAGATCCATAGAGCAAGTTAAAGTGCAGTGGAAGCACTTTGGGCCCAAAGAAGATACATGGGATATGATAGATCAGATGCGGGCTATGTATCCTTCATTGTTTGCATGTTGAGGTAAAGGAATTTTTGTATTTGTACATATTTATGTATGGTTTCTATTGTAAATACCACCATGAGCTAAGTTATAAATCTCCAATAAGCAGTATGGTTGTTATATTTTCATGTTCTCATGATGGTTTTTGCTTTTGAGCAAGTTAGTCATTGTAAATATTGCATCGAGCTAAGTTATAAAGCTTCATGGGTAGTATGTTTCTTTTTAGAGATTTTGCTTAAGTATAGGTGTGATTTAACACCGAGAATAATGTTCTCCAAGGGGGATGGTTCTGTAGCAGACCTAGGTTAAAAGTTCATGTAATAAAATTTAATAAATGAAAAATAAGACCACGGTTAAGGGATGTTGATTCCAATATGAATTTTGGGTAAGATATCCAATTGGGAATCACTAGATGTGTTTATGGCTAAAGGGAAATTGGCAAAGGCAATGGATAAGGCACTAAAGGAAAAAATTATTTTTGGCACATTTATTTATGAAAATAAAGGAAATTAGGAGGAAAGGAAGGTGAAAGGTCACATGCTTCATGTGAGGAAGAAATTGAAGGAAAATAATGGAAAATGAAGAAAATAGAAGCCTCATTAGTAAAAAGGCTTATGAGGATCAGTTGGTAACCTTTTGTTAGTTAATTTTTAGAATTTCTCTAAGAGAGGAGAAGAGCACCAAGAGAAGAAAGAGATCAAGCAAGCAAAGGAAGGATAAGGAAAGGAAAGGAAAGGAAATATCAAGCAAGGAAGAGTAGAATCAAGAAGCTTCGGCAAGAATACTTGCATGTAACAAATTTCATATATGATTTCCTAGTTGGTTTTGACATGCATGGTATGTGCATGTTGGTATTCGGTTCTTTTGTTGTCAGTGAAATGGTTTTTCTGGGTTTTGATAGTGGTTTTCAGCCTTGCCTTGCCTTTTTCTGGATATCCATGGTGTAATGGGATTGTTCTCAGTTTTGAGCTTTTGAATTTCCATATGGTTTGAGAATCCGGGGTGGAGGTGGTCTCAGGTTTATTCCCAAAGGCCTAGGAATAAGCAATTTCAAGCTAGGTTTGGTTTTGTGACCTCAGTGTCGGTTTAGGTGAGATCACGGTATGGTGAGGGTGGAGGTGATTTAACCTATGGATTCTCTTAGTTTTTTTGGATTGGTTTATCCATGAGATCCCACATTCATGCTTGGAATATGGCACAGGGGTGACTGGGTGAAAGAAATAATTGGTTCAACCATGTCTATGGTCGAGTAGTACGTGGAAATCCCAAACCTGGTTAACTCTTGCCTATGTTTGATGAATTCTAAGTTCTCTTTATTTTGTACTTATATTTATGTGGCTTTAATGGTTGTTATCTTGTGGGAATTTATGTGGTTATATGCGAGTTATAAGTGTGGTGGTGTTTCTGCTACACAGATGTACCAAATGCACCTCTTTAGCAATTGGATGATATATGCATAAGAACATAGAGAAGAATGATGTTAATGTTAGTGATAAACATAAAAAATGTAAGAAAAAATTAGAGGGTAAGCTAAGAATACAACACTGTGAACTAAAACAGAAAATACACAAGATACAAATGATAAAATGGAGCAACAACCCAATAAGACAAAAGGATAATTCTCCCTTTATTAGGTGCTAGTGGTATGAAGAATACAATGCTAAACTCTCTTTAAGTGAGTCCTTTGAGCTATGGAGCTCAAATACTTAGAAAAAGGGGGGGCTCCTTTCCCCAAGTCTAGTGCAAGTATCTCCTCCCTCTCTCAAAAGGAAGTTGATCGTTGCCATATGGTGAAGCTCTCTCTTAGACTGAGATGTTGGATGGAAAACATGTCAGCCATTCCAATCCTTTCGTTGCTACAATTCCAAGCTGGTTTTCTATGGAGAAATTTGGCCAGCATAACAATGTGTCTCCTTTTTCTCTTCACATGGCCAATTTATATAGAAATTTTTTAACTTATCTTCCCTCTCTTGGCCCAATATTGGTAATGACCTAAGAGTGGGGAGGAGATTCCTTTGTGGGCTGCATACCTCCTCAAGGTGGCTTGATTTCGGTTTTCCTTGACCGTATAGGATAGAGAATCATCCTTGTCAAGCGGTCCCAGATGGTGAATTTTCATCATCTTCAAGACCGTGCGACTATCGAAGGGATAGGCTCGTTGTGTGCAAAAACCCTTTGTTGTTGGTGCGTTGTCCTCCAATTTCCTTACTGGACCTTAGAAATTTTTAAATTTTCATTTTCTAATGTATTTATTCTCTGAAAATCCTTAATTGTACCTTCTTCTTGACTTTTTTTGATGTTTTGTGCTTGTACGATTTTCTGGTGTTAACAATTTCCCCCTGATGTATGAGGTCTAGGAAGAACTGTATAGCTAAAATACATTACGTTTTCTTTTTTGTGCGATCCTTTTGTGTGTGTGTGAGAGAGAGAGTAACTTGTTGTGGAACTAAGTAGGGAGACCCCTCATCTGAATTAAAACGGACACCATGCTCTGTGGGAAACATTCAGGGGACAAAAGTGAACAATATTTCTACGAGGTGGGCATGTCCCATGCTCATGATAATGAATAGTTTAACAAAATATGACAGATATTGGTTCTATCAAGTTACATTGTGGTAGGTGAGATGTTATTGGTTGATGACGATAGTTGCTAACGCCCTCAAGAGAACTTTCTATGTGCATAGAAAAGTTGAATGTGGCACCCACATGCATTGGTTAGGTAAGGAATTTTTGAATGAAATTCTTAGTGATAGCATGGGTCTTCGATTGATGGGGAACTTTCCATGTGAGCATTAATGATAGAGATGCTAACTGATTATGGGTCTTCGACTAATTCTAACAGAGTGCAAGATTATTAAGTACGATGCCATCTTGACATGAAAACTTTGCTGATGTCGAATGTCAAGAGGATCGATGACATCAATGGGCGATTTTAATTCCCACTGTGCCACTCGAGGATGCCCCTTTTAATGGTGGGGGCTCATCCAAGGTATTACCTCCTTCCTGGATGATGGTTGTTGGAGTCGATAAGAAGGAAGCATCAGCTGATCAAAAATAAGTGCTGGTACAAGGGACCAGTGTTTCTGATGAAATCAGGGCTAGATGTGATTGGTTAGCAAGACATGATGGCGAGATATGGTTGAGATTGGTGATGATGGTTAACTAGACTGAGGTTGGAGCTGTAAATGAGAGTGGCGACAGTCATAACAAATTCTTATGGGGGAATCCCTGGGGTCGGTAGGAAATCCAGGGTACTAATTCGGGGAATTTTGAGGTCTAAAATGGGCCTCCTAAGAAAAATGTACAACAAAAATTCACTTTATGAGAACCAATCACATTTTAGGGGATGACATCATCCCTTATGGTTGAGGTGGCATTGCTTGAGTTAAAGGTACTTACTTGTCACATTCTCAATGTTGAATAAAAACTCATGGTTAACCATGGTAGTGCTCTAAGTACTTTTAAAGTCAAAGTAAAGTACTCATAATAAATCTCATTTCACACTTATAGAGAGGAATAACCTGTTTCTGAGTTTTTTTAATAACTCAACGTTTCGGACTGTCTAAGTGAGTCCATCATCAGGGGTAGACATCAAAAGTTCTTTGAAAAGTTGAGGGAATAGGGCAAATGAATGTATGAATAAGAGAGAATTTAGGAAAATTATCCAATTAATTTATTAGATTTACAGATAATTAAAATTAAGTTGTAATATGAAATAGTTTTATAAATAGATGACATATTGTCTTCTTTTTAATATAAAATAATTTAGTTAATGTATTTAAAATAACATAAATAATCTATTATGTTATTATGTTTATTATTATAATTTTATTTCTTTGATTTAAAAAATTAATAATTTATTTATTTAATAATTAATTTGTTTAATTTATTTATCCAAACAATTTTTAATGGTTGACCTACTATCTTCATAAGGCTTTTTTTTTTTTTTTTTTTTTAACCTATGTAACTAAATAATCTATTATATTATTTATTTAATTTAATTTGTTTATGATTAAAATATATTGATATTTATTTGATTAGACAATTAATAATTTATTTATTAATTTACTAATTTATTTATTTATATTATTAATTCATTTATTTAATTATTATTAATTATTAATTATTTATTTATTTATTTATTTTTATTTATTTATTTATTTTGGTCATGATGCATTTATACCAGATCTTTAATTGTTTTTAATGTATAGATAGGTTTTGATGTATTAAGGGTTTCCATGTGTTACTAATAATAAGACCATCATCACGATTTAAGTTGTTCCCTCTTTTCTCAATTTCTATAGCTTCTTTGATTTTCCTCTTTAGGTAATGGTCCTCCTTAGAGACAAGTTTGGCATCCTCCATTCGTATTTAATGTGAGGATGAGACTGCATGCTCTGCTAAGGCAGATTTGTCTGTTCGGTTATGAGATAAGTCAGCAGCATGTTCTTTTAGTCTAATGTTAAGGGATCTACCTGTTTCACCAATGTATTCTTTGCCACAAGAGCAAGGTATGATATAAACTCCTTTTTGTAGCCTAGGGTTTATAGGGTCTTTAGCAGAGTCTACCATATTTAAAATAGTATTAGGGGGAGTGAAGGCAATCTTAATGTTATGTTTGTTAAGCATTCTAGAGATTTTGTCAGTGGTTCTTTTTATGTAAGGTAAAGAGATTTTAGGGATGTCAAAGTCTCTTTTTAAGTTTTTCTTATTAAGGGTTTGGTGAATGGTTTTGTTGATGACATGTTTATTATATCCATTATGTTGAAAGACATGGCGGAGATGGTTTATCTCATGTTCTAGGTGGTGGGAGTCTGAGATTCTGGATGCCCTTGTAGTTAGGGTTTTGATGATGCCAATTTTCTGGTTCAGGTGGTGATGTGAGTCAGCGTGAAGGTATCTATCAGTGTGAGTCTTTATTCTATAAACCTCGGTGCTGAGTTTTCCATTTTTCTTGGTTAAGAGGATGTCTAGGAAGGGTAACTGGTTGTCCTTTTCAATTTTAATGGTAAATTTGATGTGATTTTAGAGACTGTTAATGTGAGCTAAGAAATCATGTAATTTTAGTATCCCATGGGTCCATTTTGCAAAGATATCATCTACATATCTTTTCCATTCTTCAGGGGCGAATGGAAAGGATTTGAGGGCCATTTGTTCAAAATGTTCTATGTATATGTTGGCAATAATAGGAGATAGAGGCGAGCCCATAGCAACCCCATGAGTTTGTTCATAAATTATTCCATTGAAGCTAAAGAATGACGATTTTACACATAACTTTAAGAGGTCTATAGTCTCATTATCAGTTATAGTTTTTACAATGTTGATGGCTTCGTCTATAGGTATCATAGTGTAAAGGGAGACAATGTCAAAACTCACCATGAGATCATCGTTATGCATGTCAAGGTTTTTGGTCCATTGAACAAAGGATACAGAGTCTTTAATATGTGATGAGGTGTTTCCTACAAGGGGGTGAAGTTTTTTGGCCAGATATTGAGCGAGGAGGTAAGTAGGTGAGCCAATGGTGTTGACTATGGGTCTTAGGGGAATGCCTGCTTTATGAATTTTGGGAGCACCATATATTCTAGGGGTGATGGAGATGGAAGGGGTTATTCTCTTTTTTATGATGTTATCAAGAGAAGACTCTTTTATCTTTTTGGTTACTTCTTTGATAATTTTGGTACTAGGATCTTTTTCGAAAATTCTGTAGCATCCACTGTTGTTTAGGTGATCTTCCATTTTCTTGATATATTCAACCCTGTCCATTATTACAGTTGCATTGCCTTTATCTGATTTTAAGATTATTATATTTTTATTATTTTTTAGATTTTTTAGAGCACATTTCTCTTCTTTGGGTAAGTTACAAGGAGGAGGTTTGACATTTTTAAGAATTTTAACAGTTTCTTGTCTTATCTCTTCAGCTTCGATGAAGTTAAGATCTCTTATAGCAATTTCTATATTGCTAATTATATTGTCAACGGGAATTCTATTGGGGGTGATAGCACAGTTTAGACCTTTATGGAGAAGGGACAAAGAAACATGGTCTAGGTTAACGCTGGACAAATTTATTATGGTGGGATTATTAAATCCCTTATGGGCGTTATCGATGTGTGAGTTACGTGGGGGAGGGATAGGGAAGTCTGAGGATTTGGGTGCGTGATCTGCCTGTTGAGAGGAGAGGACCGTGGGTTGAGGGTTGAGGTCTGCATTATGGGATGGATTGGGGATAAAAGGGCAGGATTGTACAGAGAAGTCAACGTTTCTTGTGGCATCATCGAGACTGTTTGATGTCGTGTTTGTTAATGGTGTGTTAACAACTGGGGCTGCAGTCCGTATGATGTTCTCCTCTAGAAATTCAGTTTGTGAGGGAGGGATCGATCTGTACAAGACAACATAACTTGAATTATTTGGTACAGTCTCATTGACGGAATTGTAGAAACCAACAGATGTTGAGTTAACTGCGTGTACAAAGGTATCATCTGCAATTTCTGCGATTTCTGCGTTATGGTCTTCAGATAGTTCTGTCTGCCCTGTTATGTGCACGCCATCAGAGCTTAATCCATTGACACCATAGATTTCCTCAGTAATCTCTTCTTCAAACCGATCTGTCTGCCCTGACATGTGCACGCCATCCGAACTTAATGAGTTGATACCATCCTGTATGTCGCGGTGATTTGAAACCTGGTTGTTGATTTCATTGTTTTGGTCTAGGAGAGAGAAGGAGGGGACGTCGAGAGTTTTGATCCTAGAGGAGAGGACTATCGGTTGATTGTCAAAGGAGACAGAGGTGGATGTTGAGGGCGGATTGGAGATGCAGGTGTAAAATTTGACTGAAGAATCTGATGATAATTTGGGTGCGAGGATATCAGCTCTAACATTTGCAGATTCTGTGTTTGAGGGAGGGATAGTCCCGAGTGGGTTTAAAGTATCGAAGAGGTGATTAGCGAGAGGGGAGTCCTAGTTGAAGTGGCTGGATGGGGACGGTCCTGAGTGAAGCGAAGAATGAGATAAGTGGGCAATTTTCTTGTTCTTCTTTGCAGTGTCCATGGAAAGCCATCGATCGGCTTTAATAAAAGTGAGGGCATCTAAGGAACGCCATAGGTCATAGCGTAGCGACGAGGCCAATAAGAGATGTAAACTCATCAGTTGTTGAGAGATTTTGATGAGGTGCAGTCTGGTGGTTTTTATTTTGGATTTAATTAAGGATTCACTTAGCTTCAATAATATATTTTTATTCACTTTTTGAATAAAAATATATTATTTTCATTTCATATTTCTTGAAAGAAACAATGCATATCCCTTACATTTATTATATTATATTATATTATTTGTATATATTATATTAACTACATGTTATTATACAATTTAAATAATATAAATTTTAATTAATAACATATAATATAATTAGAATTTATAAATTTATATTTATATTTTATTTTAAGTTATTTAAGTACAAAGGACAAATGCATTAGTTGTTCAATGATAATAACTTTTTCTTGAAAACTCATTCTTATTTATAGTCACATCAATACAATTTTTTATTCATTTTATTTTGGTACAAATTTTGAATTGAAATTAACTATGGTTACATGGATTTTGGTGCAAAAAGTGAATTGCAATTTCATAAATATTATGTTATTGGTTTAGCTATTATTTTATTATTTCCTTAGGAGGCCCATTTTAGAACTCAAAATTCCCCTAATGGCTATATGTTTTCTATGATTGACATGGTTGCGTGTGGTAAAGAATGCGAAGATCCAACCAAGGGTGATTAGGAAGTGCTTCCAGGTAAGAAATGTAAATGGATTGGTGGGATTTTTCTCCTAAAGAATCTTTGTACACTTGCCAAAAGAATATGAAGGTGGTTTAGATGTATAAGCATGGAGACAGGTGCCCCATTAACATGAATGATCCTTCATAGTGATGTGAGGAGGGTGTTTTTCTGAGGGTGGGGGGCCCATTGGTTGGTCTCGATGCGAGGTTGATGACGCAGATGAAATTTCATAGATGGGCTATGCTTATGAGGGTGTGATAGGCCAAATTGAAACGTGGTGATATGTTTTAGGTGATCCGCTTGTAGAGAATGGTGCACTGGGATGAGTAAAAATGTCTGGTGTTTGATCATGGATGTATGAACATGAAATGGTTCTGGGCTAGAGTTTGTGGCCATGGCTCCAGATATTGATGTATGGTCTACATGAGTGATGGATGCCATGAAAGGTGTGGCTCTACCGACTGGAAACTGTGTTTATCATGTGCAAGGTGGGGTGATGATAAACATGGTCGGGTGAATGAAACCTATGGTTTTATTCTTCTAAGGAAATGATGTCAGGATATGAAAAGATTTTTAGGGGAGCCTATCATGCTGAGGATAGAATGATACCTGCTCTTGTACTTTTGTTGTTTGGGATGTATAGTGATTTGGCATGTCTGCAACATATGCAACTAATACCCCAAGTAAAAGCTTCTTTTTCATACAAATATTTTGAAATAACTTGAATTTAAAGAAATAAGAGAGGGCATACCTGAATTCTAGTATGGATGGGGTGGGAGTTGGGCCAAAAAAAATGACTTTATCTGAAACCTGGATTTATGAGGTCCAGATTGAACATGATGAAGTGTTGATCACTATGTTTCTCGTGATTTTGTGATTGGATTCTCTGAGCTCCAATTATGGGCTTTTCAAAATGGTAAAAAGGGTGATACATAAGCTAATATGGCCCATTTTAAAGTAATTTGTGTTTTCTAAGTGTATGAGGTCAGAGGCTTTTTCCAGAGCTTTTCTTTTCCTTGTGGCTAGCGAGAGCACTTGGGATTCATGCGAACAACATCAGGTAAGAGTTAAAACCTTCTGTTGCTCATTGTGGGTTATACAAGTGTGATATTGTACATATTTATGTTCGAATGGAATAATCTAGTATGAAAATGTGCCCCAAGGGGTAGTGAATGCAGTCTTGTACCAATCCGTATGTCGGATATGAATTTGATTCTACCTTGAGAATTCATCCATGAAGGATAAGGCCTCATGACTAGCGCAAGCATCAATGACTTGGTCGATGAAAGGAGTGGGGTAGTTTTCTTTGGGACAAGCTTTGTTTAGGTCTTGAAAATCAGTACAGGCTTGAATGGTGCCATGTTTCTTCATGACGGGTACAGGGTTAGAAACCCAAGATGTGTAAGTGATTGGATAGATGAATCCAACTTTATGAAGCTTGTCTACCTCTTGTTTGATCGCTTCCGCTTTGGATGGGTGTAACTAGCATTTTTTTTGGCAGACAGGTATCTGTGTTACTGGTTTCTGGTTCTGGGCTGGTTTCGGTGTTTGATGAGGTCATCATGCACACCACTGCCTCCGTATTTTTTGGGTATTCCCCTGGTATGATAGGGGGGTATCCTGGATATGATCCCAGGATAGAAGATGGTTTGAATTTTCCTGGGCCAAATTCTGTATACCTTGCGAGTGGTTCCATGGTCGTATCTATTGGGCCTTGAAATTGTCATTTACTTCCATTACATTTTCACTTATATTTCCATATTATCACCTTCACTCCACTTCCATTTCATTACATTTACCTTACCATTACCACTATTGGGTTACATTTATGTTTTTCCAAACTTTATTAATTCCTCGTATTTTTAAGTGAATTTGTGGTTAAAAATTAGAAAATAATATGCACATACTTATACCAAGTGGAATGAGTTTGTTGCTATGTGTAGGTAAAAAAGAAGCTTCCAGAAGACCCAATGTGCCCTCCTAAGGCCAAATTCGAATTTGGATGGAGAAGATCATGGGATCATAAGGATATGTGTCTCATTTCTTATTTCTATTGTAACTCTAAGAAGAAATGTGCCTTATCACTTCCTATTTGGATTGTAACTCTAGAGATATAGGGAGAGATTCATGGACTCTTATTAATGTGATAGCTTCTCATCTTTTGGATAAATAGGGAAAGCTTTCTCCTATCAAATCATGTGTAAAATTGGAGTTATTCCCAAGCTTTGAATACAGAATCATATTGTGGCACCTTACTCATGAATGTTCCTTCATTTTGACTTAGTTTTTCTTACATATGGAGCAACTCGATTTACCATCTCTCATACTCTTAGATCAGCTACCCAAAATGTGTGAGATTTACTTGCTTTTATAGATTAAAGTTCATTTGCTTTCTTAGTATTAGTTTTAGAATGACTGTGTAATCTTTTCTTTTCTAAAAACATTTCAATAGCAAAGATTTATCTATTTTCCAATTGGATTAAGTTTGAGGAAATAGAGCTCACAATTATTTAGTTTCCTTTCATGTTCTATTATTTACTTTCTTAGATCAAACTATCAATTCATTGTAATTGAATAAAAGATCAAACCAAGAAGGTGACTTGTCATACTTCCAAATTGGGTGATTGAATGTTCAACCTATCCAATCATTGAGCTTTACTTTTATGTTCCGTTATTTAGTTTCCTTACATGTTTTGTTATTTATTTTCTTAGATCAAACTATCAATTCATTGTATAATTGAATAAAACATCAAGCCAAGAAGGTGACTTGTCATACTTCCAAATTGGGGGATTGAATGTTCAACCTATGCAATCATTAAGCTTTACTTTTACATGCTTTTTCATTTTTTTTTTAGATCCTCATTCAATTTTATAATTGGGTGTTCTTAAAGAAGGTGATTTTATCATATTTCTAAACTGAATACTTGAATACCTAACTTATGCAATTATTGAGTTTTCCTTTTGCATGATTTAATTGCTTTCCTAGATTTAAAAGACTAAAGTATAATCGGTTGCTTATACATCATCTCAAGAGAGTGATTATATTGGATTCTGGAGTGATTGAACGTACCTTATTTGTTTTCCTTTACATGCTTTGAAATGCTTTCTTAGATTAAAATTTCAATTCCTGAAAGTGTGATTGCGTGCACTATATTTTCTTTTGAATTTGTTTTCTTTCTTTTCGTTACTTGATTTCATAGATTAGTTGAATTTCATTTTAATTATTTAATTTCATAGATTAGATGAATTGGTTTTTGTCATTCTATAGTTAGATTGATCTAAACTGAAAGATAATTTCTAGCACATACAATGCACGCATGCTTCACAAGCTTACGAAACCCCCAGGTTGATGAATTAGATGACAATCAATTATTTTCCCCCAATAGTATCTACTTATGGTAGTACAACATCTAGAGCGGTCATGGGTTTCTTTCCATAGAATTTGAGTTGGTTGATGGTGATGACCGTATCTTCATGAGGGAACATCATCACCCTAAAAATAGAGGATGTGACTGCGGTCATAGCGTACGTGTAACTCCGCCCGAGGAGGATATTGTAGTTTAATTGTGTGTCTAAGACCTCAATGTCTATGAGTACTATTTTTCCTTTCAGGTTCATTGCTACATTTTGACTTCACAACCATTTGGGAGAAATCCAGGGTTCTTCGGAGCTTCATTTTGCAGATTGCGTGGAGAAACTTTTTTTTTAAAACAGACAGTGAACAAGTTTCAAAAACGACAACCTCCATGAAGAATTCATATTGAAATAAAAATATGTTCGATCCACATGGAACATGATCTAAGAGTTCAATTTGATCAGTGCTCCTTATGAGGAAAGGCCAGATGTTGCAAGCATTGAAGCTTTTACGTGAAATGTTAAAAGAAGAATGCGTAATTGAGATCAATACGTATAGTACCTTGATAAATGGATTTTTTTCAAAGAAACATGTCGAGCAATGTTAATGAAGCTCTGAAGGCCTTTAATCAACCGGTATCCAAAGCATGTGCTCTAGATATAGAGACATGAAAGATTCTGGTTCATACTCTTCAAGTTGCAGGTAGAATAAAAATGCCCTATATTAAGAAAATTTTCCACTACAGTTTAATAAGCCTTATTTCAAAGCCTTGGTTAAAGTTGTAGCTTGATTTTTTTTTAAACCATGTTCATTAATGTGGTTACCTGAAATTGAAAGCTTTGTAATTCTAAAGAGGTATGCAGCTCTGAGGTGTTTTTGGTATTTTGGGAATTCCATTTAAACAATTTCTAATAATTACTTTGCAATTATGATTCAAATATATATATATATATAATAAAAGATGAAAAAAATAAATTAAAAAATAGAAAAATAAATAAAATTTTCTGCAGCACAGATGACGATTCAATTTGACAGATTTAATAATGACTTGCAAAATAATTGGAAGATTATTTAGATGATTTCTAAATATTTGGCATTAAAAATTTTGTTGCTATGTATTTTTCTATGAAGCTTTAACTTGCAGGACACAACAAATCTTCGTGATGCCAATCATTTTTGCTGAAGCACAGTGCATGAAGTCATCCAACAATAGGGAGTTTATTTATTTTTCATGGTTATTTCTTAAAAATGGATTGCTATCAATATCATGAATTGGACTAAATATAACACTTTTGATTTTCATTAATCTGTTTCATTTGACATTCAAATTTTTGCATAAGAATCAGAGAGGAATTGGCCATTTCTTTTTTAACACACTTATGTTCTTTATGTCAATTTTTTTTTGTAGGTTTGGGATGATCGAATGATCATTGAAGGAAACCAATTGCGTGCACAATTGGTCTTCAAAGGACCAATTTCATGAGAAACATAAGAACGAGTCCATGTCCATATCCATCAATACCATTACCTTTCCTCAATTATAAATCCAACCAAACAATTCAAAGCAAGCCACGATTATTTTCCTAGCAAGAGTCAGTTTTTTATTTTCCTTTATTCACTTACACTTTCCATTACTTTTTGCCTACTCCTAACCCACAATTAAAAGAAAGAAGCTCACTTACATGCTTATTTCACATTGTTATTTTCCATTGTCATTTTCCATTTCCATTTTCCTTCTCTTATCCTTTTCATTTCGCAAATAAATATTGCTTCAATGCAAATTATTGAGTCCATAGTCCTTTGAGACTAAAATCCTTGCAAAAACACCTTGAGACTTGCATGCCTTAATGGAAAGTCTTCTTGCTAACGAACAATGGGAATACATTAATTTCCCTTGTTCATCGGATCTTCTAGGTACTCGACAACAACAAAATTATTCGTACCTATCAAGATGTGTTTGGGCATCTTGACTCTCATTGTCATCAATGGTGAGAGTTCTCGTGTTGACTAGTGGCATCCATTAATGGCCATTATGTCAAAAATTTCCTGCTATGTATGACATCAGAACATCTATTCACATAGGAGGAATTATGCTAACAAGTTTTGAAGACATGAAGACTATCATTTTCATCATTTTAAAGCAAATGAAGAAGATATGCAACTACAAAAGATCAACACCATTATGCAACTGTAGAATCAGATGGCAGCTACAGAATTAGATGGCAGCTGAAGAATCAGATGGAAATAGCAGAATCAACACCATTTTGCAACTGCAGAATCAAATGGCAGCAGCAGAATTAGATGGCAGCTACATAATGAGCACCAATTTGCAGCAAATTCAATAGTTTTAGTAGAAGCAGTAAAAATTCATCTTGACTCTTTTATCCATAACTTGTAGAACTACACGAAGAAGATTATGATCATAATTTTGCAGCCACCACACATGCAACTCATCCATTTCCAAAGGGTAAGTTAAGGTATGTCATTTTCTAACTTTTTACCATATAATTCCGTGAAAAGCTAGAATGATAATTTTTGGAAAAAACATTTCTTTTCCTCATTTCATAAAATTTCCAATACCATCAGTGGGTGGGGGTGGGGGGGGGGTTTACATTCATATTCACATTTTTCCACATCCATATCACATTAAAAAACCCACATACTTTCAAAAGATATTAACTATTACATTTTTATTACGAGCATCCAATGGATTTTCAAAAGTACTTAGAAGATAATTAGATGCAAACACAATCATGGTTGTCACACAAGAACCAACCATGATGAAATCCAATAAATATATACTTTGCAACAATAATAAAATTATCATTATGCAAAGTTCAAAGATTAAAATTGAATGCAACAAAAAAATATGGTTGAAACACAAGAACCAACCATGTTGCAATTCAACTAAAAGACTTTGCAGAAGTATGAAATTTACCTTACCATTACCACTATTGGGTTACGTTTATGTTTTTCCAAACTTTATTAATTCCTAGTATTTTTAAGTGAATTTGTGGTTAAAAATTAGAAAATAATATGCACATACTTATACCTAACAAGTGGAATGAGTTTGTTGCTATATGTAGGTAAAAAATAAGCTTCTAGAAGACCCTTATGTGGCCTCCTAAGGCCAAATTCGATTTTGGATGGAGAAGATCATGGGATCATAAGGATATGTGTCTCATTTCCTATTTGTATTGTAACTCTAAGAAGACATGTGCCTTTTCACTTCCTATTTGGATTGTAACTCTAGAGATATAAGGAGAGATTCATGGAATCTCATTAATGAGATTTCTTATCATCTTTTGTATAAATAGGGTAAGCTTTCTCTTATCAAATCATGTATAAAATTGGAGTTATGCTCAACTTTGAATACAGAATAAGATCATGGCACCTTACTCATGAATGTTCCTTCATTTTGAATTGGTTTTTCTTACATATGGAGCACCTCAATTTACCATCTCTCATACTTTTATATCAGCTACCTAAAATGTGTGAGATTTACTTGCTTTTATAGATTAAAGTTCATTTTCTTTCTTAGTATTAGTTTTAGAATGATTGTGTAATCTTTTCTTTTCTAAAAACATTTCAATAGGAAAGATTTATCTATTTTCTAATTGGATTAAGTTTGAGGCAATAGAGCTCACACTTATTTAGCTTCCTTTCATGTTCTGTTATTTACTTTCTTAGATCAAACTATCAATTCATTGTATAATTGAATAAAAAATCAAGCCAAGAAGGTGACTTGTCATACTTCCAAATTGAGTGATTGAATGTTCAACCTATGCAATCATTGAGCTTTACTTTTATGTTATGTTATTTAGTTTCCTTGCATGTTATGTTATTTACTTTATTAGATCAAACTATCAATTCATGGTATAATTGAATAAAAGATGAAGCCAAGAAGGTGACTTGTTATAATTCCAAATTGGGTGATTCAATGTTCAACCTATGAAATCATTGAGCTTTACTTTTACATGCTTTTACATTCTTTTTTTAGATCCTCATTCAATTGTATAATTGGGTTTTCTTAAAGAAGGTGATTTTATCATATTTCTAAACTGAATACTTGAATACCTAACTTATGCAACTATTGAGTTTTCCTTTTGCATGCTTTAATTGCTTTCCTAGATTTAAAAGACTAAAGTATAATCGGCTTCTTATACATCATCTTTAGAGAGTGATTCTATTGGATGCTGGAGTGATTGAACGTACCTTAGTTGTTTTCCTTTACATGATTTGAAATGCTTTCTTAGGTAAAAATTTCAATCCCTGCAAGTGTGATTGCGCGCGCTATATTTTCTTTTGAATTTGTTTTCTTTCTTTTCGTTACTTGATTTCATAGGTTAGTTGAATTTCTTTTTCATTATTTGATTTCATAGATTAGATGAATTGGTTTTCATTATTCTATAGTTAGATTGATCTAAATTGAAAGACAATTTCTTGCACATATAGTTCATGCATGCTTCACAAGATTACTAAACCCTTGGGTTGACAAATTAAATGATAGGAAAATATTTTGCCCCAACAGTATCTATGTATGGTAGTACAACATCTAGAGCGGTCATGGGTTTCTTTTCATAGAATGTGAGTTGGCCGATGGTGATGATCGTATCGTCATGAGGGAACATCATCACCCTAAAATTGACAATTCGACTGCGGTCATAGCGTACATGTAACTCTGCCTATAGCGTACATAGTACATTTTGATACAGACCTATGGGGATGATGAGTTCCCATCATATGCTCTAAGCATGATGTCAGATGGTTTCAATCCGGGTGATCCTAAATTTTTCCAAACCCTTTTAGACATGATTCATGGATGCTCCTTCATCCACAATGCACCAGTGTATGGTGATATTCTGAACTAAAACTGGTATCTAGAAGGAGACTAGAGAAGGAAGCCTAGGGCCTGCCTTATCTAGATCGAAAACCTTTAGGCAAGAATCAAAAGGGTTGATCGCGCCTAAGGCGGAAAGTAAATCATTTCATTTGGGCATGATTTTAGGACTTCCAATGCTGACATGGCTACATGAGATTGAGCCGTCATCCACTATACTATAGCTATGAGCAGTTTTGGAAGATGTCCTGCACGCCTAGTTGGTCCTTTGACTATTCTTGGAAGGGGCTCAATAGGTACTTTGGAGATGGTTAATGACACAACAGGTGCACTCGTACTTGTACCTGATGGGTTGGTATACATGGGGGTTTCGTAGTTCCTATTTCGTGTTTGGAAGAACAATTCTTCTCCAGCCATATAGATTTCGTGGTTGTTTCCTCTGGTATTGTTTTAAGGTGGTTGTTGTTGCTAGATATTAAGCACTCCCTGATGGGGAAAAGGTTTCGGCATCACTGCAGGCTGCTCGTTCTGTCCCCCTTGTCCTCAGTTATCCCAGAGTTTCTTCAACTCAGAAATTTCAATACAGTGGTGGGTGTAATGACCGTACTTCCCACATATAGCACAAGAATGATTTTTCCATAGACTGGGTCTCTTTTTTTGTCCTTGGGATTTATTTCTTGGCTCCTGGTTCGAATTTCAGTTGGAGTTGCCCCCAGCCTGAGATCGTAGGGGGCATTGTTGATTACTTTCCCCCTTTCTAGAATCTCCCTTTTTCTTATTTTTTGGCTTCCTCTTTGCAGCATTTGGAGGATTATTGTTATTCTCCTGGTCATAATATTGTCATTGTTGAGCCTGGGAAGGTTGCACTAGATTCATCGATGCATTGTTTTGTGTCAGTGGTGTATTCTGTATGGGGAAAGGGGAGTATTGGTTCCCCTATCCTTTATTGGTGTATGAATGTTGGGGTGACTCTCTTATATCATCATTTATAGCTGAGTATTGGTTCCCCTGTGAGGGAGGATCATTAGGGGAATTTTGAGGTCTAAAATGGGTCTCCTAAGAAAAATTTACTACCAAAATAAACTCTATAAGAACCAATAGGATTCAAGATGATGATGTCAACCATGGGGGATGATTCGCCATTTTTTAAGTAAAAGGATAAAAATATTAAAAAATAATAAAACTACTTTTTCAACTCATATTTTCAACTTATCTCTGAAAATTTTAACTCAAATTTCGAGCAGTATTACTTGTTGGATGAAAAATTTAATTTCTCATCCAAGGAGTACCCATGTTGCATACTTTTGATGGAACCCTCTACACGAAAAATGATAAATACATGAAAAAATGTGATTCCAATCACGTTTTACATGTATTTCTCATTTTTTGTATAGAAAGATCCATCGAAAGTATATAAGATGGGTACTACTTGGATGAGGAGTTAAATTTTGGATCGAATGAGTACTCTCGCTCGAAATTTGAGTAAAAAATTTGGGAGATAAGTTGAAAATACGAGTTGAAAAAGTAGTTTTTTCTTTTTTGCCTCTAAAATTTGATGATGTAATCAAATCTTATTTTATTATTTCCAATATTATTTTATAATTTCCCTAGGAGGTCCATTTTAGACCTCAAAATTCCCCTAATTATGGGCCTCCCTGTTGTAAATGGTATGGCATTTCCCTATTCGTCAAGTTCTGCAAAGGTGCAGGTTGACTTTGATGGTACTTAGGATTTGATACGTTATGTGTAGAATCGTAAGAGTATCCTAGGTACTGATAACTACAGTTTGGTTGACCTTGGGCTAAGGACCCTATCAAGCCATCAACTTTATTCGATGTGCCTGGTAACTCCCTAGAAGTTTGTCGGCGTGGGTAATTTTCTAGGACATTATAGATATATCTTGATTGGGTGTAAATGAGTTCAAGTTGCTTGGTTTTGCTAATGGCATCTTCGTCTGAGGTAGGTTTTTGCGTTTCCACGTCTTTTGAAATATCTGTAAGGGGGGTTTTCAAAAATAAGTCCAACATAACTCTATCGTCGAGTTTGTCTTTGCACAAACTACAACATCTTTGCCATTCGTGGAGATGGTCCTATATATCAACGGTTGATGTTTGTATGAAATGTGTAAGAAGCTCCATTCCAAAGTCATGTTGAACTGGGAGATGGAAATAGGTAAGGAATGTAGTAGCGAGGGCACTAAAAGTTCTGTGTGATGCAAATGGTTGCTTGACATACCATTTCGCCGCACGCCCTATCAAGGTGCATTGAAATAGTCTAAGTCAAATGGTATCATTAATAATACTATTTGATGAACACCATAGGTGGAAATTCATTATATGATTTTCGTGGTATTCCGCTTGCTTCCCTTCAAATTTTGGTATATCATAAGGGAGCTTTGTAGGAATGGGGGGCTAGTTAAGGCCATTTGCAATGGGGTCATTTTTCAACTTCGTTAGATCTTGAAGGGTAAGTGTGTATTGACTACCATCGTACGTTGTTGAGAAATAGGTATTTAAATGTGATGGTTTAGGGGAGGTTCCTGAGTAATGTTACCCTGCGACGTACCCTTATGGATATTTTTCTAACTCCCCAAAGGGGTAGCTATCCTTTGACCTCGAGGGGTCGTAGGAGGAGTTGAGTGTGGTGACCATGTGGGAGTTTCCACTAGTGTGGTAGTTGGTGACCCTTGGGGGTTTCCAATCAAAGATTCCCCAAGAAAGGATGATACGATAACGATAGCAGCGTGACGTCCTCTACGACTGAAAGGTGGGAGGCCTGAAACCCCTCCCTTCAATGGGGGGAGGTTTAAGAAACTCCTATATTGACGAGGTCTCGTTGGGCCCCCTATGATGTCGATTAATGTAATCTTGTTGGTATTTGTGATTTGGGAGGCAGGATGATTTCTATCAAAGCAATAATATAAACACATGCATAAAACAACGTGAAAAATGAAAAGGTAATTTTTCTCTTTAAATTTAAACTATGTGATCAATCAAGCAAAGAATGAGGTTTTTTTCTTTTGTTTTGCGTATGATACCAAAAGCATATACAAACCTAGTCGTCCCTACACTCTCATTGTAACTAGGCCTTACAAAGATATCTTATGATGGGTACTGGGGCCAATGTCACGAAAGAACTGGCGATGCCTTCTAGCAGTCGAAGAATCGACCAACTAATGGTATGAGGATCAAGTGATGCCTGCACTATCACCTATAGGGAAGAATTCCCTAGTTTTCACCACTAAAGTACCGTCATCCTACGTGAGCATTCGAGTCTTGAGCTTCTTGGTAATCGGTTACTAGTACTGAGCACTAGATGGGTCAGGTATCCCCAAAGAGTACCACACTCACTGGTCCTAAGCTTAACCCCCTCTGAAATGGGTCTCTATAATGCTCGGGTACTCGTTCCTTGGGCGAATAGATGGATTTAAAGCTCCCTAAAATGTCAACATATATGTTTCAAAATGTATTATGTCCACGAAAAATTATTGGATGCCTACCATCAATGGTCCTAACATGAAATATAATTTATTTTGTAGCCTCTGTGGGGATAATTTAATGAGTTCAAATTATTGTTATTTTTAAGGAATCTCAATTTTTCTTTAGGGTGTGATTTTGTGAAGCAAACGTAAGATAAGAACAAAGGTCCCAAAACACTGGGTGCCTTTTGGTTTGAAACTTACAATTGCTTCGTGTGTGTTTTGAAGTGAACAATCAAGAGTGTGGTGAGATTTGGACATGCGATGATCCTTTACAGTCATTTTATAATTACCCTATGTGTGATTGTTCCTTGTGAAAACTTGAAAAGATGTGCGGATTATGGGCCGCTTACACTTTGCCTAATTATACTATGTTGCACTATAAGGAGATGGTAGTTCAAATTTTCTTAGGAAAGTTTTCATATCCCTGTCGAGGCTCACCAAGAGGTGTAAGGACAACGGAGATTACTCGCTTTTGTTATCGACACATTGACCCTAGTCCCGAAGCTAATGCAAAAAATAGAAGCAACTTAGCTAGTAAAAGATGCGTGCTGATGGGGCACTTAATTTTTTGACTAATTAAGCTATGTGTTCTATATTTTTATGAGGAAATAACTTGTTCGGAAAGCATGCATGGATTATGTCCACTTTCTTTTATCCTGCTTAAATTATGTGTAATTTTCAAATATTAACAAAAATTAAAAAACACCTAATTGCCATGCTAATTGAGATTTAGCACAGCAACTAATTGTCCTAACAGTAGTAAAATGCAAAAAATAGTGATGGAAATTTATTAGGTATTTCCATTCACCTTACAAATGGAAAAAATATGCCAAATTTTGGCTTGTTGGTCTGCTGCGCGGGTTGTATTCCCACAGAGGTGGAGTGTGCATCTTTGAGAGGATAATGCGCACTGTCATGCAAAAAAAAAAAAAATCACTCTCTGTTGTTTGGAACAAGCACTGAATGTGATGATAAGCTCACATAGAATGAAATCATGGATTGTAGCAGACTTGAGAAGGGATAATGACCTGCAAAATACAACCATTAACTTAAGAAGAGGAATTTAGTAGAGTCGTCATTCCCGTGGTGGTGTTTATGCTACATGGATGTACCAAAATGCACTTCTTTAGCAGTTGGTTGCTATTTGCATAAGAACACGAAGAATAATGATGTTACTATTAGTGAAAAACATAAACAAAGCAAACAAAACTTAGAGGGAAAGCTAAGCATACAACACTATGAACTAAAAAAGAAAATACACAAAGATACAAATTCTCAAATGGAGAAACAAACCAATAAGAAAAATGGAGAATTCTCCCTTTATTAGGTGTTGGTGGTATGAAGAATACAATGCTAAAATCTCTTGAAGTGAGTCCTTTGAGCTATAGAGATAAAATAATTAGAACAAGGGGGGATCCTTTCCTCAAGTTCCCTACAAGTATCTCCTCCCTCTCTCAGAAGGATGTTGATTGCTATCATATGGTGAAGCTCTCTCTTATATTGAGATGTTGGATGGCCAACATGTGAGTCATTCCAATCCTTCTGTTGCTACACTTGAAAGATGGTTTGATATTGAGAAATTTTGCCAACATAACAATGTGTCTCATTTTTATCTTCCCATGGCCTGTTTATATAGAATTTTTTGAACTTCTCTTCCCTCTCTTGGCCCAAGATTGATAGTGACCTAAGACTGGGGAGGAGATTCCTTTGTGGGTTGCATACCTCCTCAAGGTGGCTTGATGTCGGCCATCCTTGACTGTGCTAGACAGAGAATCATCCTTGTCAAGTGGATCAAGTGGTCCCGGATGGTGACTTTTCATCACCTTCAGAACCACGCGGCTATCGAAGGGATATGCATGCTATGCACAAAAAACCTTTCTTACTGGTGCATTGTCCGCCAATTTCCTGACTAGACTTAGGAATTTTTAAATTTTCCTTTTCTAATGTATTTCTTCTCTGGAAATCCTTAATTGTACCTTTTTTTCTTGACATTTTTCTAATGTCTTGTGATTTTAAAATTTTTTGGCGTTAACAATAAGCATGATTATGTGACTGGTTCTAGTCATGGTTCATTTCATGTTCTTACTTGTAAGTGAAATAATAATGGATGCAAGACCTAATAAATGTTAAGACAACTAATGGGAGAGGGTGGTGATCCTTCTTGATAAGTTCAAAATGAATTTTTAGTCGCTTATGTTCAGTCTTTTATTCATGACCTGCAGATTGCATTGTTTCCAAGTGTTTGAAAAAATGTCAGTCCCGATTAGGGATGGTCAAGCCTAGTCTTGGTGTCAGTTTTTGGTTTACACGCATTGTCCTTGTGTAAATTATGATTTCTAAAAGTTACAGGGATTTATGGGTAGAGGTCTAACCTCAAACCTATAATTTAGCCTTAAAATCCATAGTCGTTGGCACAACACTAAGAATTTTAGTTGACAGTCACACTGATGTAGGCTTATGCATGTGACTGGGAGGTCCAGTCGCACTGATGCCTTGGCAAGGAAGTGACTGGGGGTAAAAACCAGTTAAAAGTCAGGGTGACCTCAGGGATGGAGACCTGGAGGGGTTGGCTTACTCATGGAGGGCTTTGTGGCTCCTGAGGGAAGTCAGTAAAGGTTGTTTGTCGACTCCATTTCCTTAAGGTCACCTAGGAGGTTGAGTCTAGTCATAACTGCCCCTCATCTCATGTTTACCTCAGTTGGAAGGTTACTTGGGTAATTGTGAAGGGAGGTGTGCATTACGTAAAATGGGGTGATCCTCAAGTTCAATTTTATTGCCCCCTTATACACTATTTATATGCATCATGAACAAAGTGCACCCTTTCTAACTACATTTATTTTCCTGCAATGTTGAAATATTTTTAACATAAATATAATTTTTCTTCCCTTGTAATGTCCTTTCCTTACTTTCATCATTGAGGCATTCCAATGATTTATTGTAATAGTCCACTTTGGTCCTATGGGTTTCTAGCCATTCCACACCAATTAATATATCATATGAACCAAACGGGAGGATTTTGAGGTTTTCTAATGTAGGCATGCCATCCAGTTCTAGGTGGAAATTTTTTGCTAACTTTGTTACTTTATTCCTATTTTGTGTGGCTAGCTATACCAGCCACTGCTTGGTATGCTCTTTCTTTTGCATGGTACATTATTTTACAACTTTAGGAATATTATAATTTGAGGTTATATCTTTTATTAATTAAAATTAACACTAATTAGTTAATGATTTGACATTTCATCTCGATTGTTGAGGCCTGGTGATCTGCTTTCCATCTGTGCAATGATGCGTAAATTTGAGGCATGCTCTAGGCCACATCATTCATTTTCATTTCCCCTTCTATTTTGTATAACCTTTTATCATTCTACTTCTATGGTCGAGTACAATACCTTAACATGTGGTCTCCTCAACATATCCAACTCTGAAGTGGTGCTTTATTGTACCCCTTGGTTTCTTCTCTTATTGGCTTAGAGGATTAATCTATATTAGCGAGATATGTCCATTGGAATTCACCTTTGGAAGGAGTGGTTAATTTTCCTCCTTTCCCCATATTGTTATGCTCGAAGGGTTTTAATCCTTTCCTTTCAAAATTTTCCTATCATTATTATTCCAATCAATCTAATTCTTAGTCTTATATTTGGATTACTGATAATAGTAACTAGTTTTCTGAATAGTATTGTCTAATGTTTCAGGCTCATCAAACTTGTTTTTGTCTCTGAATGCTTGAGCTAACCCACTAAGTTACCTTTGAATCTTTAATTTTTCTTCCTCGATGTAAGGTACATGCCTCAGTAGTTCTAAATATTTATTTTTGTACTCATTAGTAGTAAGCTACCCCAACTTGAATTCATAAAATTCCTTGATCTTGTCATCATTATACCTTTCCGACGTGTACTTTTATCAGAAGTACTTTTCAAACTGATTACATAATAGCTTCTTTTCTCTAATGTATTTAACAATAATTAAGTCCTCACACTACATATTAGCCTCACCATTTAAGATGAAAATTGCTACGTTGGCTTCCATGTTTTCAGAGTAGTCATGCACTCTGAAGTATTTCTTCATCCCCAATAACCAAACTCCACCTCTCCCACTTTCTTATTTTATTTGACAAAGGTGGGGGATTTTTTTTCTTAAACTCCTCCAATATTTGGCCTTTCTCACTCATTCCTTGTAAATAGTGTCTTTTAGCTACAATATTTGACGATTAATCAAGGTTGTATGCCATTCTATCATGAGTGTTTAGTGGAGTTTCTCCTCTTAAAATATCTTTGATAACTTTCCTATGCATTTTTTTTTTATTTACTAACTTCTACTCTATGAGCTTGAAATCCATGCCTCTCTATCTCAGTTTGAATTTGTCTAGATTTGTGTTTGTCCAAATAGTTAGAAATAATCTTGTATTCTTTTTTACCTTGTAAGTATGATAAACTATGCAATATAATAACATTAACTTCTTCTTGTTTCTCATGTGTCCTAAAAATAATTTCGTTATCTTATTTTCAACTTCTTAACACAACCTTCAAACTTTTTAGGGTGTCCATCTGGTCAAGGGAATTCTCCTCCAACCTCTTCCCAACAGATTATTCCTATTAATAATATTGAGCCCTATATGTATTATATGCACCATCCAGTTGCTCATGCTTTATTTTTTGGTTGGGACATAGGTTTTTGTTAATGTTGGTACACAAATAACTTCTAGTTAAATATGACATAAGTATGTCAATTCATCAACCAAATCTTACATCCTTTTAGGTTTTAGGATAACCCGAATTTTAAAAAACATGTAAACATGTTAGCAAGGGTATTCATTCATATTAATTATAAAAATGAAGTTGCTCATATATTATTTAAATCCTTTCTGTTAATGTCTTTGGGTCTATCACTAGACCTCAACTTTAATATATATATATATATATATATATATATATATATCAGAGCTCTAAATTTCCTTTTCAAGCCCCATTCAATGCAAGTGTTGAATCCTGGATTTGATACCATGTTATAACACTCCTTACCACCCCCTTGTACTAATGAAGTTTTGGAAGGTGTTAATGAAATCTTAATCTAATTCTTGATGTTTATCAAGTAACTAGAGTCATTAAAAAAATGTATTTTTCTAAAAGCTTTTGGAATTAGATATTGATGTCGCTATCACACCTAGCTTGGTGAGTGATCCAAGTGGATATTGGTGGCCACCAACCTATTCCACTTAGGACCCCACCATTGTTTCTTTCGTTTTTTCAGTTTCCTTAATTGTAGCACAATTTACTATTTTTTGTAGTTTTTCAGGTCCTACACTTCCGAAGCTGTTTTGAGGGAATAAAAGACATTTTAGGAAAAACATAGAGACTATAAAAGTTCTAAATAAATTTTGCAATTTTTTTTAGCCTCCTCTTTGAGATATTTGAAACAATGTATTATGATAGACAAACAAATATCATATGCCAAAGTTACGACCCCGGGAAGTTGACATTCCAACTTACCCCAATGGGGCCCACAAGATTTTATCGCTTCATCTCCCAGGGTTAGGTTTTTGTATGTTTAGGGTTTCTAATTGTTTCTCAATGATAAAAATTCCACCAATCCTCATTGTAACATGGTTCAGAGGTATGTAGCCTCCACATCTCTTCTCAGAGATAAGCTACCATCTCCCGAGCTAGTTTATTTCCATTCTGCATGTAAGCATATTTCAGTTCTTTGATATTAATGAAATTAATTTTTATTTTTGCAGCTTTTTTGTGTTTATGTTTATATATGTATTCTATTCTGTTCCTACATAATTTTGGATCAGTAGTATCAGATCAGTATGTTCTTTCTCAATTTTTCTTTGCATGTCCCCATCAAGGTCACGGTATAAGTATTTAGGGCTCGATCTAATTGAACCTTTTCAAGATCAGCCTCACAAACCCCGACTGCCTCCCATGGTAGAAGAGAAGAAATATGAGGGAGCAGGAGATCCTTTCAAAGCATTTCACAAGGAGGCCCTCGAGAAGCAAAGGAACACGATGATGGATAACTTTCCCCAAATCCTTTGATGGCTACCCACAAGCGACACATATTCATCCAACAACCACTCTGGAGGCACCACACCTTTTAAGCATGGAAAATTTTAGGGGCTAATATTCGTATATGGGCTAATTTTCCATGTTTTTTCTAAAAAAAGATTCACCAATTCCCATTTTTTCCTAAAAGTGATTCGCCCAAATTTTAAAAGAAAAGATTATTTTACCTTAAAAATCGCCAAAAAATTTTAGACTATATAAAATCATTAGAAGTTTTAATATTCTTATTAAAATATCACTAATCATTTTATAGTTTTTATAATATGGATTAGTAAGATTCGCCAAGGTTTCTAATCTTTAAGATAAGTTTCCATCCTTAAAATTTTCCCTGCTTTTAAGGTACAAGTTAATTTTTAAATTCTCATATTTGAAGGCCAGATTGATGCGAATGTTGTAGATAAATGGTTAAATATGTTGGAAGGATATTTTTCAGTTCATGACTTTTCCAACTAGGAAAATATTACTTTTGCACTCCTAAAGGCCGCCCCCCATGTCAAGGATTGGTAGGAAAACTACTGTGAGCAAAAGGACGAGGTGGAACCCTCACTATTCTTAGTCGCACTCACTTTGAATTATTTCTGAGACACCATCAAGGAAAAATATTACCTTGTTGGTAGTTATGAAGACAAATACATAAAGTGGACCACGCTGCAGCAGGGAAGGGACCAAGATGTGTCAGAGTTCACAAATTGTTTTCATGCCCTTCGCACGAATTTGGGTATGAAGGATTACGAGCAGCATTTGGTACTCAAGTACTATGACTGTTTGCAGAAGTACATCGAGGAAGAAATGGAGTTCTTGGACATCTCCTCGCTTAGTGCCACCTATCGATATGTTGCCAAGATCGAGCAAAATTTTAAACAAAATAAGCGGGACTTTGGATATATGAACCCGAAGTAAGGGAAAGCATCCCCAAACCACAGATCAAATGGAAACGACAAGGTTGGGCCACCCAGGACAACTCATCGAAGCCACAATAAAATAACAACACCACGAAGACAAATAAGGACACGAGAAAGTGGTGTGCGTTTCATAAAAGTTCCACTCACAAATTTTCGAGCCAAGTAGTCATTGGTGGCTGAGTTGAATGATTTCGAATCAGATTTATGCTCCAAATCTAAGTCAAAACCCGATAAGGGAAATGACAAAGGGAATAAGATCATTGATGCAGATCCCAATACCACCGTTACCACCACCAATATCCAGAAGGATGATCTTGAAGACCTGGAGGAGGGGGAGTGCCTCTTCCACTCACAGATGTGGGTGAAGATTTCTTCGCTGCAGCTCATTGTCGACAGTGGGAGACAAAATAACCTCATTTCAACAGAGGTTGTGAAGTGGCTAGGCCTACAGACCAAAACACACCCGCATTCGTACACCATCGGGTGGCTTCACCAAGGACAAGATCTTGACGCCAACCAATAGTGTCACCTTCCCCACAACATCAAGCCCTTCACGGATGAGGCACTGTGTGATGTTTCTCCTCTCGAATTTTGTGATGTATTATTAGGCCAACCATACTTGCGGAAGTGACATGTTGTGTATGAATCTAGGCCTCAGAGTATTATTATTACTTTGAACAATAATTTGTACAGGATATCGGAGGTAGCACCACCTACCACAATCTCTCTTATCACTATGAAGAAATGTAGTAAGATCATCTCCCGGACCGGGAAGTTTGTTTTCGTTATGGTTTTCCCTCAAGGCTAGAATAATATTGTGGATACGGCATCCAGACAGGGCTCCTCCGCACGACAACAATATATGGACGAGGTCATGGAGGAGTACAAGCACATTTTCACATCCCCTGTAGGGGTACCTCTACACTGTCACGTTAAGCACTCCATCAATATGACCCCAAGCACACCGCTACCCAATGGGCCGATCTATCGACGTTCTGTTCTGGAGAACAATGAGATTAAGACGTAGATTCAGGAGTTGTTGTATAAAGTGCAGATAATGCCAAGTTCATTGCCCTATGCGAGCTCGATCATGTTGGTATAGAAAAAGGATGGGACCTCGAGACTCTGTATTGACTATCGGGCACTGAACAAGATCATTGTTCAGAATAGGTACCCATTTTCGTGGATTGATGACCTGCTGGACCAACTCAAGGGGGCCAAATATCTTATCAAGATTGAATTGAAGTATGTTTATCACCAAGTACCAATCAAAACCTCTGATGTGTGGAATATTGCCTTCAAATCCAAGGAGGTTCTTTTTTAATGGTTGGTCATGCCTTTCGGGTTGACGAATATCCCACAAACTTCATGAGGCTGATGGACGAAATTTTGCGACCTTTTAAGAACTCACTTGTGGTGGTGTATTTGGATGACATCTTGATCTTCAACCAAAGTTGGGAAGAACACTTCTGCCACATTTGACAGGTCCTCCAAACACTGCAGTAACAAAAGATGTGTGCTAATTTGGACAAATGCACTTTTGACATGACCCAAGTTCAATATCTAGGGTATGTCATTGATGAGTGGGGTGTTCATGTGGACCCAGCCAAGATAAAGGTCATTCAAGATTGGCTAGCCCAAACCACTATAACAGAGCTCCACAACTTTCTTGGTCTTGCTAAATTCCACCATAGGTTCGTGCTGGGCTCCCCTCATATCACTTGGCCTTTGAGTCAATTCACCAAGGGAGGGGCGAAAGAAAAGTTATTTTGGTCTAAATATCAACATAATACGTTCGTTGAGTTAAAGAATCGACTCTACTTTGCACCAGTGCTCACATTACCAGAATTGTAGCAACCATTTCAGATCAAGACAGATGCCTTCGACTATGCTATTGGTGCAGTTCTTACTAAGTAGGGGCATCCAATGGCATATCACATTTAGACACTTTCAAACACAGTCTGAAAGTATCCCACCTATGTCAAAGAGATGTATTCTATTATGCAGGATTACGAACAATGGAAGAATTACATTATGGGGAAGGAAACGGTCATCCACACAGACCATCAACCCTTGTAGTTCATACTGACACAAGGGAAGTTGCAAAAATATCGCCATCAGAAATGGTCCACATACTTGAAAAAATTTCATCTAAAAATTAAGTACAATAAGGGTAGCACCAATAATGTTGCAGACTACCTCAGCCGACCACTGGTCATGGTGCTGACCACTGATTGCAACACTTGCAGGAACAAGATTTCGGGGTGGCCAACTCTTTACAAGAGTGATCTAGAATTCAGAAACACATACCAGATGCTCCTGTAAGGCAAGAAAGTTCCAAATTATCACCTCTAGGATGCATTTTTATACCACCTAGGACACCTCTGTGTTCCTTCAAGTGAGTGTGCCAAGATGATTTTGGAAGTGCACTACAAACGGGTCGTTGGACATTTCATGATAGAGAAAATAGTGGAAGTACTGTAAAAGAATTTTATTGGTCGAACCTTCGACAAGATGTTGGGAAGTACATCAGATCCTGCATTGTCTGCGGCATTGCCAAACCGACCATTAAGAAGCAAGTCCTACATACTCCTCTTCCTACTCCTATTCAACCTTGGGAATCCATCTCCATGGGTTACATGTCGGGCCTTCCTTCTACTAAGCATGGCAACGACTTTGTTTTCACAGTCGTCAACAAATTCTCTAAGATGGCCATTCTGGTGGCCTGCAAGAAGAGTATCACATCAAAATACAATGCTAAACCCTTCTTTGAACGAGTGCGGGTGCACTTTGGGATCCCACAGTCCATTATCTCAAATCAGGACAACAGGTTCCTAAGTAAATTTTTGTCAAGTCTCTAGCCGATGTTGGATACCAAGATTACTAAGTCCACAACTTTCCACACCAAAATGATGGCCAAAAATAGGTTGTCAATAAGATGATCGTGCACATTCTGCACATATACAACTTGAATCATCCTCGTGCATGGGATGAAAGCCTTCCCTATGTTCAACAAAACTACAACAGATCTCTCCATAGCTTAAATAGCCACAACCCCTTTCAGGTGGGATTGGGATTCCAGCCACTATGCCCCATTGATGTGGCCATACCATTTGCAGCTACTTAAGCATATTCGGCTCATGTCCAATCTGAGGTTGATAGGAAACACATCTTCATTAAGCGCATTTAGCATGTCCACTAGAAGGTCCATGACATATTGGACATATCTAATGCTAAGTACAAGCAACGACATGATCAGCATCGGGTGCCACAAAAATTTCAGGTGGGCGAAAAAGCTTGGCTACATTTGTAGAAGGAGCACCTCATTGGACCCCATTGCAAGATTTTCTCGCTTTGATATGGTCTATACACCATCACCAAGGCTATATGAGATAATTTATTTGAGCTTAACATTCCACCGTTCATTGGCTTGCACCTAGTGTTCAATGTGGACCGCCTTCGGCCATACTTTCCACCATTACTGGACACATATGACATTACAGAACAACTCACACCAATAGAGCTAAAACCTAACTGCATGGAACATGGCACAACTGATCGTATCATGGACACACAAATCAAGAACACTCGCTAGCAAAATATACAACTGTATCGGGTTATCAAAGTTGGCCAACTCCTGCACCAAGGAAAGTGGGTCACTAGGGACCAAGTACAACACAAGTTTCCCCATCTCATGGAGGCACTCAATGAAATGCGGACCATTTCTTCCTAAGGAGGGAGGACTGATCCAGGTGGATTTTGGTGGCCACACGTCTATTCCACCTGGAACCCCACCATTATTTCTTTCAGTTTTTCAGTTTCCTTAATTATAGCACAATTTACTATTTTTGGTAGTTTTTCAGGTCCTAAACTTCCGAAGCTATTTTGAGGGACTAAAAGACATTTTTAGGAAAAACAGAGAGACCAAAAAAGTCCCAAATTGGAACACTAATTTACTTTGGCCTCCTCTTTTTGATATCTTCAAAATCAGGTATTATGATAACCAAATGAAGATCGTATGCCAAAGTTACAACCCCGAGAAGTTGACGTTCCAACTTACTGCAATGGGGCCCACAAGATTTTGGCGCTTCATCTCCTAGGGTTAGGTTTTTGGACGTTTAGGGTTTCTCAATGATAAAAATGCCACCTAGTCTCATTGTAACATGTTTCATAGGGATGTAGCCATCACATCTCTTCTCAGAGATAAGCTACCATCGCCCGAGCTAATTTATTTCCATTATGTATGTAAGCATATTTCAATTCTTTTATATTAATGAAATAAAGTTTTATTTCTGCTGTACTTATATGTTTATGTTTATATATGTATTCTATTGTGTTCATGCATAAGTTCAAATCAGTGAGAGATTTCCAACAACGCAAATTTTTTGTTGATGCAAAACATGAATCAAAATTTATGCTCCGAAAGAAAAATTGTCCAAGTTGGCCACGTCAACATTAGCACGCCATGTGGAACCCATGTGGTATTTACATTTGGCCCAAGTGGCTATGACATATGGACGACTATAGTTAGAACTGGATCAATTAAAATATAAATACTATGATTGCACAACTTACCTTCCATCTCAATTATGGACGCATAATGGTCTCCCTGGAAATTATCCACAATTACATAGATTTTAAGTAGAATCTATGCCACATCCCCCACATTTCGAGCTTTCTGGGCACTCCAAGTTTTTGGACTTATATTTTTCTAGTGTGGGTAGTCCCTTTTTTTGTGATTTTCCCCACAAGTCCAACATTTCAACGTTTCTTTACTCTCAGACCCATGTTGCTCTCCTTTCTGCTGATGTACACTACCTTTGGTAGCTGGACTTATTTTTTGTTGAGATTTATTTGCATTGGTTGGGTGCATTCCTTTATTCTTGTCCATGATTGTCTTGAGCCATTTCTTCTTATCCTTAACATTGCTCCTTCGGTGCATGCCTTTGCTTATTCATAGCAGTATTTTCTTTTCTTTATGACATCGTCCAATGTTTTAGGTTTATAAAACTCAATGTGAGCTTTAAATGAAATGGGAAACCCACTTATAAATCGATGAAATTTTGCCTTCTCCTCTGTTATCACAAAATCAGACTTGATAGGTTGCCAATCAAATAAATCTCATGTAACTGTTTCAAACCAATCTTTTGATTGAGGCTTAACCTCCTCAACCTGAGAGGGCTCTCTCAAGGGTTAATGATTTTTGATAGAAATATAGATGGCTAACTCTATGTGGGGTAATAAGCAGATAAATGATAAATATTCGTTGTAAATCACATTAGCAGGTGCACTTAGGGCTTATGGAGTCAAAATAGTTTCAATAAAACCAAAAAATATACTTAGCATTGAAATCAAGGCATATCAGAGTTCTAGTCAAGAGACACACATGTGAAACTATAAAACACACAGTCAGTTTGTCTATGTAGGAAGTCAGAGCTCATCTAAGATGAATTCTGAGTAACATAAGAAAACACCACTGCAATAGGATAGGAAAAACATGCAATTAGAACAAGAACACACTATAACCCTTTATGAATCTCAAGTTGGCTAAGTAGAAATCTCTATATTAAGCTGAAAACTAGTCACTTACAATAAACACAGTCTTTTGCTAAAAATGTCCAACCCTTAGCATATTCAACTTCTTGATATTTTATAGATCATTTACAACATAATATAACCTTATCCTGAGCTAGATACATCGAATTCCTGACTTTTGACACCTTGCCTAACCATACGACATGGTATTTATTACAAAATGACAGGTGCAAATCTAATAAACAATCCTAATACAAATAGGATTCAAACTCCTTTTCTTTACTCATAACAACCTTATCTAAACTAGAATACATAATTTTCCAAGTGTATTCACATAAGGTCGAATCTAGATGACAAGCTTCAACACTTTATGACCTCAATGCTGATCTCCATTAAACTAGGAAACTGTCCCCTATTTTATAGGCACAGGGTCCTTTGTATTCTTGAGACACTCTGACCATCATGAACCCATCGCTTCGAGGTTATTTTCTGTTAGGAACTGAAGTAACACCTTTCAAAAAACCTCACTAAATCCCAGTTGTCCAAAATCATCATCAAACTGTTCGAATTAGCTGAAGTAGGCCTGCGCTACGAAAACAACACAGTGTTGTAGCGTAGCCTTTTTACCTTTTTACCTTCAAAATTTTGGTTTCTTTACTCTAGGATTATCTTCATTATCATTTAACCCAACTCCCCTAGCAATTTTAGGTCATAATCCACACTTTTGCCCTTCAAAAATTTATGAGAAAGAGTGAAAAAAGCTACTATAGCAATTTCGTAACGCTTTTCACTCTTTTTACACTGTTTGCGCTATGAAACTACTAAGTGAGCAGTTTTGTCCAGATTTTTTCAAAATGAAAACAAAAAATGTGCCAAAACTCAAAATACCACTGGTTTCATCAAAACAAAAAGTCATATGAACTGAAAAACACAGTTTTCATGAGGTTCCTTCTTAATTTTCACTTGATTTAGCTTTTGACTTTTTGATGATTATCATTCTGCACCTTTGCTTTTTATCTCATCCTGAGTTAGTTTCAACTGCTGCTCCAAGTCCTCCACTTGATGTCTAAGTCTTCTATTACTGGCTCTCAAGTGAGTATTGATTACTCTGACAAATTTAGCTTCCTTGATGGATGGAACTGTCCATGTGAAAAATTGTTCTACACTGCTTGGAATTTCACACCTAGAACCAATTTGACCTTCCCATAGTGCCTTCATTCTTTTGAACTCTGTTTTTTCAATACTGTGCTTTCTGGCCCTCTTTCTCATATTAGAAATTTCTTGGTTTGCTAACTTCAATTTCTCCTCAAGGTGTTGACACTTTGTCATTTCTTCTTTTCCCTTCATTGTTTTGTTGGTTGCATGCTCCACTGTTGGTGATGAGAGATCAACCACTTCGTTAGGGACTTTAGCTGTTTCAATAGTTTCTTGGACCTCCTTGCTGCCTTCCTTGAGATTCTTAGCATGCCTAGTTAAAAGTTTCCTCGCTTGAAAGATAAACGCTGCATTTTCACCCTCAAATTCAAGTTTGTTTGCTGACTTAACCTTTTTCTGTTTGTGTTCATCTACTCCAATGAAGTCAACTTGCACAATGGGTGTCTCCTCTATATCAATTACATGAATAATGTCATCTAAATTTCCCTTAATTACTGGACTATCTTCTAAAACTGAAACAATTTTCTTTCCCTTTAATGCCACTGCTTGGCTTCTTCTCACTCTTTTGATTTCCTTCTTGCTGGACACTTGTTTCTGTTTTTCCTCTTTGACACTCTTTGTCCTTTGTTTTGTAGGCAATGGAGTTGGTGCAACAAGCACTTGTGTCTGCTCTGTCATTTTCTCAACTTGTTTCCTTGGTTTCAATTTTACAAACCTCTTTGATTTTGCAACCACATGCTGACTAGATTCTGCTACTGGTGGTGAAGGAGTTCCTTTAGTTTTAGGGTTTCTAGCTGGGGTTAGGGTTTCCAGCTCAAAACCATTCATAAACAAGAAGGAAGACCAATCCATGCTTATTTTCTGAAGCTCATTCAAAACCAATAACTTCATCAAACCATGGTGAAACAAAGATGTTTCACAACCATCAGATTTGGCTTGTACTTTATCAGCCATTTTGGCAAGGCTCCTATGCAAATAAAAGGGAAAATCTAGTGAAATCATACCTGTGAAATGAAGAAGTAGCTTGAAATGATATGTGTAAACCTTATGGCATCTTCCTTCACATGTAAAGTATCTCTGAATGTTGAACAATAGCATGTCTTTAATGCAACTTCTAGGTATTGCATTATTGAGGTCCATATCTGCATACTCAGGTTTCATGAATTCCTTGAATGGTTCCATATCAAATTTAAAACCTTTAAACCAAGTTTCTTGCCCCCTTGGTATTTTTTTCACAGAAGCCATAATCTCAGGTGTAATTGGCACATTTAACATCCCAACTTTGGTAGTTGTTCCATTGAAGTGCAAGGAAAATTCTATAGACACTTGTGTATGGCAACCTTGCAGTTTTTCACAAAACCAGAGACAACCTGCTCTGCTAAAAGCCTCCATCACTGTTTGGTCTTCAATTATGGCCTTCATATTTTCAGGCTCATATCTTAAGCAATTCCCCCCTCTGTGGACTTTCTTTTCCTCTGCCATGCTTCTCAGAAAAACCTGTCAGCTTCACTTGAATATATGAAACAGCCTCGCTTGAATATATGAAACAACCTCGCTTGATTAGGATATAAACAACCTCTCTTGAGTATATGGAACAACCTCGCTTGATTAGGATGAAGATAACCTTTTTATAGAACAACCACAGGTTTAGCTTGACTACTTTAGAGCTCAGATACTCGTATGGAGGCAAATGAAATGAGAATGACCAAATTAGGCAAGATTTTGAATTTGAAATGTCATCTCATAACTGAATGATGCCTAATTCATACCCTATCATGACAAATATGACTGTAGGACAGGTAAGTACATTGAATCTCATCACTAACTGACTCATCATACCACTAACCTATCATTTCCAAATGGATTCTGACAAATCTCAGCTCAATTTACAAGATTGTTAAGGACCCGTGCTTTCGTAGCGTTCACAGTGTATTTTCCCCAGTTTTCGCTACGAAACTATTAACGCTTTCGTAGCCCAAATCCACTTTTTTGAACTAGCGCCGCTACGAAAACAAGGATTCTTGGCTAATTGCAGAAATTTAACCCGAAACCTTATGGAATGACTCCTAAATGGAAAATGTGAGTATTTGATCATGGAATGGACCTTTAAAAGACTTTATTTAAATTGAATGATGACCTTTAAACTTATAAAAAATCTAACCTACCCTTAACCAAATCCTAAAATGAATTTCAAACCCATTTTGAGACCGTGATAAAAAACAGAGTTGACACAATGATGTTTTGAAATTTTTTGGGGTGATAACGTCCTCCTTGAGATATAGCACATATCTCACCAATTCCATAAATATGATAATGCATTTTTCATCTGATAATTGTCACATTTTCAACTCATAGCACTACAAGGAAAAGACCCTCTAGCGGAGCTTATAACGAAGGTTTTTAGTGTTATAAAATTGGCCAAAATTTTCAAAAAAAATTTGCTACAACATACGTTTTTGGTAACGGAGGTTTTGGCGAAGCTTCTAACAAAATTTCAACACAACTAAAAAAAATTGGGTAGCCGAAAGTTATTACGGATGTTTTTCTCATTGGTGCGCTAATCAGGTGTCAACGCACTGGTGTGTTTTAGAGTGAACACACCGGTACTACAAACCTACCAAGCACCAGCACAAAAAACAAATATAGAATCCCTCGGGGCATTTAGCACTGTCCCGGTGTGTGTCAGCGAGATAGTCACCTCGAGACGGTCGAAGGTGCATGCACCGAGCCGTTAAGGTCTAAAACCACACCGGTGCAGAGTATTATACAAATGCACTGATCCGTAGTATCACACAAACACACTGATCGTTCTAATTGGTACTGGTATTTGTGCGGTTCCTATAGGTCGTAGAAACACACCGGCGAACAGTCTCACATAAATGCACTGGTGCATAGTATCGCACAAACGCACCGAGAGTTATAATTGATATTGGTATTTGTGCAGTGTCCATAGGTCGAAGAAATGCAACGGTGCGCATTAGAATACAAATGCACTAGTGCACAGTAATTGACATGCACCGATGTTCATTTTGTATTTTTTAGAAACATCGACTTGTGATAGTGCAATTATTGTGATTTTTTAAACTTCATTATTCATCAAAAGTCGACACATATCTTATAACAGTATTCATATCAATTAAATTTTTATTAGTGCATTTGAATGTGATGTTTGGATTAATTTGTTATATCATATCATAATTATTATGATTTTTTAAAAATTCCTTATTCATCAAAAGACAACACATATCTTATAACAATATTCATATCAATTAAATTTTTATTAGTGCATTTGAATGTGATGTTTGGATTAATTTGTTATATCATATCAACATATTTCACATCTCTTCAATATAATATTTAATCATCCATATATCTAATGAGTGGTGTTACATTTCACAACGACAATGGAGAAAGCAATCGAATAAATTAAAACGTATTTTATTATATATATATATATATATATGAATAAAACACTCTTTGTCATACAAAATGGGACAGTTATTGGTATCCCTTTGTCTTTAAATTGGGACACTATGTCCATTACATTAAACAAAATTTCTGATTTCACAGACAAATATTTCAAAAAATACAACGCCTTACTTTGATATCCAAACATAATGACATCATTATTCACTTAAACTGTTGTCACTGCTCGAGCTACTTCCATGACTTGGGTTATTTTGAGGAACGCTTTGTTCACGGTGTTTATTGTTTTCTTCTTCTTCACATTCCATCTACAAACATAAAAATAAACTGTAATGAGTGTATATACATTGGTGAGAATAATGAAAATTGCAATATTAAATAATATACATCAATGTAAATCGAAAATAAATGACGTACCATAGCAATAATTGACTCATGAACTATACACATTATTTCAAAACCAAATTTTATGCTATCTTTCAAGATTTCATTTGTTGGTGCAGTTCCATACTTTCTTTCCTGCAAATTTTATACCCCATAACAAATCATATATTTAATATAAAAGATTTTTTTTTTTTATTAATTATAGATGGAACTAAGTAAAACAATATCGATAGATGCTTACAAATTCCACAATTAAGTTCTAATATGCAGACATATACTAGCAGCACATATTTAACCCAATGTCAATCAATTCGTCTGATGGTTCTTCTTTGTATGTTAGCAACTGTTTGAATACATTCAATGATGATTGTTGTAAAACAACTTAAAATATACAAAAATGAAATCTAGTTAAGTTGTTATAAGGAAGTAATAATTACTCACAAACTTAGATATCAACCCTTTTCTTCCTTCTCGTCCGGTTTTATGTGCTGAATGGGTTCCATTTTCTTTTCTTTTCTGCAAGAAAATACTTGAAAATTAATATTTAATGCTAAATTGTTTATTTATTGTACCTAATCGAAAAATTCAATGATTACATATTGCATTTGAAGCATGTTGTTGTTGAGATGGCTCCTCGTGCGATGCAATTATGTCTATTTCTTTGACCATCTCCTTGTACACCTTTTTGGACATTCCTACTGACATATTTCTGATATCAGCCCGTTCATCCTTTGAGATTTTCATAATCTTATTGAAAATGTAACATGATAATAAACTATTTAATTTTTATATTGATATATGAAAAGTAAATATAACAAAAGTGATATTTATAAATGATTGCTTTCTAGTAATATATACATATAATTCTAGAATTTTTTTTTAAAGGAATATTACTTTTTCATTCCTTTTTTTTTTTTTTTACGTTTTTTCTATTAAAATTCTGACATGTCTCATTGACCAATTCTCTGGAAACTATTCCTGTAGTTCAGATAAAATTTGGTTCTTGGAATCATTGGATTGATTTTTGTATTGTAAGTAGAAAGAACGTCTACACATTCGTTCCGCTAGATCCCTCAAAGTTTTGTAAAAGTTTTTCCCTTTTCGTTGACCTCCAACACTACTCCAGATGAGCTAAGGAGCAATTCATTTTCATTTCCATGTTCTATTTTTTTTCTTTTCTTAAAACAACATTCATTTTCTGAGTTGTTGGTCCCTGTAAAACATTAAACATATGTGAATTAATAGATTGTTTGAAATATGTTATCTAATAATTTTAAGTATATTATTAATGAAAATTAAAAAAAGAAACTCATATTGGATTGATAGTATTTTTTCATTCACCTGATTCATCCTTTTGCAATTTTTCCATCAAGTTTTTACGTTCTTCTGGTCCTAGATTAGGAATAATCTTATTGAGCTTCATCATTTTGTAGCTCTGCATGATACACAATAAAAAATACATATTAGTTATCAAATAACTTGCATTTTTTTATTTTCTTGATGTGTTATCAATATTTTTGTTACTTGATATCTTGTCAGCCATTTCTTTATCAATATGAAACTTGTACCATATCATTCATTAATATATTTTATAAATAAATCATAAATTTTTCAGGTAAAAAAAAAAACAAGAAACCAGTGCACCTTTAATGATGTGCGCACCGACGTCGGTGCGACGTGTTTTTATAAGTGCACTGCTAAAACTGTGGAAACACCATATGATGATCTATGTTAACAAGGAGCACCGGTGCATTATATGTTATTCAACGCACCGATTAACACATACAAATTAATAAAAATTCTCTAGTGCTAGTTTTTGTAGCATATGATGTCGTGGAGGGCGCGGTGCAGTATATTCTTATAAAGGCACCGCGAAAACAGGGGACCACCATACAGTGCTCTCTGTCAACAAGGAGACCCGATGCGTTAGATTTTAAACGGTGCACCGATTAACACAAACATAAAATAAAAAATTTGTTTCTGTCAAACAGTACGTGCACGGTGCGTTATTTCATAATAGCGCACTGGTGCCCTATTTTACCTATGGCGCACGGATTAAAAACAAAATTTTTTTTAATTTTTTTTATCAAATAGTACGTGTGCGGTGCCCTGTGATAAAACAACGCACCGATGCGCTAGTTTACATAGGGCACACAAATTATTATTATTATTATTTTTTAATTCACACAAGGGCCGACTTGGATTGGAATCCGACTATGCAAGTCGTCCCGTGGGTTATATGTCATAGCCCTATATATAGCAATAAAAACCCTATAAATCTAAAATGAAAAGCCCTAATTCTAAAAAAACAAAAGCGAGAAGAAGCAATGGCATAAACAAAAAGAATCAAATGTTTAGCGTAAAATGGATATTTTTTTTTTGTTTTGTTTTTTTTGTTTTTTTGTCATTTTTTGTTTTGTTTTGTTTTTGTTTTTGTTTTTGTTTTTGTTTTTGTTGTTGTTGTTGTTGTTGTTGTTTTTTTATTCTCTGAAAATGAATAGTAGATTTAAATTTTTTACTTACTGCGTAAAAAAATAATGCAAAAAATTTATAAAAAAAGAATAAAATTTAATCACCATATGGTTTGAAATTCTATGCTACAGGGTTTGAATCACTAGAGATTTAGAATTCTAATTGTCTGAATAGTTCTATTTGAAAGTATTTCGCTGCTCCACAGTGCTCTCATGCTCTCTTGCTCTAGTATGTCTCGTGCAAATATCTCCCTGAAATTTTTTGCATAAATAATAAAATAATGAAAAGTGTTTGCTATTTAAAGAATTGTTTTATGAAATTATATTTTCGAAAACATTTTGCCGCCCATTTTTCAATTTATCTTTTTTTTTTTCACTTTAAAAAAACATAGTTGCGATTTTTTTTTTCATTTGTGGCTATTCGGCTCTCGTGCATCAATTAATAACACTGCACGGGTGTGCAGTAACTAAAATGCACCGGTGCAGTTATCTGTACATTAGCATCGATAACAATAAGTCTATTTTTAAGACACCAAAATTACTTTTAGGTGTGTACATCAAAATTTATTATTGATTTTTCTCAAATGCACAGAGAAAATGTCATAATTATATCGAATGGAGAATTCTTCAAAATCTAGCTTGTTCCATAATATTTCTCAAATTCCATTGCGGAGTTCTCCCTATCCACCTCGAGACATAATATTTACTTCATATTTTATTTATATTTTCAGTACCTAATTAAATTTATGTTTTTTTATCCATGTCATTCAGCTTAATAAAATTTATAATGTACACAAATTTGCAGGTTCATGTAGATTCAAAATCGAGTTTAGATGCACAAAATATTCAAACAGCTCCAAAACGTTGGAAGCTCTTATCATGAGCAACATACCGCAAGGCGCATTTGGTAGATGAAAATGGACATCTGCTTCACTCTGCTAAATGTGACAATATTGCATCTTCTATCCACAATCATGGGACAATGATGGTAATAATAATTGTTTGGTATATTGATGTAATTATTTCAACGACAAGCCAATTAATCATGCATTGTTAACGTGATTTTTAATTGATATCATAGATTTTGTACTAATAATGTTCAAATATATTTTTTGAAATTATTAGGATTCTAGTGATGATGAACAACCTACCTACCATCTTCCATTGCACCCCACGGCAATGTCAAATCGAGAGAAGGCTAAATTGAGAGAAAAAAATGGAGAGGAACGATACCAAGAATGGTTGAATCAACCACCTATTCAATTCCCACTACGTCCAGATTCACCAATTAGGAGTGACTACAACAATATTAGTTCTTCACAAGCTGGCAATGGAGGTAATCAAATAGAGGTTGGTATGGATTATTACTTAAGGGATACGACTGCCATGGAGACAATGTTGTTAGATGCATTCAAGAACGATGACAATTAGGGGATGATGCTCATATCACTGACACCCTTTTCAAAAACCTTAAATTTGCTTCCACCACCCCTCTCTTTGGACCTGGCGGTCAATCAAATTCTATCCAACTAGGGACAACGATGTTAATGTACAACTTGAAAGCAAACGTTGGCTTGTCGAATGCATGTTTCTCAGAAATTTTGAGGTAAGTTACCATAAAGTCCTCCCTTATATTTTGAGAAATATAATCACACAATTAACATTACAAATGGTAAATTTTATGAACGTTAATAATTATATCGACATTAATGTACATTTGATATTGTCCATGATCACCAACTACAGGTTATTCAAAGATAAGGTTCTTCCGAGTGATAATGTCTTGCTCGGTAACTACGAAGAGGTAAAAAAATTGTTGAAAATGTTGGGTGTGTTTCGGGGAAATATCACCCTAGAGGTTGGTTGGGATACAACCTCCACAGAGCAGGGGCATGCTACTTAACAGAGACTCACACAACCATGCACGTTCGGAAAAACTAAATAGAGCAGAATGAGAAAGTTACCCATAGGTCCTACGGTTGAAGTAGATCCCGCAGGGTTCAAACCCCCAGCAACCGTCCTTCCTTCTTAACCTGAAATACAAGAAGAAACAAGCACAAAGGACTGGTTGTACAGCATATATCTACTCTAAATGTTAGTGAGATTCATATAAAACATTAAATAAATCATAATGAATGCTTGTATAACAAATATTCTCATACATATAAGCATACACTAACACGTTTATTTCGGGAACAGCATGATACTTCTGTATTATAAATAGCATGTACAAAAGTAACAAGTGGAGAGATCACCTGATCCTTCCAAGGCCTTCGCAGACCGTCATCCGGATCCGTCCAGCCCTTGCCTCGCTAAGACTCCTTCCAAACTGGTGCATACGAGATAACACATAAAGGGATGTGTATCTCAAGGAAACAAGGGTTTCCTACAATGAACTGGGAAAGTGCAGGAGGCACGGGGAATCAGACTTGGATAGGGAATACCAACAGAGTATAATATCAATAATTCTCTCTCTCCCTTAGGCCATACACATGAGGGCTTTTATAGTCCCTCCAAGTAGTTTCAGCAGTTGGAAACAGTTGGCCACGGGCTGGGGTGGTTGAACTACCTGAGTAACCATCAACCCAGCGCGAAATTAGGGATTTTTATATATTTTTTAATCATTTAAATGGCATACGCGGAAAAGTCTAGATGTACTCGCGTATACACGCGGAAAAACACGGGCATATTCGCGTATGGAGGATTTTACACTGTTTTTAAGTGAATTTGTCCAAGTCTGTAGGAATGGGTGCCCATAAAGCCATGTAGCAATCATGAATCATGTCAAGGTGAGAAATGATGCTATAACGGATGCCCCCTAATATATGAGGTCAGAAGGGGTACATGATGGCCGAAATGTATTATGCACATAGAAAGAACTTCGCAAGGACAAGAGAGGACTTCACCAGATTTCAGCCTGCCAAAAACCAATGAAAGAAACCGGAGAGTCAACTCATGCTGAGGCGGGCATAACCATGCTCAGTCAAAAATACATCATATGGAAAGTACTGAAATAGATCCAATATGTATACAAGTATAACTGAACTGAAAGTACATAGTGAATCATACGAGCATGGCCGGAAATACGTCGAATCAATGTCCAAGTATCACATATGAAAAGTCAAAGATGGTGCAGGCGGATGTCGATCATATAGAAGTAACTGAATCTCCAAGTACCGAATCATAAGAGGTGGATCAAACGGTACAATCACGCAACTCGGGAGCCAACATATAGGATGCTGTTGTACTGAACTGCAACATATAAGGGTGGACTGCAGATCATCATGGGAAATCGAATGATCCATGCGGAACTGCAAAATGCTGATACAACCCGAGGTCTTCACCGATCACAACGGCACAATTCTACACACTGGGAATAAATGAGCTGAAGTCGACCATGTGAGAAATCGTTGGATTACCGGGTAATGATGTATCCCGTTAACCAACGCGAGACAACCCACCGATAATGATAATGAGTGTCAAGGTGCCCCAGTACAATCTGACAAGTGCGAATGAATGAGTTGAAGTCGAACACTTGAAAGAATCTACCAATCAGAAGGCAATGATGAATCCCTGCCGAGTCGCCAGCTTCAGCCGGAATGGCCCCAGAGGTTGCTGGGGATACAACCTTCCAGGCGGGCAGTGCGCCTACCGTAGACTCACACAACCATGCACGTTCAGAAAAACTAAATAGAGTAGAATGAGAAAGTTACCCGTAGGTCCTACGGTTGAAGAAGATCCCGCAGGGTTCAAACCCCCAGCAACCGTCCTTCCTTCTTAACCTGAAATACAAGAAGAAACAAACACAAAGGACTGGTTGTACAACATATATCTACTCTAAATGTTAGTGAGATTCATATAAAACATTAAATAAATCATAATGAATGCTTGTATAACAAATATTCTCATACATATAAGCATACACTAACACGTTTATTTCGGGAACAACATGGTACTTATGTATTATAAATAGCATGTACAAAAGTAACGAGTGGAGAGATCACCTGATCCTTCCAAGGCCTTCGCAGACCGTCGTCCGGATCCGTCCAGCCCTTGCCTCGCTAAGACTCCTTCCAAACTGGTGCATACGAGATAACATATAAAGGATGTATATCTCAAGGAAACAAGGGTTTCCTATAATGAACTGGGAAAGTGCAGGAGGCACGGGGAATCAGACTTGGATAGGGAATACCAACAGAGTATAATATCAATAATTCTCTCTCCCTTAGGCCATACACATGAGGGCTTTTTATAGTCCCTCTAAGTAGTTTCAGCAGTTGGAAACAGTTGGCCACGGGCTGGGGTGGTTGAACTACCTGAGTAACCATCAACCCAGCGCGAAATTAGGGATTTTTTATATATATTTTTAATCATTTTAATGGCATACGCGGAAAAGTCTAGCTGAACTCGCGTATACACGCGGAAAAACACGGGCATAGTCGCGTATGGGGGATTTTACACTGTTTTTAAGTGAATTTGTCCAAGTCTGTAGGAATGGGTGCCCAAAAACCATGAAGCAATCATGAATCATGTCAAAGTGAGAAATGATGCTATAACAAATGCCCCCTAATATATGAGGTCAGAAGGGGTACATGATGGCCGAAATGTATTATGCACATAGAAAGAACTTCACAAGGACAAGAGAGGACTTCGCCAGATTTCAGCCTGCCAAAAACCAATGAAAGAAACCAGAGAGTCAACTCATGCTGAGGTGGGCATACCCATGCTCAGTCAAAAATACATCATATATATAGAAATTACTGAATAGATCCAACATGTATACAAGTATAACTGAACTGAAAGTACACAGTGAATCATTTGAGCATGGCCTGGAAATACAAGTCTGAATCAATGTCCAAATATCACATATAGAAAGTTGATCAAAGATGGTGCAACTGGATGTCTGATCATATAAGTAACTGAATCTCCAAGTACTGAATCATAAGAGGTGGATCAAACGGTACAATCACGCAACTAGTTCCTGGGATAGCATGGTACTTCTGTATTATAAATAGCATGTACAAAAGTAACAAGTGGAGAGATCACCTGATCCTTCCAAGGCCTTCGCAGACCGTCGTCCTTCGTCCCACTTTGGCCCCCGTTGCCCTTCCAACTGTGCAGCAAGCCTAGGATAATACAAAAGGATGGGTCTCAGTAAAACAAAGAGTTTCAGAATAGAATCGGGGAAAGTGTAGAGGCACGGGAACCGATTTGATAGAATACCAATGTAGCACATCAATACCCTCTCTCCCCTAGGCCACACATGAGTGGCTATAGTCCTCCATGTTTCATCCATTGAAAATTCAGCCACACGGGCCGTAGGTGTTGAACTACCTGAGTAACCATCAACCCAGCGTGAAATTAGGGATTTTTTATATATTTTTTAATCATTTTAATGGCATACGCGGAAAAGTATAGCTGTACTCGCGTATACACGCGGGAAAACACGGGCATAGTCGCGTATGGAGGATTTTACACTGTTTTTAAGTGAATTTGTCCAAGTCTGTAGGAATGGGTGCCCATAAAGCCATAAAGCAATCATGAATCATGTCAAAGTGAGAAATGATGCTATAACAGGGTGTTAAGTACATATCATATCATGCATGTCCAAATGATTGTATTCTATATAGACGAGAATATGCAGACAAAGAGATATGTCTGAAATGTTGGCATGATAGGTATGATAAATAAATAAAAAAGGGCAAATCACGTGGTCCTCCTTTTAAGATATTGAGGCACATGCCTATAATCCCAAGGATTCAAAGGCTCTTTTGTTGCAAAGAATTAGCTATGTTGCAGGGATGGCATGCCTCACACAGAAGTGAGATGGGAGTTATGAAAATTCCAACAGATTCAATAGCCAAGAAGCACATAGAAGATACATAGCCAACAAAATTCAAGGATGAAGTAAGAAGTCTACGACTCAGTATAGCCATGGATGACGTCAACCCATATTCCCTCCAGAACACCAACTATTCTGTTTGGCCTGTAGTAGTGATCAATAACAATATCCCCCCATGTTTGTCCATGAATAATGAACATCTTATGTTGGCTCTCATAGTCCCTAGTAGAAGAAAAGTGAACAATATGGATGTCTACTTACAACCACTGGTAGATGAATTGAAGGAATTATGGGATGGGATAAATGTATATGATGTATCAAGACCCATCGAAACAGAGATGAGTTTTATGTTGTATGGCATATGTGCTTACATGACACATGATTATCCAGGCTTAGGAGTTTTCTATGGTAAATTACATGTTTATTGATTTGTTTATATACGTAACAATATTCTTTCGCATATTAGTTATTTAATTCGTTGTAATTTTTCTAATCTTCATGATATTATTTAACGTGCCATGCATATAAATTGTATACAATAATATCGCAAGTCTTGTAACAAAAGGGTATTTTGGATGTAAATGTCATGGAGCTTCTCTAAAATCTAGATGGTCCAACGACCTACGAAAGCCAGTGTATGACTGCTCCAAGGTATTCCTCCCAGAAGAACACCCTTACCGAAGAGCAGCGTTCGCTTGCAATGGTAAATGAGAGAGAACCTAAAGGCCTCCAATAACAACACCGGTTGAATGGCTTAGAGAAAATGGGGAGCCTATGTTCGATGATCCATAATTCTTCAACACCTAGGTTGAGAATTTTCCCATTTGATAAAAAGGAAATCTATCTTTTATAACCTCCCATATTCAAAGCATTTTAAGATTACCCACTTATTAGATCCCATGCATATATTTAAAAAGTTTTCATCTTCTTTATGGAGGCACATATCATCGAAACAAAGTGTCACATTGGTTGTTAAGAAAGATCTTATTACTTCAAAAACTAAAAATAAACATTGGCCAAGACGATTAGAAAGTACAGGATCAGAGGCAGGCGTTGGTCCCTCTAATTCATGGTATTCCAAATAAGGTGATGCCCCATGGATTTAAAAAAATATGATCTTTGTTTGGCAAAGGAAGTTATAATGGAATGAGGGTGCCATATTCATACATTTCTTCACTATGACGCTGCTTCATCGTGGATGACCATTTGTCGAGGTTGAAATCGCATGACCGTTTGAATCTTCTAAGAGTACGTATAATGTCAAAAGCATGATTTTATTATTTGTTACATTAATAAATTTTATCCCATGTAGGGATCATAAACCATAATTAATTTTGCATATTATTGCACGTGTTTATAACTTTGCAGTGTCATTATACTTTGTTTCTACGTGGGTGTGTGAAACATGAATTCTCCCAAGACCTAGGACGTTTCATATCTAAATTATTTGCATTTGTACGTTGGATCACGTCAAAGGAGATTCATTTCTCTAGTATTCCACGATGACGTCAAGAGATAGTTGAGATTGTTTGTATGTTTGAGAAGGAACTATCGACGAGTTTCATGGACTTGTAGGTTCATCTTCTAATCCACCTAATAGATGAGGTTGAATTAGTTGGGGTGGTTTCTTGTCATTGGACGTTCTTCTTAGAGAGGTACATGAAGAAATTGAAAGGTTTTGTTCGACAAAGGGAAAAAACCGAGGGGTTTATGGCAGAGGGGTACATATCGTATGAGTCTTTTTATTATTCTAGTGAGTACATCAAGCAAATCGACAACAGACTAGGTATGGTTATTTGGGACAATGAAAGGGATGAAGGCAAAAGAGAAGGGGATTTGCTCCAAACGAATGGAAAAAAGCGTTTGATAAAGAGTAAACGACTTATAATTTTTCAAATTTACACAAAGTAAATATTCATGTTGAACTTCGATATAATGTATATTTTGATCTCATATGTAATTTTCTTATGTTGTATTTTATTTCCCCACATCATGAGTGCAATTGAAGCAATCACAATTTTGTTTAAGAGCTCGGGTTGCATCTAATGCAGTGTTTGATTAAAATAAACAAAAGAGGATGTAAATGGGATAGACAGAAATAATTCCATCATGGAATGGTAGAAGTGTGCCTTATCATGATCATTTAAAAGAAAATATGCCAAAATATGCCCTAATAAATTTGTTGTTGATCAAGTCAAAGAGAATACTATGCAACCTGTCTCATTGCAGTGATGAAGAGGACGCGCTAAACATAAAAACATAGAGATTGGTAACCCAAATTGATAATATCTATTTATGTACATTTTAAACTTAATAATGCACCTTTGAAATGTAATTACATCTATATTTCATATTTTAACTATTGGGTTATTATAATACATATGACACTATGATTTTTTAACTTTTTTATAAGTGCATTTGTTCCCATCTATGTGGGCATATGGACACCATTTTCGCATAGAAAATGCCGATGATGGACACATGAGCAAAGATCAAAAGGTGAAGTCAGTTCTATCAATATAGTTGACCTTAAATACCTGATCAAACTCACATTTAGGACATCTTAGTTACGTCTGGAAGACAGATCATTGAAGTGGATTTCTCTTCTTTCTAATGTGTTATTTTTAGGTGAAAGTGGTGGGACACCTTTGATCGGAATAATGTAAATGAAGATCACGATAGTAGGTTGACATGTATCAACTCTAGAAAGATGTGGGATGAAGCTAAGGAACCCTATGTTTTCCCCAAACACTGCAACCAGGTGTTTTTTAACCCAGATGTGTTGGATAGTGATTGGTGGTTCGTATTGAGACATGACCCTAGATCAAAACATATTTTTGAGAACAATAGTGTTAACATGCCAAGCAAGATGGAAGATAATGAGGGTGATCGTGAGAACCGAGAGTGATGGTACATGTGTTATTTCATCATTTATACTTTTTAAGATGGGTTTTTATAAAGAAGAGGACTTAATTACCTTATAAATAAGACACTTTTTTTTCGAAACATTATAATATGTAATTTTAATTAATTGGTAATTTGCATTGTGTTAATGTTAAAATAATTTCACTTGATAACTTACAATTATGTTGATCTCGAAAACAATGACGTACTGTATAAAGTTCTTTTTTTTGGTATGTAAGATCATAATAAAATAATGATAATTCTAAAGTACATGAATTTATTTGCATTATTTTCTAAACTTTATTATGTCACAAAAATTCATATTATTCTAGATTTATTATTTTACAACTATTTACAAATTTTAATAAAATCATTTCACATTAATACAATTAAAATTTTCACATTAATATAATTAAAATTTTACACATATTTTACATATAATTACAATTAAAATTAGAATTAGAATTAAAATTAGAATTTTACAATTTCACATACAATTACAATTACAATATTTGCAATTACAATTTTAGAATTTTACATACAATTACAATCATTTCACATTAATACAATTAAAAGTTTACAAATATTTTACATACAATTAGAATTAGAATTAGAATTTGACAATTTCACATACAATTACAATTATAATTACAATTACAATTATAGAATTTTACATACAATTACAATCACAATTTTAGAATTTTACATAAAATTACAATTACAATTACAATTTTACATATGTACAATTAAAATTACAATCGTTTCACATTAATACAATTAAAATTTTACAAATATTTCACATACAATTAGAATTAGAATTACAATTACAATTTAACATACAATTACGATTACAATCTTTACAATTACAATTTTAGAATTTTACATACAATTACAATTACAATTACAATTTTACAATTAATCATTTCACATTAATACAATTAAAATTTTACAAATATTTTACATACAATTACAATTATAATTATAATTACAAATACAATTATAATTTTACAATTTTACATAAAATTAAAATTTCAATTTCAATTACAGTCACGATATAATATTTAATAAATATCAAGATTTAATATTAAAAATAAACGTCACAATCATGATAACCATCATACAAACATCATATTCTACTAAAAAACACATTCAAATTTCCTAACATCATCTAATCATCGTAATCATGATAATCTAACAAAACACAAGTATTGTATAACATCATCACTACACAAACATCCAATATACATCTCATGTCAAATAACTGCTATCACATACACATCTATCTTCAAGATGCACATTAAATGAAAATATCTAACATGACCTAACAATATACACATCATGATGATCGCCAATACATCTCTCTCTCTCTCTCTCTCTCTCTCTCTCTCTCTATATATATATATATATATATATATATATATATATATATAATGTCAAAAATATACAACTGTAATACAAATATCAAATATCAGCTGGTGGTACATTAATAGTAGTACTAGTCGAGCCCTGCTCGGTCAATGGTGCAGCCTCAACAAGCTTAGATAGATGTCGATCATCATGGACCTCATGTTGATCAGGATCAACTGACTGCTTATGATGACTCGATGTGGATGGTCCAGCCTACTCATGATCATGACTGCTGGATGCTACAGGTTGCTCATGATCATGACAGATGGTCGATGCTGTAGGTTGCTCATCTCCAGCGCGAGGTTAATGATGGTCACTCCCTTGATCATGATCATCAGATGATGTGTCGTTTCTCGACTGTCGACGTACTTCATCTCGACCATGCCTACGTCGAACGAGCCTCCTCAACCGTGCCACTAAGATGGTAGCTCCAATGACATGCCGCATCAGGGTCAACATATCACGTGGCATGCCTCTCCATATTGCTATCAGCCTATCATTGTCCTGTATCTATCTTATAGTGGCCGGCCTGACTCCCTCCTCCACAAGCAGTAGACAGAGTTGGTCGCCCAACTCCATCCTAAATCTAGTGTCCAGCCTACGCCTCACACCAGTCGGTACCTGCGTATGATCATGAGGACTAGGTCTGTCTGCACCAGCCTGATCCTCCGCGTCTGCCATCTCCTGATCATCATCAGGATCTACACTTGGATCATTTGGCAGCAGTGACATCTCATCGCCAACAAATGACCCAATATCTACAAAATATATATGAGTACACAACAATAATTAAACAATTTCATTAAACAATTTAATAAAAACAAGTTAAAGAACATGTTAGAATAATTTTAAAGAAAACATTAATATTAACTTTATCATCCGGTGGCTCATCATCTGTGAAGAAGATGTTGGCACACCCATGCCAATCCAAACCAGCATACGGACAGGGGACTAGAATGAAGGCATGATCATCAACACTGGATAGAAACTCCAGTGCATCATGCGATATCCTCTCGGAGAAGTATGACTCGCCTCTCTTGGGCATCATCTATCCCCACATCTACATCCGTACATGCGGCATCGGCCTACGAAGCTGCAGAAAAAAAATAGGCCTTGTCTCTGGAAACCTCTCAAAAAATAAAAAAAATAGCTCCGAAGAAAAAGGGAAGTTCACCCTCCCTTGTGCCTGAGCACAACATTTATCTAAAGCTATACAAAACTGCCGCAAAAAAATCGTAGACCACCTCACAAGTCGTGGCGCCTGTAATAAAGAATCAACATAAAATAAAAGTGGGCAACTAATGCATTTCCTGTCACTGGTATGGTGTGCAATGGTCGAAATCAGTAGTGAGAGGCACCTCACCTCCTCTCCACCAAATGAAGTAATACGTAACTGACCACCGAAGACCTGAAAATCTACAGGAGACAGTATATCGATGCTAATGTATCTCTGGGACTACACCAATTGACTCCCTACTGCATAGCCGACAGGGACCTCTGGGAACGAGGGAAAATCATGCCCTCTCTCAAATGTATTAGTGTCAAAATGATGTCTCCTCTGATGGACCATGCAAGCTGGTTGGGACCAACCATGTATTGGTGTGCTCCGGTGAAACATTCCACACGAGAATAGACAATAACAGCAGCATACTGTATTTGTCTTGGGTGATGCTTAGCACTTATCCTCGCAAAAAAATGAGAAATCTTCTCACTCCCTTAGGAGGAGGCGCACAGGTGGCTGCCATAATAAGCGGTGGGTATATCTCTCTCCCTCTCTCGTACCTCCCACAAGAAAACCATGTTATACTAGTCCACCTATTATTGTTATTGTTCCCTCTCTTCTCTTATTTGACGTCTCTGAATGATTGACATATTACATACAATTTTCTTATTAAATGAGACATATATTTATGAATATACATATATATATATATATATATATATATATATATATATATATATATATATATATATATATATATATTTTGAAAAAAAAATAGTCAGTGCGCCAAAAAAAATAGTCATGCACACAACTTTTAATTACATCTGTATGCCGTCCACGAGGTGTGTCTAGAGGTACAGGCGCACCAGGCAACGTGAACTATGCTTTCCTCCGGCGGTATGGCGAAACTATCCGTCTCGGGGCAAATAATACCATCGCGCCAGCATGAAGCAGCCAGTTAATGGTCAACGATGTTTTCGTTTAACCGAATCACACCATTATTTATGTACCTGGAGATGGGAGAGCGTCCCAAAACGATAAACTGAACTCACTCAGGAGGATAGTTTCATCAGCGCACTGCCCTCCTGACATCATTACACAGTCAATGGTGTTGTGGTATAACCAACCACACCATTGACTATATACTAGTATCGGGAGGGTGGTGCACTGACCAAAATATACGCCCCAAGGCGTATAGTTTAGTCAGCGCACCGCCCTCCTAGCATTAGTATATGGTCAACGGTGCGGTAGTTTACATGACCACACCGTTGACTATGTCCAAGTTCAGGAGGGTGTTGCGCTGGCCAAAATATCCGCCCTGAGGCACATATTTTGGTCAACGCATCGCCCTACTGAACTTGGACATAGTCAACGGTGCGACCGGGTAATTGACCGCACCACAATTTATGTATTTAAAAAAAAAATGGTGCACCATTTCGATACCACACCAGAACCGATGCAGTTACTGTTAACACGGGTTGCAGTGCGGCCTATAAATTTACATGCAGCACCGTGAACCAGTGCCAGTCAAGCGGCTTGAGCGCACCGCGTGGGATTTTTTATTTATTTTTTAAATGGTGAATTTTAAGTTTTTTTACAAAACTAATCCGCTAAAAAGTTTAATTTTGGAGAAACAAGTAAAATACATGTACATTTGGGCGTCAAGGAGACATATTTGCTGTAGAATTTGCAAAACTAAATTTGCCCACTATTTTCCAAAATTCGAAATCGAGATGTGGGGTAATGGACAACAACAATGTTTGCAATGGGAGCACCGATGGCAGGGTGCCTCACACAAGGGAAATTTGCACCGGTGCTTGAGAGCTCTGGAGCATTGAAAAAGTAATTATTATTATTTATTTATTTATGTTTAAACCTGTTCTGGTGCACGGGTTTTTGAGGCACACCGGATGGTTTCTTCCAACCGCACCAGGATGTTTCAGTTTTGGCACAGATTTTTAGGATGCACTGGGGCTGAATCTGTGTAGATGACCAATGCACTACAGTAATTAGATGCACTGGGCAAGTTTGCATGGACAACACGATGTCCTGGTGTGCCAATTTTTAGTACACACTGATGCTTTTCTAGTGGAATGCACCGGTGTGGTGTAGGGTGAGAAATACATTGGACAAAAAAACATCCGCAAAAACCTCCACCCGCCAACCTCCTTTAGAAACCTCCGCTACAAACAAATATTTGGGCTATTTTTATAAAGGGTTCCTCAAAAATATCCGCTAGAGGGTCTTTTCCTTGTAGTGTAAAAATCCATTTCCTTACTATCATAATATCTTTATGATAAATATTTATCTCTGAAGAAGCCCTCACACTCGCTCCATGTCAGCCTTTCTTTAGTTGTGCCTTTTAAATTCTTCACATCTTCCCACTATATGTTCGATTTTACTTTAAAATTTTAGGTGGATACTTTGGCTTTCATGTTCTCAGAATAATCATGGATTCTGAAGAATTTATTTATTCTAGGAAACCATGCTTCTACATCGTCATATTTAAACATCTCTCCATCAAATGTGGGCGGTTTTTGCTTCTTAAATTATTCAGGCATATAGTCCCTTTCTCTTCTTATTTTATAATGGTGATGAGAATAATGATGATACCTCCTAGTAGCAAAGCTAGAATGTCTACTGGAGTGGTTCCCATGTGTGTTGGTTATTACTTCTAGTGTGCTCAATGGTGCATCTCGCCTCATAATGTCCTCACTTTCCCTTATGTTCCTCTTCCTACACTGTCCATCATCTGCCCCATTTTTTTTCTCTTCTAAACCTAGAGAGTCATGTCTGTCTCTATGACTAGTCCTTAGCACATGTTGCCTTTTTCTTTGCAAATATGAGAGGCTTTGCAGTATGACTACATTCACCTCAACTTGCCTCTCCTTGGCCTTCATCATCCTTTCATTATTTGCTTTGAAGCTTTGGATCTCATCCTTTAAGCTTATCAAGGTATCCATCTAGTTAGGAGAGTTCACCCCTTCCCTTTGGCCAAGAGACCTCTCTTCTTAATTTACCCTCACTTCCTCATGCCCATGTTTTGACTAATCAGAACTATATTTTACCATTATTATCCTCATTTCTTTGTCTTTCCTTGTCTTTTTCTTCTTTCTATGTGTTATCATTCACATGAATTTGTTAGATATATGATAATATAATTAAATGACAATAAATCATGTGATGAACTTGTTTTTACAGGGTTGTTATAATATGTCTAGTTGTAACAATGATCCATGTTAGCATAATGATATCAATTGGTCAAAAAATCATTAGCATCAATATACATGCCTCCATCATCAATAATTTATATCTATCAACACAATTGTTAGCTCATCAACAATAATTAAAGAATATTAGTTACTAGTCCATGCTACATAAATAAAAAAATGAGCATACTATTCATGCATGCAATTAATTAATTACAAACTGAATTTTAACACCTAAATTATTTTCCACATCTTCATCCTGGCAAGGGCAAGAAAGTTGTTCATATATCTGAAGAGGAAGAGACCATGGCAAGAGTGGCACAAGATGCATCCATACCTGATGCAGCTCCAAGAGAAGAGGAAGAACAAATAGAAGGTTCACTTACCTAGTTGGGTAAGAAGTGGGCGGACTCTTTGTCCAATTGAAGTTGAAAATCTTGTTTTGCCCTAGTTGCATGTCCCATAGTTGGATTATTGTAAAAAGTGATATTCATAAATAACTCACTTTAAATGCAATAGTGTTTTTCTTTGAGCATTATCATGCTAAGTTTGGCTTGTGAATAGTAATTTTGAATGGAAAATTTGGATGTCAAGTTATTTCCCTGTTGTAAAAATGCATTTCTATTTATGTTTTAGAAATCATTTTCAAAATTGTTGTATGAGTAGTAGTAGCACATGTATTAGGATACTAATGTTTTAGGCACTCAGTTGCAAGCATTCACTATGCACTACAACATTTTCTAAAACATCCATTTTTCGGTAACGGAGGTTTTGGAGGAGCTTCTAATGGAATTTCAACACAACTAAAAAAACTGGGCAGCCAGAGGTTATTACGGATGTTTTTTCATCGGTGCGCTACTCAGGTGTCAATGCACCAGTGCGTGTCATCAGGACGGTCAGCCCGAGGTGGTCGAAGGTGCATGCACCGGGCCGTAAAGTTATAAAAATGCACCTGACGCAATGTAGGTGATATAACGCACCAGGTTGTTCTAATTGGTATTGGGATTTGTGCGGTGCCCATAGGTCGTATCAATGCACTGGTTCATAGTATTATAGAATTGTACTGGTGCGCAGTATCACACAAACTCACCAATTGCTCTAATTTGCATTGGTATTTGTGCATGGCCCATAGGTCATACAAACGCACCAGTGAGTAGTCTCACATAAACGCATCGGTGTGCAGTGTCGTACAAACACACTGATTGTTCTATTTCGTATTGGTATTTGTGCGGTTCCCATAGGTTGCACAAACACACTGGTGAGTAGTCTCACTAAAATGCACTAGTGCGCAATATCACACAAATGCATCGAGAGTTATAATTGGTATTGGTATTTTTGTTATGCCCATAGGTCGTAGAAACGCAGAGGTGTGCTGTATCATACAAACGCAACGGTGTACAGTAACTGACACACACCGATGTTCATTTTGTATTTTTTAAAAACATCAACCTGTGACAATGCAATTATTGTGAATTTTTAAAATTCATTATTCATTAAAAGTCGACACATATATTATAACAATATTCATATTAACTAAATTTTTATTAATGCATTTGAATGTGATGTTTGGATTAATTTTTTATATCATATCATAATTATTGTGATTTTTTAAAATTAATTATTCATCAAAAGACGACACGTATCTTATAACAGTATTCATATCAATTAAATTTTTATTAGTGCATTTGAATGTGATGTTTGCATTAATTTGTTATATCATATCATCAGATTTCACATCTCTTCATTATAGTATTTAATCATCCATAAATTTAATCAGTGGTGTTACATTTCACAGCGATAATGGAGAACTCAATAGAATAAATTAAAACATATTTTATTATATTTATATGAATAAGAAAGTCTTTGTCATACAAAATGGAACAATTATTGGTATCCCTTTGTCTTTCAATTGGGACACTGTCCATTACATTAAACAAAATATCTGATTTTAGAGACAAATATTTCAAAAAATTCAACGATTTGCTTTGATATCCAAACATAATGATTATCATTCTTCACTTGCACTGTTGTCACTGCTCGAACTACTCCCATGAATTGGGTTATTTTGAGGAATTTTTTGTTCACGGTGTTGATTATTTTCTTCTTCTTCACCTTCCATCTACAAACATAAAAAGAAACTGTAATTAGTGTATATACATTGGTGAGAACAATGAAAATTTCAATATTAAATGATCTACATCATTGTAAATCGAAAAGAAATGACGCACCATAGCAACAATTGACTCATAAATTATACACATTCTTTCTAAACCTAATTTCATGCCATCTTTCAAGATTTCATCTGTAGGCGCAGTTCCATACTTTGTTTCCTGCAAGTTTTAAACCCCATAACAAATCATATATTTAATATAAAAGATTTTTTTGTTCTATTAATTAAAAACGGAGCTAAGTAAAACAAGACCGATACATGCTTACAAATTCCACAATTAATTTCTGATATGTCAATATATGCTCACAACCCATATTTAACCCAATGTCAATCAATTCATCTGATGATTATTTTTTTTTATGTTAGCACCAGTTTGAAGACATTCAATGATGATTGTTGTAAAACAACTTAAAATATACAAAAATGAAATCTAGTTAAGTTGTTATAAGGAGGTAAAAATTATTCACAAACTTAGATATCAAACCTTTTCTTCATTGTCGTCCTATTTTATGTGCTGAATGGGTTCCATTTTCTTTTATTTTTTGCAAGAAAATACTTGAAAATTAATATTTAATGCTAAATTGTCTATTTATTGTACCTAATGATCGAAAATTTCAATAATTACATATTACATTTGAAGCACGTTGTTGTTGAGATGGCTCCTCCTATGATGCAATTTTGTCCATTTCTTTGACAATCTCCTTGTACACCTTTTTGAAAATTCCTACTGAAATATTTATGATATCAGCTCGTTCATCTTTTGAGATTTTCATAATCTTCCTGAAAATGTAGCATGACAATAAACAATTTAATTTTTATATTGATATATAAAAAGTAAATATAACAAAAGTGATATTTAAAAATGGTATATTTATAAATAATTCTAGAAAAACATTTAAAGGAATATTAATTTTTCATTCCTTCTTTTTTGTTGTTGTACGTTTTTTCTATTAAAAGTCTGACATCTCTCATTGACCAATTCTCTGGAAACTCTTCCTATAGTTTAGATAAAATTTGGTTCTTGGAATCATTGGATTGATTTTTGTATTGTAAGTGAAAATAACGTCTATACATTTGTTCCACTAGATTCCTCAAAGTTTTGTAAAAGTTTTTCCCCCTTTTGTTAACCTCCAGCACCACTCTAGATGAGCTGAGGGGCAATTCATTTTCATTTCCATGTTCTATTTTTTTTATTTTCTTAGAACAACATTCCTTTTCTGAGTTGTTGGTCCATGTAGAACATTAAACATATGTGAATTAATATATTGTTTGAAACATATTATCTAATAATTTTAAGTATATTATTAATGAAATTAAAAAAAGAAACTCATATTGGATCGATAGAATTTTTTCATTCACTTGATTCATCATTTTGCAATTTTTCCATCAAGCTTTTACGCTCTTCTGGTCCTATATCAGAAATAACGTTATCAAGCTTTGCCATTTTGTGGCTTTGCATGATACACAGTAAACAATACATATTAGTTAAACTTACATATATTTCAAAAATAATATTTTTTGTAAAAAATTTACAAAGAACATGCATTTTTTGCTTTTCTTGATGTGTTATCATTATTTTTGTTACCTGATATCTAGTCAACCATTTCTTTATCAATATGAAACCTGTACCATATCATTCATAATATATTTTATAAATAAATCATCAAATTTTTCAGGTAAAAAAAAATATATCAAGAAATCGGTGCATTTTTCATGGTGTACGCACCGACATCGGTGCGTCGTGTTCTTATAAACGCACCGCTAAATCAGTATAAAACACCATACGGTGCTCTATGTCAACAAGGAGCACCAGTGCGTTATATGTTAACCACCGCATCGATTAGCACAAACAAAATAATAAAAAATCGTCTAGTGTTAGTTTTTGTAGCATATGGTGTCGTGGAGGGGGCGGTGCAGCCTATTCTTATAAATGCCCCGCGCAAAGAAAGTACCACCGTACGGTGCTCTTTGCCAACAAGGAGACCCGGTGCGTTACATGTTACATGTTGCACCGATTAACACAAAATAAAAAATTGTTTTTTCCAAACAGTATGTGCGCGGTGCGCTATAATGAAATAACGCATCGGTGCCCTATTTTACATATAGCGCATGGATTAAAAAAAAAATGTTTTTAATTTTTTTATCAAACAGTACGTGTGTAGTGTGATGTGATAATACAACGCACTAGTGCACTAAGTGATGCAAGTCACACCGATTAAAAAAATTCACACAAAGGCCAACATGGATTAGGATCTAACTATGCAAGTCATCCCGTGGGTTAGATGTTATAAGCTTATATATATATAGCAATACAAACCCTATAAAATTAAAATGAAAAGCCCTAATTCTGAAATCACAGAAACAAGAAGAAGCAAGGGCAGAAACCAAAAGAATGGAGGGTTTAGGGTAAAATGGGTTTTTTTTGTTTTTGTTTTTTGTTTTTTTCCTGAAGATGAACAAAAAATTTAAATTTCTTACTTACTGCGTAAAAAATACTGCAGAAAATGTAAAAAAATAATAATAATTTAATCACGACATCATTTGAAATTCTATACTATAGGGTTTGAATCACCAAAGGTTTGGAATTCTGATTGTCTGAATAGTTCTGTTCGAAAGTATTTCACTGCTCCACAGTGCTCTTGTGCTCTCTTGCTCCAAGTATGTATCATGCAAATCTCTCGCTGATTTTTTTTGCAAAAATAGTGAAATAATGAAAAGTGTTTAGTATTTAAAGAATTGTTTTATGAAATTAGATTTTCGAAAATATTTTGTTGTCCATTTTTCAATTTATCGTTTTTTTTTTCACTTAAAAAAAAAATAAAGTTGCGCTTTTTTTATTTGCGGCTTTTCGTCATCGATAAGTCAATTAATAACGCCGTACTGATGCGTCAGTTAATAACACGACACCGGTGTGCAGTAAATAAAACACACTGATGCGGTTATATGTACATAAGCACCGATAACAATAATTTCCATTTTTAAGGCACTGAAATTAATTTTAGGGGTGTGCACTAAAATTTATTGTTTATTTTGCTCAAATACAGGGAAAAAATATCATAATTATATCCAATGGACAATTCTTCAAAATCTAGCTTGTTCCATAATATTTCTCAAAGTCCATTGCAGAGTTCTCCCTATCCATCTCGAGACGTAATATTTACTTCAGATTTTATTTATATTTCATTATCTAATTGATTTATGTTTTTTATCTATGTCGCTTAGGTTAATAAAATTTATAATATATACAAATTTGCAGGTTCATGCAGATTCAGAATCGAGTTTAGATGCACAAATATTCAAACAACTCCAAAATGTCGGAAGCTCCTATTAGGAGAAGCATACCGCAAGGCGCATTTAGTAGATTAAAATGGACAGCTGTTTCACCTTGCCAAATGTAAAAATATTGCATCTTCTAGCCACAATCCCGGGACAATGATGGTAATAATAATTGTTTCATATATTAATGTAATTATTTCAACGTCAAATAAATTAATCATGCATTTTCAACGTTCTTACTAATTGATATCATAGATTTTGTACTAATCATGTTCAAATATATTTTTTGAAATTATTAGGATTCTGGTGATAATGAGCGACCTACCTACCATCTTCCGTTGCATCCCACGACAATGTCAAATCGAGAGAAGGTTGAATTAAGAGGAAAAATCGGAGAGGGACGATGCCAAGAATGGTTGAATCAACCACCGATTCAATTCCCGCTACGTCCAGATTCAACAAATAGGAATGACTACAAAATAGTAGCTCTTCACAAGCTGACAATGGAGGCAATCAAATAGAGGTTGGTATGGATGATTACTTAAGGGATACAACTGTCATGGAGACAATGTTGTTAGATGCATTCCAAAATGATGATCAGCTATGGGATGATGCTCATATCGCTGACACCTTTTTCGAAAGCCTTAAATTTGCTTCCACCACCCCTCTCTTTAAACCTATTCGGTTAGTCAAAGTCTACCTAGTTGGGGAAAACAATGTTATTGTACAACTTGAAAGCAAACTTTGGCTTTTCGAATGCATGTTTCTCGGAAATTTTGAGCTAAGTTACCATAAAGTCCTCCCATATATAAATTTGAGAAATATAATCACACGATGAACATTACAAATGGTCAATTTTATGAACGTTAATAATTATATCAGCATTAATGTACATTTAATATTTTCCACGATCACCAACTATAGGTTATTCAAAGATAAGGTTCTTCCGAGTGATAATGTCTTGCCCAGTAGCTGCGAAGAGGTAAAGAAATTGTTGAAAATGTTGGGTGTTGAGTATATATCATATCATGCATGTCCAAATGATTCTATTCGATATAGAGGAGAATATGCAGACAAATAGATATGTCCGAAATGTAGGCATGACATGTATGATAAATAAAAAAAGAAGGGTAAATCACGTGGTCCTCCTTTTAATATATTGAGGCACATGCCTATAATCCCAATGATTCAAAGGCTCTTTCGTTGCAAAGAATTATCTATGTTGTAGGGATGACATGCCTCACACAGAAGTGAGTTAGGAGTTATATGAATCCCAAGTGATTCAATAGCCATGAAGCATATAGAGGATATATGGCCCGAAAAATTCAAGGATGAAGTACGAATTCTACGACTCAACATAGCCATGGATGGCGTAAACCCATATTCCCTCTAGAACACCAACTATTATGTTTGGCCTGTAGCAGTGATCAATAACAATATCCCCCCATGGTTGTTCGTGAAGAATGAACATCTTATTTTGGCTCTCATAGTCCCTGGTAGAAGACAAGTGAAGAATATGGATGTCTACTTACAACCACTGGTAGATGAATTGAAGGAATTATGGGATGGGATAAATGTATACGATGTATAAGGACCCATCGCAGTAGAGACGAGTTTTACGTTGTATGGCATATGTGCTTACACGACATGTGATTATCCAGGCTTAGGAGTTTTCTCTGATAAATTACATGTTTATTGATTTGTTTATATATGTAACAATATTCTTTCACATATTAGTTATTTAATTCGTTGTAATTGTTACGATCTTCATGATATTCTTTAACGTGCCATGCATATAAATTGTATACAATAATCTCGCAGGTCTTGTAACAAAAGGGTATTTTGGATGTAAATGTTGTGGAGCTTCTTTGAAAGCTAGATGGTCCAACGACCTATGAAAGCCAGTGTATGACTACTCCAGGGTATTCCTCTCAGAATAAAACTCTTACAGAAGAGCAGCATCTGCTCTCAATGGTAAACAAGAGAGAACCCAAAGGCATCCAATAATGACACCAGCTGAATGGCTTAGAGCATATGAGAGAGAGAAGGAGAAAGAGTTCATAGAAATGTCTGATTCAAATGGGGAGCCTATGTTCGATGATCTAGAATTCTTCGACACCTATGTTGAGAAATTGCCCATTGGGATGAAAATGAAATCTATCTTTTATAACCTCCCATATTGGGAGCATCTTAAGATTACCCACTTATTAGATCCCATGCATATATTTAAAAATGTTTCATCTTCTTTATGGAGGCACATATCATCGAAACAAAGTGACACATTGGCTGTTAGGAAATATCTTATTACTTCAAAAACTAAAAAGCAACATTGGCCAATATGATTAGAAAGTACAAGATCAAAGGCAGGCGTTGGTCCCTCTAATTCATGGTATTTCAAAGAAGGTGATGTCCCATGGAGTTTAAAAAAATATTATCTTTCTTTGGCAAAGGAATTTATAATGGGTGTGAGGGTTCCATCTTCATATGGGTCTTCACTACGACGCTTCTTCACTGTGGATGACCATTTGTCGAGGTTGAAATCGCATGACCATTTGAATCTTATAAGAGTATGTATAATGTCAAAAACATGATTTTATTATTTTTTATATTAATAAATTTTATCCCATGTAGGGATCATGAAACATAATTAATTTTCTATATTATTGCATGTGTTTATAACTTTGCAGTGTCATTATCCTTTATTCATGTGTGGGTGTGTGAAACATGAATTCCCTTAAGACCTAGGACGTGCCATATCTAAATTATCTGCATTTGTACATTGGATCAAGTCAAAGGAGATTCATGTGGCTAGCATTCCACGATGGCGTCAAGAGATAGTTGAGATTGTTTGTATGTTTGAGAAGGAATTGCCGACAAGTTTCATGTACTTTCAAGTTCATCTTCTAATCCACCTAATAGATGAGGTTGAATGAGTTGGGGTGGTTTCTTATCGTTGGATGTTATTCTTAGAGAGGTACATGAAGAAATTGAAAGGTTTTTTTCGACAAAGGGAAAAACCCAAGGGGTTTATGGCAGAGGGGTACATATCATATGAGTCTTTCTGTTATGCCAGTGAGTACATCAAGTAGATCAACAATAGACCAAGATTGGTGATTTGGGACAATGAAAGGGATAAAGACAAAAGAGAAGGGGAGTTGCTCCAAACGAATGGAAAAAGGCGCTTGATAAAGAGTAAGCGACTTATAATTTTTTAAATTTACACAAAGTAAATATTCATATTGAACTTCGATATAATGTATATTTTGATCTCTATGTACTATATAATACCGGTTTGATTTCATCGGCGAATGCAGAAATTGAAGCAATCAATAAATTAGTTCTTTACAATTCAGAAGCAACAAAACCGTGGGTCGCATTGTACAAAAAAAGAGAGGATGAAATGGGATAGTGACAGAAAATAATTTAGATAGTTGAATGGTAGAAGTGTGCCTTATCCTGATCATTTAAAAGAAAATATGCCAAAAATATGCCCCAATAGTTGGGTTGTTGACCAAGTCAGAGAGAAATATAGTGCAACTGGTCGTTACCCGTGTGCTGAAGAGGATGCGCTAAACGTAGGGATTGGGTGCACCAACTCAATAATAATCTATTTAATTTATATGTACATTTGAAACTTAATAATGCACCTTTCAAATGTAATTACATCTATATTTCATATTTTAGTTGTTGAGTTATTATAAGAAGCATGACATTATGATTTTTTTAAATTTTTTTAGAGGTGCATTTGTTACCATCTATGTGGACATATGGACACCATTTTCGCACATTAAATGCTGATGATGGACACATGACACAAGACTGTGGAGTGGAAGTCGAGTTTGATCAATCTAGTCGATCTAGCCACCATGATCAAAACTTAGTACGAAGGACATTAGGTGACGTCGGAAAGATACAAGAGATCATTGAAGTGGATTTCTCTTCTTTCCCTAATGTATTTAACTTTATTTAATTCCTCCCACCATATATTAGCCTAACCCTTTAAGTTGAAATTCGCTACCCTTTCTTCCATGTTTTCAGAGTAGTCATGCACTCTCAAGTATTTCTTCATACAACTAGAATATGCCTACTTAAATTTCCTATTTTCTCTATCAAAGGTGGGGGGTTTTTATTTCTTAAAATCTAGTATTTTTCCTTTCTCACTCATTTCTTGTTGATAGTGTCTTTTATTTGCAATTCTTGACGACTGATTAAATTTATATTCCCTTCTCTCATGAGTGTTTAATGTATTTTCTCCTCTTACAATAGCTTTGCTAACTTGCCTATGCCTTTTTCTTGATTCATTGCTTTATACTCTATGAGATTCAAACGCATGCTTCTCTATCTCATTTTGGATTTGCCTACATTTGTGTTTGTCTAAATATTTAGCAACAAGATCGTATTGTTTTTAACTTTATAAGTATGATAGATTTTGCAATATTATCACATTATCTTCTTGTTTCTCATGTGCCCTAAAAATTATTTTCTTACCTTCTTTGCAACTTCTTAACACAACCTTCAAACTTTTGAGGGTATCCATCCAATCAAGGGAATTCTCTTCTACACCTCTTCCCAATGGATTCTTCCTCTTAATCATATTGGGCCCTATTTGTACTATCTTGCACCATCGTTTTTCACATCCTTTATTTTCCGGTTGGGATGTATGTTTTTGTTTGTGTTGTTACACACACATAACTATGAGTTAAATCTGACATAAGTATGTCAACTCATCAACCAAATCTTAAAACCTTTTAGATTTCAGGTTAACCAGAATTTTACAGAACAAGTCAACATGCTACCGAGGGTATTCATTCATATTAATTATAAGAATGAAATCTCTCATATATTATTTGAATCCTTTCCATGAATGTATTTAGGTCTATCAATAGACCTCATCTATGATACATATATATCAGAGCTCTAAATTTCCTTTTCAAGGCCCATTCAGTCCAAGTGTTGAACCCTCGATTTGATACCACTCTATAACACTCCTTACCACCCCTTGTACTTATTAGGTTGTGGAAGGTGTTATTAAAATATTATCCCTATTCTCAATGTTTATCAAGTAAATGAAGGCATTTACAAAATGTCTTTTTTATTTTTTGCTGAAAAAAATTGGAATTAGAAATTGATGTCATTATCACAACTTTCTCAGTGAGAGCTTTTCGATGATGAAAATGTTTTGTCGATCCAAAACATGAACCAAAATTTATGCTCCAAAAGAAAGCTTTTCCTATTAATTTTGACCACGTCAACATTAGCATGTCATATGGCACCTATGTGTTCTGTGCTTTTGGTCCACATGGTTAAGACATATGGACCAACAATTCCACCTCAACACACACACACACACACACACATATATAAACATGTGTGCACTTCCAACATTATAATCCATGTCACACTGAACCATAGACCAATTCGTTGGGTCAGTGAGTCCCAACCATACCCTTGCTTACATCACTAATATCCAACAAAGCCAATGGACAAGACTATGGTGGGCCCTCCCCGCACCACAACCTATCATCGGTTATGTTAGTGGAAATTTCGTTAAATGTGAGGGGTCTTATCCCCGAGGCCTATCCCACTTTCGGCTCTATAATTAGTGATAAGTTCATATGAGTGAGGTCTAAGCCTCGAGGTCGATGGCCTAGATGTAGGGAAAACCCACCTCATTGTCGCATCGGGGGTTGGGGATATGAACCATAAAAAAACATTTTACAACCCAATCCACTGCGATGATCAGATACAATTCAAGACCCACCTCATTTCCCCATAGAGGGTTGGGTGTATGAGCTATTTGACTATATAGGTGATCCACCCCAAAAGTTGGCAATCACTCTTACTCAAGTTACACCTATAACTCCATCGAATATTTGGTAAAGTCATAAGTGGCCCAGGGCTGAATTATTTATGTTTTTAATTTCATAATTCCTGAGGCTAATAAAAAGGTTTCCACATTTGTTAAATTGGTATTTCATTAGTGAGAGTGGCAATATCATGACCCATATTTATGTGTGAGTTTGAAAGAACATGACTTCACACACACACACACACACACACATACACACACATATATCTTAACAAATTGTGATATACTATTTGTGGAGATACATTTGGGCATGAAAAGCAACCAGACATCATTGTTGGACCCTAAGCGTGCACCATATCAATCAATTTTTATGACATAAACCCTTAGACTCAGATGCATATCATCTTGTATGCAAGTCAAAAACGATAGAGAGACATATGTATAGTGAATGAAAATGTTTGTGCAACAAATTCAAGCCAAAATGAAGAAGGTATATGACCTAATTAATTAATATACATATTTAACTATTGTTCATAATCACCCACTTGATGATGCTTGATCATTTGGGTGAGTACATACATATAATCTCAAAAATAGTGTTGAGACTAGAAAAGAGGGCATGATATAATGAGTTTTCACAAGGTATATATGTGTATGATGTTCATGAAAAACTGCCCAACTGTGGTGGTCATTTACACATATCATTTAGATTATAATCAAGGATTGAAACACTCTAATTTTTTATGAGGAAGAGGTGGCTCTAGTACAAGCGCCTATTCAATAACATGGAGCGATTAATATTGATGATCAAGACAATGATCCTATGAAAGAAGATAATGATATTGATAATATAGTTAAATAATATGGGACAAATAGACTGATCGAGGAGACATTTAACAATGTTGGAATGGATGGTGATGACAACCAATATGATGACCATAATTGAGAGAGAAATTAAACTTATTTATGAAGACTCAAAAACATATATTCTCTCTGTTGTATTGTTGTTGGTCAACTTAAATGTGGTGAATGGTTTGGAAAACACATGTGTCACACAAATCCTAAGGTATGTAATATTTTTGGTGACATTTAGTACTATATACATGATAAATCAATTATTTTTTCCCTTTCTTTTAAAAAAATTTAGTATGTTAATCATCATTTAATTAATTTGTAACATTTGGATGCAATATGTATGATTAATATTGTTTAGTACATTAAACCAATACTATTTTTTTTTTAATGTTGTAGACTATTAGGTGATTTTTGGTTACCATCGTTAAATGTTTTACCTCATACGTACCGAGATTTACGTGCCATTATGAAAGACATTGGAATGGAGTATCAATTTATTCATGCATGCCCTAATGAAGAGATTATATATTATAAAGAACATGCGTTGAAAGAAAAATGCCCAAAATGTAACGAGAGTAGATATCAAACCGATAAAGTAACAAAAAAGGTGCCTCACAAGGTTCTTCACTATATTCCCATAATTCTATGTCTGCGACAATTGTTCAGGTGAAAAAGCATAGAAGAACTTATGGATTACCATGCAACAAATAGAAGTTGGTGTTCTTCGAATTCTTGCAAATGGATATGCATTTAGGAATATAGAGGAAAAGTGGCCATAGTTTAAAATATAACCTCATAATCTTAGGCTTTTATTAGAAGTTGATGTTGTCAATCCATTTGGAGAGCCCAAATCTACTTACTCGATGTCGCCTTTTTGTTATCAACAATAAAATTCCTCTGTGAAAGTCAATAAAGAGGGAGCACATAATGTTGACAATGATTGTTCAAGGTATTAATTTGTTTATAATATTTGTGTTAACACAATAACATCTTATTTGTCTTGTTTGTCTCATAATTATGTCTTATATTTTTTTGTTTACTCATATATGTTCAATTATGCCTTATAATTATGTCTTATATTTTTTTTTTATTCATATATGTAGTAATTATGCATTTTATGTTCAATCAATTAGGTAAGTACTGGGTCAAAGATATGAATGTATATATCGAGCCTCTTTGTTACGTGGATTAATCCATCTTGCGAACAAGAGCGATCTCCCTAGTACTCAGCAAGTAGCTAGAAACAAACATCCATTTGGAAATATTTTTTCTCTAGATTAATTGCATTTTAGAATTATTATAAAAAAGTAGAGAGGACATGCCCCTACCTTGAAATCCAAACGTTCGATGCCGTTTTTTATCCCTTCGCTCCAAAGTGGTTTCTCCAATAAGTAGAACCTGCAATCAAAGACAAGACAAAAGAATCGAAGCATCTGCAACATATAATAATCAAGAAAATCTAATCCAATTTAGTGATTAAGGAGTCTAAGTATTGATGTTATTTTAATAAGCATAAGAAAAACTCAATGAGAAAAAGAGATCCATATGTATTATATTGAATAAAAAGAGTAATCTTACAACCTGATGCCTTGATGTCGTACAGATTTCTCCCGGGGTCCTGAACAATTGTTTCTCCTTCAGTTTCATAAGCCTTCCTCTCTGAATATTAGTATGGAGTTATAGACACAAGGGTGTGATCATTCTCATGCCAACAACAACTCACTAGTGTAGAAAGTATGCACTCTTATGAATTTTCTTCAGTAACTATCATGTATGTCTACCCTTCAACTTGAAACTTGAGCTCAATTTATAGGGAAATGGAGATAGTTTCAATTCCATGAAGAGGGGGATGGATTACTCTCATGAAGGGATTTGAGCTCCATGAGTGGAGGGATAAAGCTTGAACTGATCGCGAATCTAAAAGCTTCCAGTTGGGATAATATTCGACCAGCTAGGCTTCTATAATTTACTTTTTCCTTTATTTTCTTTTCGCGGGGGTGCACAGGTAATAGTGGCAAAAAGTGTGGGGCTTGGCGTAGTTTATGGACCAATCAGCGGCGCATGCGTAGGAAACGACTAGACAAACCGTGCAGGTAGACTTTTAAGAGATTTACAGAGCTTTCCTCCAATTCCAAGACTTGATTTAGGAACATTGATGTTTTTGACCTCTAAGGGAACATGATATAGGTGGTGATAGACCCATATGAAGAGTCAAATGTCATGGTGACAAAATAACGTGTAACATATTTCCCCCTAAAGTGCGAAGTCTGAGGTTATCCTGAAGAGTGAAATGTTTTATCATTCTGAGCATTGGATTGGAGACACCGGTCGAAAACCTGTAAAAACCAATGCAAACATATATATATATATATATATATATATATATATATATATATATATATATATATATCATCGCTGAGGTAGGCATTCTCATACTCGGATCAAAACTAACTAAATGTTCTAGTACATATATGGTTTCAATATTACATCAAAACTAGAAACATTATGGGCACAACCATTTGTCATGAGTAGTCTATTGTATCATGAATAATAAAACTCCTCGCAGCCTAGATGGTGGAAACTAGATCCAGAGTCTTAATTTCCACTTCCCGAACTATATGAATCTATCCATGCGATCGATTGTGTTGAAGTCGAACATGGTAGAAACCACTTGATTACCGGTCAATGATGTGAATCGTTAACAAGTCTGAGAGAAACCACCAATAATGACATTGGCTCTCAAAGCACTCTAGTACAATCTATGAAGTGTGAATGAATGATTTGTAATCGAACATTCATAGCATTAGGAGAATTTTGAAGTCTAAAATGGGTAGCTAAACCAATAAAATAATATTTATGAATTTTCAATTCACTTTTTGCACCACAATCTATATAACCATAGTTAAATTCAATTCAAAAGTTGTACCAAAATAAAATTAATAAAAAAATTGTATTGATGTGACTATAAATAAGAATGAGTTTTTCAAGAAAAACTCATTATCATTAAACAACTATTGCATTTTTCCTTTGTACTTAAATAACTTAAAATAAAATATAAATATAAATTTATAAATTCTTAATTATATTATATGTTATTAATTAAAATTTATACTATGTAAATTGTATAATAACATGTAATTAATATACTATATAAAAATAATATAATATAATAAATGTATAAGGATATGCATTGTTTCTTTTAAGAAATATGAAATGACAATAATATTTTTTTATTCAAAAAGTGTGAAATGACATTTATTATGAGTACTTTAATCTGAATTTAAAAGTACTTAGAGCACTACCATTGTTAACCATGAGTTTTTATCCACCATTGAGAATGTGATAAGCAAGTTCCTTTAACTCAAACAATGCCACTACAACCATTAGGGATGATGTCATCCACTAAAATGTGATTGGTTCTCATAAAGTGAATTTTTATTATACATGCTCCTTAAAAGACCCATTTTAGACCTCAAAATTTCCCTAATGAATCGTTTGATTGAAGGTCAATGATGCAACCTGTCGTCGAAGACGAGAAACCTTCCATTAGGTCATGTATATCCCAAGGTACTGATAGAATTCTAGATCAACTTTCCAGATGATAAGTTGACGTCGATAGAAGTGACTCGTCGTAGGAAAGCCCACGACACGAAACCATTAGATCAAGTTTTGAAGAAATATTTGCAAGGACTGACTCAGGGATGGTCAACGTGAATGGAGACAAATGTTTCCAATGAATGCTTTATTTGAACTCTCTCTTGAAAACATAACAACATTGCAGATGGCTTGGCAACGTTTGACCTAAAGCTAATACGCAGAAACCAGCTGAAGAATTTCAATGTGGTTTGATTAACTTTTAGACAAAGAATTTCCCAACCCAGGTACAAGTGTGACAAAGTGTCGTGTTCAAGAGTGGCATGCTACTTTTTAAACAAGGGTGACAATTGGATTCTTTTTCTTTCTTTTTCCCCACCATTACTAGCAAGTACCTCTTTATTTTTGTCAAGCTCGAGGAGGATAACATTTGCTTGTTTGTGTAAGATCATCCTTAAGATGAGTCCATCTTAGTATTAAAATTGAACCCTAAGAAAGAGTGGTTCGGTCCTGTTTGTAATCGACATGTCCTTTACTGTAAAATTTTAACGAGTTCAGTATTGGAGAAACTCAGCGTTTTTCAATTTTAGGGAGTCAGAAGAAAAATATAAGTAAACTCCATGGTTGTTCTTTTTGATAAATTTAGTCTCTCAGGCCCAAAAAATGATAAAATAATGCAGGAGAGAACTCTATTGACCATGATTAGTCAACGTATACATTTTTCGTAATTAGTCCATTTCAGTTTGGAAAAGGGGTAAACTTATACTGAAGGGGCGACAATTCATTTACTTTAACGAGTTCGAATAGTCAAGTACTCGACGATATTTTTATATTTAGAAAGTTTGAAAAGGGCTTAAAAGAGAACTCTAGGGTTCCGTTTTTTCATAATTTTATAGAGCCTGAAAAAATGATAAAAGTATAATCAATGTCAAAATAATTATTTTCACCAAAAAATCCTGTATCGTGCACAAAAACTCAAAAGATTACACATATTTGTTTCCAAAAAGTAAAAATATTTAAAACTGACCTTTTAAAGTGAAAAATAAATAAAATAATAATAATTTATTCATCAAAAACTATAACAAGGGATTAAAACAAGTCATTTTCACCTTTTGTGTTCAGAACAGTGCATAGAGAGCTTTGGCCAAAAACTTCCGGAGCAGATATCGGGAGAACCGACCGTCCATTTCTCGAATCAGCAAAACCATGTAATCCACATCATCCTTAGCTAAACTTTTATCCATTTCATATTTTATTTTGAGCCTTTATTTCATTTTTTAAGAGAATTTTATGCTTTAAAATACACCCTCGGGGGTCCACGGGCAATCCATGTTGATAACTGCGAACACCGACAATTTTTAAAAGGAAAAATTATCGGGCTGTTGCGGGTTCTGCATGGAGCGTGTGTGGATGACCGCACTCTCTGTACACAAAACCTGCACAGGGGCCGTGAACATTTTAAAAAACTCAAATTTCTCTTTAAAAATGGTTCAAGTTTTCTTCCAAATGATTTTAACTGTTAAATTTGTTGATTTGTAAGTTGTTTAACCATGTTGGGATGGCGAGAATGCGAACACGAGCTCATAGATAATGAAGCCATGGATGAAAATACAACCATGCGTGCATTGAAGAATTGTGGTTTATAAAAATTCTGGACTATCCAAGGGATGAAGGCACAAGTGGAGTTAATGATTTGGCTTGTAAATATGTGGGATGTTCAAGACCAATGCTTCATAATTGGTGACCACTGGCTCGAGATTGAGTTAGAGAACATATATTTCCTTACTGGATTGTCCTAGAGAGAGAGAAGCATATCCTTATTTTGGGCTAGATAGGGAGGTCTTCCCACTGCTAGCTACAAAGAACAATATTGTAGCAATGATGCGAATTTGAAGGATGGTCGCATAAATATCAAAAATATCTTGCGATTTGATCTTCAAGTGATAGCATTTATAGTGAACAGATTGTGCAGGAGTGCAACTCCTCATGTGGCTACTAAATCAAATATGCAAACAACAGTCGAGTGTCTTGGAGGAACCATATTCAACTGGTGCGAAGGAGTATTGGCCGATATGAAAGGCCAATTGACTAGAGCAAAGAATGCGAAGTTGAAAAACTTCAGATATGGCACCATTCTCATTTCATTTTCTTTAGAGAGAATCCCTCTTTTCACTCCTCAACTGATTCCAGTAGATCGTAGGACTCCTCAGGAACCTCAGATGGTGCGATGGGTAGCACCAATGGCTCGCCATGGTGGCGAGGGAGGTTCAGTAGTTCAATTTACTCCGACATATTTTATGTGGCTTAGGAACCAAGTCTTCACCATTGAAGACTTTCCTTATGTAGGAATGAATTACAGAGGTGATCCTAAAACATCCTTGCCTCCAGGGGCACAGTGGGACGAGACAGGTTAGTGAATTATTTTGATGTTTTTAATCTAAATTTTATTTGATTTTTATCGCCCAATATTGACAATAATATTTAAATGTAGATGTCGATCCACAACGACTAGCAACACTTCGTCACTTTGATAGACGAGAAGCACAACCTGTAGCACCTGCATAGGACCAGGGAACAGAGATCCTAGAAGAAATGGAGCACAACCTTGATAGGTTAACCATAATATTCCTGAGACAGGAAGAGATGATATCCCTCTCAGGCTTCAGAGACATGTGACAGGTGTTCCAGGTCCATTCAAGAGATTTCTGCGCAAAGTGGCACGTGATTTCTTCCGTTGATCTGAACGTGAAAGATCTCGGAAAAAGGTTTGGGTTTGAAGATATATAAGGATATCTCCATACCATGGGTCTAATGTACTGATGAGAAACAAAGATTCATCGGCGATGGGATTCTCTTCCACGGTTTCTGTTTCAGTATCGAGAAAGTCACACATAAGCTCAACAAACACTAGTGATTTCTTTGATTTAGATTTATTGAATTCCAAATCAAACTCTTGTAGGATGACAATACATTTGGAGCATTTGCCCCCAAGTAATTTTTTTGTCAAGATATACATCATCGGGTTGCAATTAGATATCACGGTTGTTTTACGTAACAATATGTAGTGACAGAATCGTTGGACAGCTTGGACTGTTGCCAAGGCCAATTTCTCCACATCTGAATATTTGATTTCCGTCGAATTGAGATTCCGACTTAGATAATAGATCAAATGTTCATTGTGAGATTCATCCTCTTGAACCAAGACCATTCCAATGGTGGAATTAGAAGCAGCTAAGTATAAAAGGTAATCCTGGTGGTAATTGGGTGGATGCAATAGTGGTGCATGGGTCAACGCGTGTTTTAGTGCATCAAAATATTTATCAGCAATCTCATCCCAAATAAAAAGAACACTTTGTTTCAACAACCGGGTGAAAGCTTTTTTTAACTCAGCATAGTTCGGGATAAACCTACGTACAAAATTTCTTTCCTTTGCAAACTTTGGAATTGGCGAAGAGTGGAAGGAGGAGATAAATTGATTATAGCCTCAACCTTCGATGGGTCGACACGAATGCCATCTTTTGAAACGATGAATCCAAGTAATCATCCTGATTATACACAAAAAACACATTTGTGCGGGTTTAAACGAATTTTTTAATGCCTACATCTCATGAAAATAGCTTGTAAGTGTGTAGGATGATCGTCTCTACATAAAGAATGAGCAGATAAATCATCCAGATAAGGCTGTGAAATATGTTTGATGTCATGAAAAGCATAAGACATAACTCTTTGAAAAGTTGCACCAGCATTTTTTCCCCAAGGACATATAAACGTTGTTTTTGGTTCATTGGCAGGGAGTATATTGATTTGATTATAGCCAGAAAAACCATTCATAAATGAGAATATTTCATTTCCGAAACAATCATCAATAATTTGGTCGATATAAGGTTAGGATAATTGTCTTTTGGACATGCTTTATTAATGTCCTTATAATCGACACATACTCTTATAGTCTCTCGTGTTGAGCCTTAGAATTGCCTTTTCTTTTACAAACCTTCACTTCATTTCATCATTATTTTATCACTTCGTAAGCCTAAAATCAATGAAGAATGATTAGGATTGCTTAAAGGTTACATGCAATTGATTAACATATTATATTTTCATGATTTTTGCTATTTTAACAATTTTCTGCAAAATAGCTACAGAATACAGGCGTTCCGTAGCTGATCACGCGTTCCGTAGCTATCCCGCATTCCGCAGCCGTTTTAGAGTTTTAATGGGTTCCAGGTGTCGTCTGAAGGAAAAACGCATATGGGTAGATTCCTTACCTCATCCACATCATTCTTTGCTCTCCACAAAGTCTGAGCAAAAATATATAAGTGGTTATGCACGTGGGACACCCAAACTAAGAGGCAGTCTCCTATTAAAACACGGATTCTACAGGTGTCCGCAATGAAGAATGAGGCTGTCAATAAGAGTTTCAATTTGATTAGAAGTAGAAAGACACTTGTCCCTTTATTTTCTCCAGTTCCATTATGTAAATTTTCTATTAATATGCTTGGGGAACCGAGAGAAAGAGGTTAGATCTTGGTTAGATTTTGGCTTTTGCTGCTAACCGTGAATACTTTGTTTTAAGTATTTTTCTCCTTTAATGAAAAAGACATCGTTCTAGTGCAAGAGCTGAGTCAATGTTAATTGGATTTGCAAGCTAATTTGGCAGTAGAGGGCCCCTACTGCCGGAGAAGCTCCGTTCAGATGATTTAGATAAGTAGCCTTAGCTTGACTTCGTTTTCAATTTCCAATTTCAATAGTTCTATCAACTTCATGCTTTTACGCTCATTTACATTACATATTACGGTTAGTCCTGTTCTAAGAATTCTTCCAAAATACCTTTAATGATGAATGGGAATTAACTGTGATATTTTAGGAGTTTAATTGTGTTTTCATTTCGAACTGTGTGTTTTATGTCAATCTGCATTAGATATTACAGCCAGACTTGTTTCCTTAAGCTATTCCAAAACAGCACTATGTTAAGCAAGATAAGGCCGTAATATGCAATAGATTAGTTGCACTATGGTTTAATACTCCGGAGGTAGAATGCATGTGGTTCAGATTTGTCTTTTCTTTTCAAGTATGATAATGGCTCTTTAGCTTAATACTATTCATTGTACATTAATAGCATCTTAGTTTAGTTTTAACTCATTGCTTTAACACTTCAAGTTTAGCTGTTGTCCATTGTAGTTTACTTTGTCTTAGTTGATAAATTCAATCTCACGGGCTTAATTATTTACAAAACTTCTTTTATTCAAAATTCATACTCATACACAATTATCTGGACAAAAGATAGTATTATTATAAGGTCTGGAGTATTTTGCAGCTTCTTTATCATTTCACAAACAAGCCTCTTTCTCAAAGACTATTTTTGAAAGGAAATCTATAACTTTTGAGATAGGTTTAGTGGTGTTAAATTGAGTTGCAGAACAGAAAGTAGAAACTAGTTTAGAGTAGAAACTTTACCTTGTTACAAATATTCTTTTCCACATATTTTCCAACAAATCTTTATTCATGGATGAGATGTTGTACATTGTAAGTTATCTGTTTGATTAGTGATTTAGGAGAAAACTTCATTTCCACTTAGCTTGTTCATTTCTCGGGTTCATTTCAATTTCATGTTGTGAGTTTACAATAGAGTCATTATCAAGCTTTGTATTTGTTGGTTGCTAGTCATAGTTAGACTCTGTTTTGTTTCAGCATTTGCATTTATTTACCATCATAGTTTAGGCTTCACTCTGTTTTGACCAATAGTTTCCCTTCATTTAGCACTTGGTTCTTTTCCTTTTCAAAATAAAACCATAAAACCAAAAACATCAGAAAACACTAAACACAACGAAGTAGGAAGAGGTTACTTAGGCACATATGGTGCACTTCACTTCAGCAGTTTACTGACCCTGGTTGACAATTAATGAACTCAATTTAGGAGACTAGATTGAGACCAAACACCTTGTTTCTTCGTAACAAGAACTATGTTAGATACCCAATTTGTTAATGGAATTGGATAAATAAATCTTGCTCGTAATAGTTTCTCAACTTCAGCTTTGATAGCTGCAGCTTTCCATGGATGTATTCGATGTAATATTTTTCTAATAGGCTTGGCATTCGAGTATGTCTTAATTTCATGAATTACAATCGTAAGATCGATTCCTGGCATATCTTCGTAAGACTAGGCAAAAATGTCTCGAAATTCTTGAAATAGGGCTTTGTAAGTGTTGATCTATTCCATTGTACAAGAAGCACAAATATGAATGTTTTCAATAATTCCAGGTTTAATTGATATGTCGACAGGAACTATTATAGAAATATTTCCCAAATTAGTCTCAGAATCTGAATGTGTAACCGATATGGGATTATGTGGTTCCTTGACATAATAAATCGTAAAAATAGATGAAAAATAATTTTCAAACTTATCAATATCAGGTAAAAATGAAGATCTATGATGTAGATTATCCCAGGGTAATTCATCCTACGATAAAATTTCTCAAATAGTTTCATCAGTGTTAAATACATGTTGAAAGGGATCTGAAAATTTTGTCAAGCCTGAACTTGGTAAAGAAGAGGATTCTTCGTTGATCACATTCATTTGATCAAGAGTAGTTGAAAGTGTGTGAGAATATGATTGTACTACTACATATTCCTTTTCAAAAGGACTCAAAGGCATCTCACCATTGAAAGAGTCCAATTTTGATTCTAAAGGCACTATCCATGTGTCATCAAATGGTATAGTGCTTGATGAGATCATATTGATATTGGAAATTGTGCGTGGTACGTTGGGTGGAGGTATGGAGAAAGTTCCCATGAGAGTGGAATCCTTCACTAGTCCTACACCAACATCTTCGTATGGGATAACCGTTTTTCTGACATGTTGGATGTTGTCTGTAGAAGCAGGGTCGGATGAAAATTATGACAACTAATCGATTTTCACAATCTTTCCTTTATGAGGAAACATGATAACTTGAAAGACTGATGAAACGACAGCAGTGATGGCATAAGACCAACTCCGACCAAAAAGAAGGTTGTAATCAAGAGGGGCATCAAAAAATTCCACCTCTAGATTAACGGTTTTGCCTTCTACTTCTATAGGTAGATCATGGAGTATTCCATATGGATGGAATCCTCTCCCACCAAAGGCTTTAAGGATAGTCGGTGATTGGTTGAGTGTTGGAGAACCAAGAGTTTTCCAACATTTTAACGACATTATACACGTAGATTCCCCCTCATCAATTACAGTACGAAAAACTCGTATGGATTTTACTAATACTGAAATATGAAAAGCTATCTAATGAGGGAGTCTCGGTGTAAAATTTTCGAGGTTAAAGACCATGAGGTTCGAATTCTGAGGATCAATAGCTCCGATAGTTGATAATAGTAATTTTCTTTGTGCTAGACATGATTGTAGCACTTATAAGGGCGACATTGTTGAAGGGGATATCACTAAATCTTCAACAATGTTGTAATTCTGAGTAGCTCTCGCATGTGGATTGAAAGCTAACTTTCAAAGTATACCTTTAGCAGGCAGTGTAATCACTAAATCAAGATTAGGTTTCTCGATTTGAGGTGGTTCGAAAACTGAAAGAGGTATGGCTGGTGCTTGATTAGAATTTTCTATCTCTTTACCAGTTACAGGATTTTTAGTTCCATAGTCTTGAGATCGTGTCACAACCATGATCTGAGACATCATTAAAATATATGTCGATGAATTTGAAGAAGATCCTATCATTTTACTATCTTGAGTGGGAAATGGATCCTTCAAGACAACGGGTGTGGGTGAAACTTTGACAAACTTGGAGACCTCAAACCGATGTGGACACCCTTTGGTATAGTGGTACTCGTCACAGATAAGACAAGGAAAACGAGGTTTATGTTTTTCATCAGTTGGTTTATTCTTTTTTGTTTTCTCTTTGGGAGATGTAGTTTGTTTGTTTTTATTCTTTCCTTTCTTATTATTACCGGTTTTAGATTTCACTATGGATGAGTCTACCACATGAATGTCGACAGAAGTTTCAAGGGAAGAATCTCCTTTCGGTGAATCTGGTAAAGTTAAAATGAGAGCAGTAGATTTGGGTGACTTCTTCTTACTATTGTTAGTGCTAAATGTACCAATTACACCGTCTGCAGAATTATAACCAGAAATAGTTGCAGTTATTTGACTTGAGCGTGGCAAGACATGATTTTTTTCGTATAAAGTACCAAACTGTGTATATACAAGGTCTAAGTATTGTGCTTGAGCTATGACCTTTTCTTCTGTAACAACACCTCCCTTAACTACATCTTCAGTAATCTTGGAAGTAATGATTTGATAAACCATTCTGCCAAGATTTGACCTGGTATGAAAACTTTCACTAAATGTCATCTACATCTCCATTTATGTATGTGATCTGAAATGTAAGTGGACATACTTTGTTTTAATGAAGTTAAGAGTTTCGTGCCATTGTTGTAACAGACTGGCAACTAAAAGTGTGTTAATAAAGTTGTTGCTCACGCGTTGAAATTGTTGAATGAGCCACATGGTAATTAAATATATCACTTTGCAGCTAAGCCGATCAATGTTCTTTGAACAGTCTCAATCAAATGGAATCATCGATTAAAGACTTGGATGCGCACCAAAGGTTGTAAGTCATGACATGATTTGAGGGGTCTTCTCCTGATTTACCTTCAAACTTTGGAATATCACTAGGAAACTTATTTGGCATTGGCGGCCAAAACGGAAGATAATAAATCAGATCGTTTGTGAGGCACGAAAAATCTGGAAGTCTAAGGTTGCAATGAATGGTAACTAACGGTTAGGGTCCTGTTGAGAAAACTGATAACCTTGAGGAACGATACCAGTACCAGGAGAAGGATATCCAGATAGCCTAGAATATCTTGTGCGGTTGGAAATGGATTACCTCCAGGATAACTACGGTTAGCCATACGACACTGAGGTTGAGTTGGTATCTAATATGTATAACCAGGGTGCAGTTGACTTTCGTAGACTGGATTTTGTCCTACGGGTCCATATTGAAACTGCCCTTGATACGGTTGATAAAAAAACCAGCCTATATAAGGTTGGCTTGTTGCAATTGTAGTTGTACCAGGTTGTCCTACAGAGGTTTGAATAGTAGATTGAACCATAGGTCCAAGATGATGAACAGTGACTTGAGGGACTGGTTGTGATACAGTTGATGTCATTACTTGATGGGTTGTAGCAATGGGTACTTAGGAAGCTCCAAGGATAGGTGTACTAGGTTGTTGAATAGAAGTTGATGCAACAGTTTGGACAAGAGTTCTAGGTGTAGTCGGACCAAGTTGTTGAATACTACTACGTACAGATACCTGAGGTATAACTTGAAGCATAGGTTGGACAGGTTGTTGGATTTGGGTATAAATAGTTGGCTAACCAAGCTAATTATAAGGTACTTGGACGGTAAGTTGCAAATTCTGTTGATTTAATGACGGATTCCACACTGTGTTTACTCCAGGATAATGAACTCCCATCAAAGGTTGTGGTGCATAACCATAACCAGGTTGAGGAATTGAAACTTAAGTTTGATAATTTGCTGGATAATTTCCACTAAAATATTGACCTCCTTGAAATAATTATTGTTCTTGATAAAAATGCGGCCCCAAAGGAGACTGTTGTCCTTGAAAAGGCTATTTCCCTGACATAGGGTACTGCCCTTGAAGAGGGTGTGGCCCTACAATAGAGTACTGCCCTTGAAGTGGTTGTGGCCCTGGTACAGTGTATTCCCCTTGAGGAGGATACTGTCCTTGAGGTGGATACTTCCCTTGAGGTTGCCCCCCAGGTGGTAAATTTCTACCTTGAGGATCAGGTAAAGGAATATTTCCAGACATCATGTAGACTTGTTCCATTGTCAAAGTTTTAGTATCAGATTCATTGAGACCAATTGATTGTATAATTTTTTTGGGAGAGGGAGATGCTCCTGAGAAAGTACCAGAAAGCGATTGGTATCTTGAAGGAACTGATGGACCACCATACAAAAAAGTTTTTGGTGATGAAGAAAACATGGATGACTCACCAGACATGTTTGATGAAGGCATGTATCTACCTCTGGGTATGGAGTAAAAAGGAATACAGGGTGGCGAATAATTGAGATCAGAATTATGTAGAAAGTTGGTTAACTAAGAATACCAAGGATCAAGTTTAAAAGGGCTATAATGGTAAATCGATTCACTGTGCCTTAGATCTAAAGATTCTTAACGTGAAGGAAGTACAAATTCTTCTTCTGTGTCAGTAATCTCTTCGATACTAATGAGGCCAGGAGGAAGGTTCTCAGTGATGCGAAACTTCACTCGAGGTGAATGAGGATGACCAAGGGTTCGGGATATGAACTCGGAAGTTGAATCATATGAAGTAGATTCAGTTTCAAGTTTAGATATCTTGGGTCCAATAAGTTGACTATCTGAAAATTCGCTAGTTGCAGACTTAACTGTGATTAATTCCGAAATTTCTGGTTGTTCTTCTGTCTAAGGTTGGTTTACTACATAATTAGGATGTATAATTATTGATGTATCCTCTTGTTCAGTAGATTCGGTTCTTGATGGTTGACCTCTTTCAGACTTAAGCTTTTCTAATTGACTTGGTGTGTACTCAGGGGGTTTCCCTTGCATTCTACGAGAGTGTCTCGGTAATTCAGCCACGGTTAATGTTTAACACACGAAATAAAAAAATATGTCAATAAAATAGACCTAAAGTCGCTAAGGAAACAATCAAATTTAACACACGCCTACAAAATTTAAAAGGCAATCCACACACAAACAATATGTTTACACACTACACTAGTTGGTGATGAAACCCAACGTTGTAAAATTCTAATGTGGAAAACTTGGCAGTTGGAACAGTTACCCCGACAACCTGCTTAATGAAACAGTTTGGTGCAAGTCCCTCCACTTATGCCATCTCAAAGTGAAGAGTACCCTCCGGAAAGTCCAAGTGAGTCTAGTCGACGTCTCTTGCAAGTACAGTGGGACCTTCCCTCCACCGTCACCTTGGAAAAAATCCTGAAGATTATGGTCACTAAGGTCACCAATAGAAACAAATGTACATGGGGGAATATATCTGTGATGAAAATGATACTTTTTTATGAATGTGTGACTATGAAGTTTTCGAAGAATGTGTTGTGGTTGCAGCGAAAGTATGATTCAATGACTTCAGATATGTACGCTGGTTTACCTCTAAAAGGTCACTTACATACGCAAATCTTCTTTTGGGTAGTCGCGTATATATTCTGCCAAAATGTTTTAGTATGTTCAAAATATGTACGTGGGTGTTATGCATGGTTGTCGCGTACATATGCTGATATATTGTGTGGAAGTCATGTATATATTCTAGGGTTTTGCAGTATGGCTTGTTGATGACATTTGATCAGTTATGTTATGTTTTCTCTTGTCTGTCGATGATGTATCTATCATGATAATCTGTGTTTGATAGTATTGGTCAGGCTAAGTTGGTTATGGAATGGAATTTTTATTAGTAATGATGCTACTATATGGCGATCTATAATTGGGTTAGTGATTGATTCATTCTATGATACAGTGTTACAGTAACTCAGATTCAATTGTCAGTGATTTGGGATATGTACGTAGGTATGATACAAAATAAGCAAGTACATAAGTGGGTGTGCTTCAGAGAAGTAGCATATAAATTCATACATGTTTTTTATTGGGGCATGCAAGGACAACACTGTGTTTATGTATATCCTTCTGTAGGTGGGCACCTACGTACTGGTTAGAGCCTACACCTGTACAGTATTGTAAGAAGTTTTCTTAATAATAAAATAAGAAGACAAAGACGACGAAAACTGTGGTTTGCTCCCAGATTGGGTTTCCACCTACAAATTATGGTGTCCTCATGTGTTGATGTGTTGCTTATGTGTGATGGTTTATTCTTCTCTTACTATTCATGGTTAATTTTTATTTAATGAATAATGCGTTGGTTAAAGATTAATAAATGATGAAATTTATGAAAAGTTAGTTAATTGGATATACGTTGTTTTCCTTTACTAAAGTAGTGTACATATGTGGATTTCATGAATATCAACAACGTATGGAAATCGGAATAAAAAATGAAAAGTTGAAGTGAGTTTAAAAATATTGATTCACCCCTCGCTGCTTAATATTTTTCCCAACACTATCATGAATGTAAACACACCAAAAATAGAATGACAGGGATGTATATAACGGTAATTCATATAAAAACCATTAACCATCATACCTACATTCCAAACATACAATACCTGTATTACCATCTTCTCTTACCCCGAGGTCTAATGTTTCAACCTCACTCTAATAATTTTCTTCTCCTGCTCTATCTCAACCACGATATTAGCATCATGATAACACAAACTGCAACAATGAATATCAATATGCATGCATAATAATAACATAGAAAACTAACATGCATGCATTACAAACACATTTCGTCGATCCAGTCCAAGTGTTTTAACCTGAGATCTATGATACCAATCTATAACCACCCCTCCCACATTTACCCAGTTTCATTGGCTTGCCAAGGTAAACATGAAACAAAGTGCTACTATGACATGAATCAACCTCCTAAGTATAGTTAAGGAAATGAAATCTATAAATTGGAACCTTACTAACCTTCCTCAAGATATACAAGAAACCCTAGAGCCAAATAACCAATAACATAATACAAGCCAATATAAGACATGCTCTTCAAACCATATCAAGGTCATCCACCATATACAACAAAACCTAGTCACCAAATTTATCTCTTAGCCAAGGTTTAGGGGTTTTAAGGGTTTTTTTTTCCTAAAAAACATTATTATTGTCACGTAAGAGGTTCTTGATCCAAGCATGGGTCCCTATTTAGATGATTAGATGTCTATCTAATAGGATACTTGGATGAATCTCTCTCCAAGGATCATATTTTCTTATAGCTAGTTATCATAATTATGTCATTTCAAATCTCAAAAAATCACTCTAACAACGATACATGGTTTTATCATGGTGAAATGATGGTGGCAAGTAATTATTCACTAACAATTCCTAACATTTCCAGTCACAGATTCAGAATTTTGCATCCATAAACATTTGAGATTAATATTAGGCCTAATACCTCTCATGTGGCACTTAATGTGAATGTTCTTGTGGGTATGGGTGTCGATAACCTGACATATCACTATCCCAATGGAAGGTGGGTCAAACTCTAGGTTTGGCACTCTTCATTATTTCCCTCCATCGGAGTGGGATTAGGGATTGAGGAACATAGAGGTTCTTTACATGTTCCAAAACCAAGCCATAATAGTCATTGGTATAGGACAAGACCCATCAAATCCCATGGGAATAGTATTTCTCTTGTGCTAGGAAAGGACATTTCTCTTTATCAAGTTGAGGAATTTCACAACAAAACATTAGTCAGTAAGTTCTTTAATTGATGTGTTAATATAAGTCATTTGTATTTGTGTATGCAATAATTTGGGTTTCATTTTCTCATGTATAACTCCATTAGTCATTTCATTTTGAGAGGGTGGCATGGTTTTATCCTTTGGTATGAGGAGGGAGAATGGAAGATATTGGCCCAAACGTGGTTAATGAATCATTATTCTACTAAGCTCATATTATGGCACCCTTATTTTGATGTGTGGATACATATAAATCATATAATGTTTTGATTTGGGAAAATTTCCCAATATCCCAATTGACCTTTGGAATAATGTAGTTATTAAAGCCATAATATATGCAATTAGATCCTATATTATAGGTGATGATGGGTATGTAGAGAATAACTTGTGGTTAATGGCCGAGATTATAGTTGATATCAAAGGATACGCATGTTTTATATGAATCAATCCAAATTGTTAGTGGTGATATTTCTGATACTTATATTATTAACTATATGAATGTTTCATTTGTTGTTCTATATTCCATGTAGTGGTCCACTTAATGGTGGATTGTTCTCGATTTTCCATTACTTAACATCATGTGGTGGGTATGTGTAATGGAGAAGTTCATCCAAAGGACATGAATGAGGATAATTCACCCAAAGTCGTTCCAGTTTTGGATAGTGGACATCTCGCTATTGATCTAGTCAAGGACATGGCTCATGTGATTCATCCTATGAAAATGTTTATTGTGAAGTAGTTAGAGGGAGGAGTTCCACAGGGTTAAACTTAGAGAAATTTCTTCTAAATCATTTGTACTATTATAATATTCTTGTGATTTTGTCAAGATGTTTCTCAACATCCCTTATGACACTCGCTAACAGTTTCTCCCATTTAATGGAGTGTTGTAGGAATTTCAACCAAACAAGTATTTGTTAGATCTATCTTAGTTGAGTGACGAAATTTCAGGTAGGATATAATAAATTGACCAAACATCTGGTACGTCATCTAGCAGGTGAAGATAAACTATAGGTGAAAATATTAGAATAAGATTTGATAGATGCATGCATTTTTTTTTCGCTAAAGGAGGGTCATGTTCTTATGATAGTGAGAGCATAGATGACATCGAGGTGCCCTTGAGGTATAAACCTCTAGTGAAACAATGGGTACCCAAGGATCTTCCTGAAATAAACAATGTTTTTTCTGTCAATGAAAGGATATACTACATTTCACCATCATCATTACATGGTTTGGGGCTATTTTCCACGGATGGCATAAAGGTAAAGTTATGGAGGATTAACTGAATTAATGGAGTATGGAAGACCCTGTTACAACTACAATGATTGGGTAAAACTAGTCCTATATACCAAATGTATGTGAAGATATGGAGTGGCCTCAAATTATATACAATTAAAAGAAAATGATCAAAATAAAGGTGAAACTATGTATATTGATGGAAGGCCAAAAGAAACAGGGAATATTGCAGTGTTTATAAATAGTACACAACCTGTGACCACAAATAAGAAACCCAATTGCATATTCAAGGGGCATGAAGGAAGCTATGTATTCATATGTGCCATTAAATATATAGCCGCAGGGGAAGAGTTTCTCATTGACTACAATTTGAATCAAATAGATAAAAATATTGCTATTTATTTGTAAGACTAATTCTATTAAAAAAGCATATAGTACAAGATGGAGTTACAATCAAGAGAGGCTAGATATCGGGGAAGCCGGAAATGATAAACTATCAACCTCGGTCCCATCAAGTAACCAAGAGAGAAACATAGAGAACAAAGAAGAGAAACATGGGAACCATAAGAGACAGACACAAGAATCTACCCAGAATGGTATGAATCCTCAATACAACATTTATTTCCCTTCTTTTTTGTAACTTTAACCCAACCGTCATGGAACGAGTGGTCTAAAACCACTTGAAGACTGTTATTGACTAAAGGAAGAGTCTCCTAATCTGAGTCAGAGGAGGAGGACTCATGTGTTCTCTTCTGAGTGCCCAAAGTAACATTGGGCCCCCCAGAATCTACCGAAGGCATTTCCTTCTCCTGCTTAGCTACATCCTCATCTGCTTCAATCTCATCCTCATCTGAGCTGAAGGACTCAATGTCATCCATGGGAGGCAGCTCACAATGTTTCTAGCTTTTAGAGTTTTATTTGCGATTGCTTCTTTTCTTTTGGGTGAGGAACATAGTATAGGAGTTCTGAATATGCCCTGTTTAATGACAATGACGACATCAAAAAGTAATGTTCTCCTAGTCTAGGGTTTGTGTCTAAAGGAATTCACCAACTTTAAGATTGATTTGATAGGGTAGACATTTTCTTATGTCAATTTCAACACATATTATGCCATAGGTGTATATGCCTGTCTCCCCCCTAGAAGGATCCGTTGCCAAATAACGTCCCAGAGAGTTTCCAATTCCTTGAAAGACAGAAAAGTGCCATAAGTGAGTAGGTAGATTTGGAAGCCTGACCCAAATAAGAAGCTTGGTAATGAATTCCGTAGAAGGGTCGAAATCTGGGAACTAGGGGGTAAGGAATAGCCATGCTTTTCCCGAAAACCATGGATCGCCAGTTAAGGATTTTTTATAGTCTTCATTGAAAGGAAACAAAACTATAAAGAATCCCTTCGAGCAGAAAATAATCTTGTTGTTATTGGTCCATGTGGAATGAATCCATTGGTAGAGATATGCCGTGTGAGGCCATAATCCATTGAATAGACAAATAATGACATATTCTGCATATATTTGAAATTGGTCTTCAAGTGTCGGGTGGGAAATTTCCACAGAGGGTACATCCTCCGTTTTATAAACCAGAAAAGGATTGGGAGCCTTATAGGGCTGAGAAGCTTTCTTGGGAGGCTGTGCATGGACAACATCCTTGTAAGAAAAAGCTTGAGCAGAAGATGGATGACCTACTGCCCCTCCTCAGAGACGAAGGGTTAAAACCATAGTAGCATCTTTTTTAATATTATAAAATGAGAGCAGAAAAGAGTTCTCTAGTTGTTTACCTCCATAGAGAAATCGCTGAAAGGTAGATGGAATCCCCAGCTTGAGTTCAAGGGCATATGAAAGGTTCTTTACTAGATCCGAAGAGCGAACCCAAAGAAGAAAGGTTTTTCCAGAGAGAAGAATGATCTGTATCTGAAAAGAGGGGGTTATGAGATATGGGGAGATACGGATGGGGAGCTAGGAGCCATTAGTGTTAGGGACGTTGTTGGCCATGGAAAGGATGTTGTGCCCTAAGTGATTCTTTACAAAGTTCTCATCTGCAAGCTTCTCACCATAAATCGGCTCCCCATCAGTGTCGTTGCCCCTTGTGAAATCACTGCCCTACTACCTAAACCCTGGGGTCACACAGTGGAATGTTGAACCCTTGAAGTGCAGGGGCTTGCCAGAGTGGTCGTTGCTTATCTCTCTGGTGGACAACTTGAGGAAGTTCTCGACTATCTTTAGAACTTCATCTGCAGAGAGCTCCATCACGATTCATCCCTCTGGGACACTGCCATCACATTTCCAGTTGCCCCCAACGAAGAATTTTCTAGAGCCTTCCATAGTGACAACTCCGCGATAGTCGTTGCCTACAACTTGAGCATTCCTCTGCATTGGGGAAAATAAGAAACACCTGGTACTCTTATCAAACATCGAATCCAGGCGCTGCAATCCAACAAAATTAGATCGAACCGATCGTAGTGCAAGGGAGACGAAGACAGACTCACGGCAACCAATGTGGTATGTCGCATAGTTGGAGATGATCGTCATGATTGCCATTATCTAGATCTAGGGTATATAATCCAATAAGGATCCATAGAACCTTTACTTAAATGACTAGTGATTCCTCTTTGCCTTTGATAAAAATAATGCTATCATGGGGGTGGTATTTATTCAATTTTACCCAACTTGTAAGCAATATCTATTATATCTTATGATTGTCATTTACTACAATATAGTATTAGACATCTTGTAAGTTGAGGAAACATTTTGATACATCATGGCTATAATATTGTGGCAAGTTGATCAAGGTCAAAGGGCACCAACCTCATAGCAGATAAACATCAATGTAGTTGTACATAAAATAATATAACCACAAGATATATTATAGAGTAGAATTTTATCCATTATAGAGTAACTCAAATTCATATTTTTAGGCATCATATAATTAAATGAAAGATTCACTATGCATATGACCGACTTGAGAAAATGCATTCCTTCATCCCTTTCAAAGTATTTTTTTTATACAATACATAATATATACTGATCCTTCCATAATTCCTCTTCCAAAATCCTTCCAAGAAGATGAAGTTTTTATAAATTTAGAGCATTTTTTATTGACCATGATATAACATGAATTTTCTATATAAATTTAGATATATGTCAATAGTGGTTTTCTTATTAATATAATGATGATTTATTGTGGATGAATTGAAAATTACACATTTGATAAACATGGTCATAAGGGGAAGGCAACAACCTTAAATCAGTCCATAGATGCTCCTGAGGAAGAGCTTACAAAATAATAAATTTTTATGTGTTGATCTAATCCAAAAAATAAATAAGCTTTGAATGAAAGCAAACAAGAAATTTGATTCTTTAGTTCTTGTTACACAGTGCATTGTCACCATCTTTGTAATCCGCACCTTCAATATTGGAGGACCATATCAGTGACTTCTGTGTACTATCATAACTTGCTAAAAATGTCATTGCATCCCTTGGAATGTCAAGAACATTTCCTCTGTTGATCATTCCTCAAGAAGACTTTCAAAAACATATGATTTTGGGTCGGCACTGGTAGGTAGTTATGGCTTCGTGCCCATAGAGAAATTCATACTGGGCCTCGCGCCCATTGGCGCTTTGTCTAACTGGGGCACCCGCACCGAGATTTTTTTTGGAATTTTTTTAAAAATAGAAACGAAGTTTCCATGCCTAAGCACTTTGTGAGTAGAGTCATCATGGTTTGTTCGACTGATAACGTCGAAGTCATCCCTTTGGCTTCTTGTTTCCTACAATTCTGCAACTCCCCCAAAGGGATAAGACCACTCTTCCACCTTATGAGGGATCCCAAACCACCTCCTCCTCTCCTAAAAATACTTCCTTCTCACTTGATTTCAACTAGCGGAACAATACTTACTATAGCTAGTGTGAAGAATAAGGCAGAGAGGAATCCATTGTCGAGAGAGAGTTAGGCCCATTGCCTCACCAACTTTGATCCCCGACGAATGCTTGAGATGCGCTTGACTGAACCCGTCTGATGCAAGTGGATATTGGCGGCCACCCGCTTATTCCACTTAGGGCCCCACCATAGTCTCTTTCAGTTTTTCAGTTTCGGCACAACTTACTATTTTTAGCATTTTTTCGAGTCTTTAACTTCCGGAGTCGTTTTGAGGCCCTAAACGACGTTCTTTGGGCGTCGCACCTCCAGCGAATATGATTTTGTTCCAAAATTGATATTCGCAATCACCAGTTGTAGTCCTCGGATAGATCTTTCTAACAATGTATCATGTGCGTCAAACGGAGATAGTATGCCAAAGTTACGACCCCGGGAAGTTGAAACACCAATTTACCCAAACGGCGCCCATAGCTTTTGCGCTTCATCTCTTAGGATTAGGTTTTTGGATGTTTAGGGTTTTCCATTGCTTCTCTATAATAAATAGGCCCTCGAGCCTCATTGTAACACAGTTCATAGGCCTGTAGCCGCCACATCTCTTCTCAGAGATAAGCTACCAGCGCCATAGCTAGTTTATTTATATTCTGTCTGTAAGCAAATTTCAGTTCTTTGATATTAATGAAATGAAATGTTATTTCTACTACATCTTTTTATTTATGGTTATATGTGTATTATGTTGTGTTCCTGCATAAACACAGATAAGTGGTATCAGAGCGGTCTGTTTTTTCTCGATCCTTCTTTGCATGTCCCCAATGAGGTCGGGGTATAAGGAGTTAGGGCTCGATCATATGCAAAATCTTTGATTCTCTTTGACCAATCAAATAGCTGTAACTGAAGGTATGTTTTCATATGTTGTCACCGTTCACTTGATCCTTGTATAGGTACATGGAAATTATCACTGAAGGACCACGACGTGTGAAGACAAAGATCAGAGGATAGCTGCTGCAAACTACAACAAGAGCATTAGACCAAGGTAGGTCATCTATCCAAAATTGTTTTCATTTATAAGCTGGGAGTCCAAAAGCCCAGCTTGTTTCCTTGTTTCTAGACCCACTCTAGGCTAGAGGGATCACCTCTGTTCGCATAGGGGATTTACCTACTCGACAGTTTTGACTAAGCCTCAAATAGAAGAGATAAGAGGCCAAATCAAAACCTTGATACACCAAATTCGTTATTATGGGGTGAGAAACACATTTAATTATCTTGTTTATTTGTTTATGATTTTAATTATCTCATCCTTTATAAAAAAAAACTCACTATTTTATAAGAGTTTTTGGCGGAGGACGAACCCCATGTTGTGACTATGGGGGTTGACGTTGGTAGCAGTGTCGATGCTTCGCATGTGAGTGACGTATCGATCAATTATACTGGTACACCCGCTCAACCACACATGGTAGGATTTGCACCTCCTTAACAACATATGTCAAGATTTGTAGATGTTGTTGTGGATGCAGAGCATGATATCATTGCACAATTTGAAGTGACATTTCCTAGATATTCATGTGTTACTAGAACGAGATCATTACCAATTACATTTTTGTAGATAATGACAATGTCCCCATGAAAATAGAGAAACTTCCACATACTTAATAAGTGTTTTAAATATTAAATACAATCTAATTGATATTAATGTATAGCCTGTGATAATTTAAAACTAATTATAATACCGTTTTGCATGAAATGATGTATTTTATAGGCGTTTCTATGACCTAACCTTGGAAATATTTGGGCCACCATACACACAAAATGGAAATCCCAAAGTTCCAATTTGAAAGATCAACTTATGACCAAGATGGCTCAATAGTTCGGTTAGGAAACCTTCAACAAAACTAGAGTTACCTCCAAGGCAGGATTACATTTAAAATATTTGTGCGACTAGTATAGGTCTCATTTGGAAAGGACAAGGTCGCATGAGTGTCGTCGAGTGATTTCGGATATGGAGTGGAAAATGCTCATGACAGATGCAAACGATAAGGCACTTTGAAAAGTAGGGAAGATACCACTCGAACCAGGAAGGTATAACCTACTTTTAGTAATGTAGTTATGATGCTTTATAATGATTGTGAAACCTAATTAAGTTTTTCAATATTTTAAATATAGGCTTCAAGATACATCCAAAGCCACAATGGCTAGAATAACTAAACACGAGCAACATCATCCTGGCTTGGGTGATTATTCAAAACTGGTCGCAAAAATTGTAATTAAATAATAAAATAATTTGCATCCGAATTATAAATTCTTAACAATTTTAATTTAATTTCACAAAAGAAGAAGAATTCATGTTCTCATGCAAAATTGCATGGGTCAAAATTCAAAGAGGCTCCCACGGAGGAACACCTAAATCTTGTTTTCAAGCATGACTATCAAGTCATGGATGAACGTAGGACAAACTTGGCATCTTCATAGTCTTCCAACACCCAACCTAACACTCAAACAAATAAAAGCAACGACTAACATTTATAAATGATTACTTGTAAAATCTATTGGTTATTATTTTTGGCCATAAATTAATGTGCCTGATTGTAAAAATAAGGCAAGGAATGTAGATACAACACATGAGCCTATTGACGGTGGAGTGCCTCTTGAAGTTGATGTTCAACTTGGCACTAGAGGTATTTCATGTGTTATAAAAAAAATTGTAGTATGGAATACAATTAACAATATTGAAATGCAAATGGTGTATTAATTATAACCTTTCTTGTTTCTACACCAGATCATGTACAAGATGAGGCCAGAGAAGAGGAGGAACACATGTTCACATCCAAAAATATTATGCTTCCATCCACTACCGAAGTAGGTAAAGAACACTCTACTACTCTTTTTATTAATAGAACTTTTGTAATAATAATAACTATAAATATGAATTTAACATTTCTTCCTTATTGAAGTTGATGCTTGGCCGCACTTTCAACAACATAGTCGTAGGATTAGGTCAACAACAAGACATACCCTAGATCCCACAACAATTGAAGGGGGTCAAGATCAAGACATCCTCAGTAACTACATATTTGAAAAGAGAAAAAAACCTAATAAAAAATTTCTACAACTGTTTATTTAGAGCCTATTTTTTTTAGTACCACATTTTTGGATAAGAGTTTGAATGCCTCATGGCATGTGCACATGTAAATTTTGACTATCTTAATAAAAAGTTATGATTTTTTCTGTTGGAAAAAATTAGGACCTTGTTACATATTATGTAAACACATTTTTTGTGATAAATTTTTTTGACATAAAATATTTTGTGGGTGTACAAATGAATGATGACTCACTTTAAGGCATAATATATTTCTGATATTTATTCATCCAACTCGGGTTTGAGGTTATGATTAAATTATAATGCAAGGAATTGTTTATAGAGGAATTGTTTATAATATTTTGTCTCATATAAAATTTGTTGATTTTAAACATCTTGGTATACAAGTCATTTTCAAATATATACAACCCTTCTGACTACTAGGAAAACCAAGGAAGCTTTTATAGGTTAAAACGCTAGTTTCAATAAGCTTTATAACTAGAACTACCATGCATTGAACTTGTTGGTAGCGTACAATATTTGTTAAATCAACCACCCATTTTAGTCTTTGGGATGAGGTACTTGTAAACATCTCCCTGGTGAAGGATTTGAGTAACTCCAATTATGTGTTCGTGGGCTAATGGATTGTATAGTGCAATTATACATGACCTTTAGTATTTTTCATCCACAATATTGTGTTACAATACTTCTAACGTTCTTGTTAATAAAAGAGTCGATGCCTTCCTTTCCTTGAATAATACCCTTCTTCTCTTCTCCCTGAACTACTCTCTTAGTTGTGATGCATTAACCAACCTTCCAAATGAATAGTTAAGGGTTTAATCATCTAAGTTTCAGTGATTAAATTGTTCATATTCATGTGCCCCTTTCAATTACATAATGGCTTCATCTCATGTGATAATTAACTCCACTATCCATTTGAAAATATCATGACCCACAAAAGACAAGCTTCTCATTGAAATATTCCATTGACTCGCTTAGTACTACTACTAGGCCTCCTAATCTACAACTAATCCAATTCAATTTGATTAAAAAAAATATTATAGCCCATTGTCAAGTCACCTCATGATGGTTCTAAGCTAAATGATGTTCATTCCATTTGATCTAACTCATTAAATTGAAATTTTTATTGATCTAAATGTTTAGTCAAATTCAAATATTTGAATGTGTATAGCCGAGGATGGTGGAATAAAATTACAAATTACACTTATTTAATAAATAGGGTGATAAGGGGAAGTAACCATCCTTAGAGCAGTCCACGGATTTTTCTGAGGAAGTGCTTGGTGATCCTGACTTGTTTGATGATGATGAGTTGTACATGTATTTTGACCCAATTGTAACAATCAATAAGATTGTGGTTAGAATGAATGAAGAACTTGCTCGTTTGATTCACATTATAAATAAAAGTCTTAGATTAAATATAGGATCAACATGTTATACCAACATCTTCATCTCATCTAACATCTTATCAAACGACAGTAGGAGAATGTTGGTATAACATGTTGATCCTATATTTAATCTCATCTAACATCTCAAAAACCTTGATGCATCAAATTCGTTATTATGGGGCGAGAAATGCTTTTAATTATCCTGTTTATTTGTTTATGATTTTAATTATCTCATCCTTTATATAAAAAACTCTTTATTTTATAGGAGTTTTTGGCGGAGTACAAACCCCATGCTGTGACTATGGGGGTTGTCGTTGGTAGCAACATCGATGCTTCGTTTGTGAGTGATGTACCGATCAATTATACTGGCACACCCCCTCAACCACACATGGTAGGATTTGCACCTCCTTAACAATATATGTCAAGATTTGCAGATGTTGTTGTGGATGCAGAGCATGATATCATTGCACAATTTGAAGTGAGATTTCCTAGATCTTCCTGTGTTACTAGCACGACATCATTACCAATTACGTTTTTGGCAGATGATGACAATGTCCCCATGAAAATAGAGAAACTTCCACATATTTAATAAGTGTTTTAATATTAAGTACAATCTAATTGAAATTAATGTATAGTCCTCTAGTGATTCCAAATATGGAGTGGAAAGCGCTCGTGGCCAATGCAAACGATAAGGCACTTTGAAAAGTAGGGAAGATACCACTCGGACTAGGAAGGTATAACCCACTTTTAGTAATGTAATTATGATTATTTATCATGATTGTGAAATCTAATTAAGTTTTTCAACATTTTAAATATAGGCTTCAATATACATCTAAAGCCACAATGGCTAGAATAAATGAACATGGAAAACATCATCTTGGCTTGGGTGGTTATTCAAAACTGGTCGCAAATATTGTAATTAAATAAAAAAATAATTTGCATCCAAATTATAAATTCTTAACAATTTAATTTAATATCACAAAAGAAGAAGAATTCATGTTCTCATGCAAAATTGCATGAATCAAAATTCAAAGAGGCTCCCACGGAGGAAGACCTAAATCTTGTTTTCAAACATGACTATCAAGTCGTGGATGAACGTAGGACAAACTTGGCATCTTCATAGTCTTCCAACACCCAACCTAACACTCAAACAAACAAAAGCAATGAATAACATTTATTAATGATTACTTGTACAATCTATTGGCTATTATTTGTGGCCATAAAGTAATGTGCCTGATTGTAAAAATAAGGCAAGGAATGTAGATACAACACATGAGCCTATTGACGGTGGAGTGCCTCTTGAGGTTGATGTTCAACTTGGTACTAGAGGTATTTCATGTGTTATAAAAAAATTAGTAGTATGGAATAAAATTAACAATATTGAAATGCAAATGGTGTATTAATTATAACCTTTCTTGTTTCTACACCAGATCATGTACAAGATGAGACCAGAGAAGAGGAGGAACACATGTCCACATCCAAAAATTATGCTTATCTCCACTACCGAATCAGGTAAACGACACTCTACTACTCTTTTTATTAATAGAACTTTTGTAATAATAATAACTATAAATATGAATTTAACATTTCTTTCTTATTGAAGTTGATGATTGGCCCCACTTTCAACAACATAGTCGTAGGATTAGGTCAACAACAAGACATACACTAGATCCCACAGCAATTGAAGGGGGTCAATATCAAGACATCCTTGGTAACTACATATTTGAAAAGAGAAAAAAACCTGGTAAAAAATTTCTGCAATTGTTTATTTAGAGCCTATTTTTTTTAGTACCACATTTTTGGATAAGAGTTTGAATGCCTCATGGCATGTGCACATGTAACTTTTGACTATCTTAATAAAATGTTGTGATTTTTTCTGATGGAAAAAATTAGAATGACCTTGTTACATATTATGTAAACGCATTTTTTGTGACAAATTTTTTTGAGATAAAATATTTTGTGGGTGTACAAATGAATGATGGCTCCCTTTAAGACATCATATATTTGTGATATTTATTCATCCAACTCTGGTTTGAGGTTATGATTAAATTATAATGCAAGGAATTGTTTATAGAGGCTCAACAAAAATCCATGTAAACTGAATAAGGGGAAAAATCTAAAAGACACATTCTAATATTTTGTCTCATATAAAATTTTTTTATTTTAAACATCTTGGTATACAAGTCATTTTCAAATATATACAACCCTTTTGACTACTAGGAAAACCAAGGAAGCTTTCATATGTTAAAACACTAATTTCAATAAGTGTTATAACTAGAACTACCATGCATTGAACTTGTTTGTAGTGTACAATAATTGTTAAATCAACCACCCATTTTAGTCTTGGGGATGTGGTACCTATAAACATCTCCCTAATGAAGGATTTGAGTAACTCCAATTATGAGTTTGTGGGCTAATGGATGGTATGCTGTAATTATACATGACCTTTAGGATTTTAATCCACAATATTGTGTTACAATACTTCTAACATTTTTGTTAATAAAAGAGTCGATGCCTTCCTTTCCTTGAATAATACCCTTCTTCTCTTCTCCCTGAACTACTCCCTTAGTTGTGATGCATTAACCAACCTTCCAAATGAATAGCTAAGGGTTTAATCATCTAAGTTTTAGTGATTAAATTGTTCATATTCATGTGCCCCTTTCAATTACATAATGGCTTCATCTCATGTGATAATTAACTCCACTATCCATTTGAAAATATCACGATCCACAAAAGACAAGCTTCTCATTGAAATATATCATTGACTCGCTTAGTACTACTACTAGGCCTCCTAATCTACAATTAATCCAATTCAATTTAATTAAAAAAAATATTATAGCCCATTGTCAAGTCACCTCATGATGGTTCTAAGCTAAATGATGTTCATTCCATTTGATCTAACTCATTAAATTGGATTTTTGTATTGATCTAAAATGTTTAGTCAAATTCAAATATTTGAATGTTTATAGCTGAGGATGGTGGAATAAAATTACAAATTACACTTATTTGATAAATAGGGTGATAAGGGGAAGTAACCATCCTCAGAGCAGTCCACAGATTTTTCTGAGGAAGTGCTTAGTGATCCTGACTGGTTTGATGATGATGAGTGGTACATGTCTCTTGACCCAATTGTAACAGTCAATAAGATTGTGGTTAGAATGAATGAAGAACTTTCTCGTTTGATTCACATTATAAATAAAAGTCTTGAGATTAAATATAGGATCAACATGTTATACCAACATCTTCATCTCATCTAACATCTTATTAAAAGACAGTAGGAGAATGTTGGTATAACATGTTGATCCTATATTTAATCTCATCTAACATCTCAAAAACCTTGATGCACCAAATTCGTTATTATGGGGTGAGAAATGCTTTTAATTATCCTGTTTATTTGTTTATGATTTTAATTATCTCATCCTTTATAAAAAAAACTCTTTTATTTTATAGGAGTTTTTGGCGGAGTACAAACCCCATGCTATGACTATGGGGGT